>CM024337.1:23695335-24070633 GCA_014170255.2 Drosophila triauraria
GCTCCACCTCCGAGGCGGTGTCACTGTGGAAGTTTACAAAATAAAATGTTATGTAAACGATAGAAAATAAAGGAAAAAGTTGGAAACTAAGCTTTATGTAATTAAGGAAAACCCACCCCTGCTCCGAGCCCTCCTCCGCTCGGTGGTCTTTATCGCCTCCTTCCTCGACGCCCCCACTTTGGGCCAATTGATTTTTCTCGATTAGATCGAGAGCCTGCAGCTGAAGCTCCACATTGCGTTGCGTCATCATGCGTATGAATATCTTCAAGTCATTGGCAGCCCATATCTGCAAGGATCTCAGTTTGGGGACTCAGTACACACCAAGAAGCTCCCTGTAGCTACTTACCTGCTGAAACAGCACCTGATGGAACTGAAAGGGATTCTCGCCCTGACCCTGACCACCCTGCTGACGGCCCTCGAGACAGGCCATTTCGAACTGTTCCGGCGATATGTGCATCTCCTCCATGAAGCTGCCCAGCATATAGTCAACCAGATTTTTGTACTCCTCATGGATCTGCAGTATATCCGGATTGTTCTCGTCCAGTTGCTGGTTGGGATCGAAGACTGCAGGGAGCAGGGATTACATAGGGATGAGGGACGGGCTCTTTCTCACCTAGGGATTTCTGCTCGATAAATGTCTGGAGAGGAGCATTCCAGATGGGGCCGTGCAGGAAGCACACCAACGAATCAAACACCCAAGAATCTTCCACAGACATTTTGCTCGTCCTTTTGCTGGCTATGTGAGTGACTAACTAACCTTTCTGGTCAACATTTGTTTGGTCCTTGAAGCGGTTGCCATGACACTGAAAAAACCACCCGAAACACCCTTAAAAGGGAATAAAAGACACGTTCGAGAGCTTAGCCATTCTGTTTTCTGTTTAAAAACTATTAAAAACTATTATTTAATTTACTCATAATCATAATATATAGAGTTATATATATATATAGATCGCTTTTTACGCACGGATGTTTAAACAACTAAATAAAATATTCAAATTATAGATGTAATGGGTATGTTGTGTGTGTTAGGATTAGGGGATTAGACAGCATATTATCATATACAATACACGATTCATATAAATACTATGTATAAACTATATAGTGTTGTTGTTGTCGCCTTTGCGTTTACGTTTTACTTTTAGTTTCCATTTTCTCTTGTGTTTTTACGCTCTTATCTTCCTACTTTCGTTTATGTTGCTCTTTTTGCAAACATAAACAACAACTTGGAAGGATATATGTATGTGTTTTCCCCATCTAAAGTGTATGCTGCATGCGGACGACTTGAAATGGAAGAAAGGGAGCTGGCCGGGAGCAGGGAGAGGATCTAGGGGAAACCGTTGCTTATTTCACACATTTCTTTAAATTACTAAAATAAATAAATGTAGGACAGCGCATGGCAAAGTACGATTATTAACAAATAACTTTATTACTCTCTGTCGCGTGTGGTGGATGTCTCCTCGATGTGTGTTGTGCCTGGATGAGCGAGCTGATGTGTGTTGAGTGTGCCTTACCACATTCCTTTGTTTTATAAAAAATAACATAATGTGTTTGTGTGAAAAGAAAAACTTACAATGGAAAACCGTCTGAAGAGACTATTATTTTACTTTACTCTATTGTTTGTTAATTATTTTTTCTTTTTTTTTTTTGCTTATGTTTTTGCCCCTTTGCTTTAGTTTAACATTACGCTCTATTTGTTATCATTATAATTAGAGTTATTTATTGATGTGTGTGTGTGGTGTGGTGTGGTGTGTGTTTTATAATGCAAAGGTAACGCCAACAATTGTTTATAATTGTAAACACAGTCAGACAACGCGTTCTCTGGTATATTTCCTACAAGATTCCCCCAAAGGAACTCTCTCTCAGTTGGTTAATTCAATATATCCTTAACTTCTCTTTTTGCTGTCCAATTATTTGTTCTTAATGTTAAGTCGCCAGAGGGGGTGATGGTGCTAGGGCAGTTACTTATTGAGAATACAGAGACTGACTAAATTATATACAAGGTTCAATGATAATCCGCGACTAACCCAAAGTGATTAACAAACTTCCGTCAAGTCGGCGGCGGCCAAGGGCTCTCTAGTTGGTATTTAGAAAACAATTGCAACTGATTGTATGCACAGAAGAGTCTTAGAGGGATTAAAATATATATATATGCATGTATATATTGTTTGCCATTTTTGAAACTAAATATTACAATTACAATTAATTACGTTGTTTGCGAAAATATTACAGCGCTCTCCTCATAGTTTGAACAATCAGAGATAAGGGCTTGCTTCCTAAAACTGCGTAAACTAAAGACAACGCTGAAGTGTTTGATAGTGCGGTTTGGCAGGGAATCGTTTTCAAAGGCTAAGAGATAGATTTAACTCTAGAGATTACAACTAATATAGGGTAAGGTAAGTTAGGTAGTATTGCAATTGTCTTTAAAATACCGACAACGAAAAGATTGCACAAACAATTACGTGGATTGCCCCTTTCTTTGCTTTGGCCAGGCCAGCACAGCTGCCGACTTGACAGGATCTGTTAACTGGAGATGCTGCTGACTGCTGACTGCTGTATACAAGTGTTCTACACACCACTCGCTCCTTCTTCCTCCTTCTCATTCTCCGCTGTCACTCAAAACTAAGTGCTTTCCGGCTTAACTACTAAATACATTTTGTTTTGGTTTCGATTCGTTAATGTTTGCTTTGCCAACGCTTTCTCGAACAACTGCGGTTGCGGCTGCCGATCAGTGTTGTAGTTGCTGTTATCTGTATGTCCTTTTATATGCATATATATTTGTATATATATTTATATGTTGTAGTTGTTTAATTTAGTAAAGTAAGATTTATAATTTCTTGTTTACTTTAGTTTTGTTTTGTTTTAGCTTTCTCATCCCCTTTAAAATAAATTTTATGCTAAAATTTAAATGTATGTTTTTGTTTTTCTTGTTGTTCGATCTTACATCGTACCGCTGTCTGCTCTGTGTGCTATCATCTGCTGCCTGTTGCCGATGCGGATGCTGTTCCTAACGTTCGTTGGTGTATGGATCTCCCGTCTGCTGTTTGACGTACGTGTGTGTGGTTGTTGTGTTCTGTTATGTTGTGTGTACTAATTTATAATTGATGCCGCCGCCGCTGCTGTGCTCAACATCATCTGCCAACTATGCCAGACGCGCGCGCTTTTGTGCTTGTGGCCCCTCAGAGTCCTCGTCCTCTTCGTAGTCATCCTCTCCCGAATCGCTTTCGTAGTCCACCAGACCCTGTTTATGATGCAAAGTAAATCGTAAAACAATTAATAATTATTCACTTTAAACCTAGAATTCATCATACCTTCTTAGCCGTCGCCTTGTCCGCTTCACTGCTAGCACTTTCTGAACTGCTGCTGCCCGCATCTTGCTCCTGTTCCTGCTCCTGCTCTCCTCCACTGGCCGGGCAGCTAATAATGTCATCGCTGGGCGGCAACTGGGCATCGCCACTCTCGATATCGGGACTGGCCACAGCCGGAGCTGGAGATAGGTTGGGCGAGCTGCTACTGGTCGTGGCCGCCGTCACAGATGCCGCCATCGCAGTGGCAATGGTGGTGAGAAACTGTGAGGCTGCCACGGCGGCCACCGTCGCCGAATCGCACAGAGATGCGCCAGCCGAAGAGCTGCCTGGTGGCGAGGACGATGACGACGACGAGGACGAGGAGGATGACGCCGATGACGATGACGATGAGGACGTGGACGCCTCTAGCGAGGAGGATGACGAAGAGAGTGAGACTGTAGTGGCAGAGGCGGCCGACTGCGATTGTTCCAACTCCTGGCTCTGCGGCGTCTCCACGCCGCTATTGCTTAGCTGCTGTTGCAGCTCTGCAATCTCGGGCTGTGTCTGTTGCTGGAATGGGTGCTGTTGTTGTTGTTGCTGCTGTTGCTGGTGGTGTTGCAGTGCGATGTTGGCAGCGGCGGCCAAATGCACCGCAGCCTGGGTCTGCTCATCGACAAGACTGGCCGCTTCGGGGCTACTGCTGCCGCTGGCCACCGGGGCGCCCGACGTGGCGGAGGATGTGGCTGTCGATGTCGCGGTGGCGTTCAGGTTGCCCAGCAGTCCGCCGCTGTGCGGTGACGTACTGTGCGGCGGAGAAGATTTCTGCTGATTTTGCGATTGCGGGCCATTCTTTTCGCTGACGGCTGTAAAAGATATTAAAAATAAAGTCCCAACTAATTCTCACAAGACGGTAAGTACTCACATTTGATGACATTGCTGTACGTATCGATTTCCTCAGTGAAATCGTCCTCCTCGTTGAACCACATCTCCTCCTCCTCCTCCATTTGCCGCTGATCTCGACGAAACCGGCCACCGCTACGGATGATGGGCAGGCCACTTTAATAATGATAACAACATATACCCACGACATTTTCACATTGTGTTTGGCGGAGCACAAGGCGGAAAGCTAACTCGCTAACTTACCCATCCGTTCGGTTCTCCATCTTGTCGCGGTCCTTGAGCCTGTCCTGGTACTGGTCGTAACGGTTCTTCAAGTACTTGAATGTCTGCACATATTCGATTTCATCAAATATCTTGCTAAAGTTCTCCACAAAGTAGACGCACAGCGTGCGTATATCCTCGAGTTTTATAAACTCAAATAGCTCCAGGATGGCCGACTCCAGCAGATTATACCGACCGTTGTTGCGAATAAAAGCATCCACCACCGGCGCAAACAGATTGCACTTGACAATGTGTCTGCAGAGTAGGAAAAAAGGTTACCGGTTAGCAAGGAGGATACCACAAAAAAATAAACATAAACCCACCTATTGTAGAACTCATCCTTGAGTGCAATTATCTTGCGCAGCAGTCGCAGGGCGCCGAGGACAAGGAACGTGTGTGTGCTCTTCATTAGCACCAGAATTCGCTTGAGGAGATCCTTTTGCAGTAAGAAGTTCTTGATGTGGTAGCTGTGATGCTCCACGCAAAACGACAAAATATCCAGAACAATGCCCAGTAACTGGGCCGTCTGATAGTCCTCATTCTGCGGACGGTCACCCATCGTATTGAGCATCAATGGAGCTGCAAATCAGACCATTAGTTATCATCACTTAAGCAATACAAAGGCGAGATGCGGGGATACTTACCCACTAACGTCTGAACACTGTATTTGTAGAAGAAATTGAGAAAGTCGCCCTTCTCGGTCAGCATGTTTTCCGGCTCCAGTAGGATCTTGACAATGCCCATCAGCTGCACCGCAATGCCCAACTCTGGCTCCGAGTCGTTTAGCATTTGTTCGATGGCAATGTTCAGCAACATGCGCTCCTATGTGGAAAATGTCCAATAAATAATCTATAAACTCTTCCTTAGCTGATAAACTCACCCCCTCTGGCCTGTTGGCCTGGTTCAGCGTATAGTTGCGCACCACCAGCGGCGAGAACTCCACAATGGCCGTGAGAATGTCAATGGAGGCGGACTTGGTCTTCTTGTCATTCATAACGAGCGTCAGTTCGAGCGCCTGCAGGATGCCCAGGCAGGTGAGCGTCTTGTAGAACGAGTCCTTGCCCTGCGGTTGAAGGTTTTGGGCAAAATTGCAGAACTCCTTCAGGAAGAGAACTGTGTCACGACGCTTGGTGTCCCCAGTGGCCGAATCCGTGAGCACAGCAAACACATCGAGCAAAAAGCGCTCGTCGTCCTGGATCATTGTCACAATCTCCACCTTATTGAAGAAGATGAAGCTGGACAGGGTGTTCAGCATGTTGTCCTCGACAAAAACCGATGGCGTGGGCAGGATGATGTCCTGGATGTACTGCACCCGGAACGTCTGGTGAATCTTGGCCAGCAGGTCCTGATTCTTGATCGGTACCGCCTCCCGGAACTTGGCCAACTGCTTCAGATACTGCCGATGCTTCTTCGGCTGAGCCACACTCGGATCGTACTCCAAGCAGCCAACGACGTCGAAGATGGTGTCATCCGCAAACATTATCTCGAACAGGGCGTTCTTGTTCAGCAAGAAGATGTTCTTGAAGATCTCGAACAGGTGGTGCAGCCCTTCGGTGTTGTCCAGGTCCTCGCAGACATGGAACAGATTCAGCAGCTTCTTGATGTAGCTCTCCGATTCCAGGGCCATTGATAGCTTCTCCTTGCGCAGCGGCGTAGAGAGACAGCTCTGTATCGTCTCTGAAATGTCCTCCAGCCGGGAGAGTTCGCAGGGAGGCAGCTCTATGGGTGGCGCCGTATCCGACATGTCCTCGAAGCGCTCATCCTCCGACTCTTCCACAATGTCCTGTGTTATTTCAACCGAAGGATCCTTGCCTTGCACCTGTGTAAGATTATTATTTTACGAGTGACATGAATACATAGTTCTTGAGACTAGCTTGCACTACACACACCAACCACACTTACCTGACATATCTTTTCCCATATTTCGTCACAACCAGCCTTTTCCTGAAAACTTAGGGCCAGGTCGAAGTTATCTCCCTCGGACCACACGATCAGCGTATCCTGTTGCTTCTGGTAGGCGGTGTCCGGTTGAATCTTGCTCTCCAAAAGCAGAGATCCATCGGATTCGGCGCGAACCAGAAGGGAGATGCCTTTCAACCTGTCCACATAGGTTGAGGAGACGTGGCCGGTGCCACGGTCATCCCACTGACGTTCCGCATTCAGCGCGTACAACTTGACGCGACGGCGGGTATCGGTCGTCATGATGATGGGATGGGTGTGCCTCCTAGGTGACCGCAGTGGATTCGCTCGCTCGTTGGTGTCCTCTTACAATACGATTCGGTTGGATCTGGACTGAGTTTTGGCTTGCGGCTTGGAACCGTTCCTCTAGGCTTTTATGCTATAGTCTAAGCTATGCTACTTGGCTACTTTAAATTAGGATCTTGAATTTAGAATTCAAAGGATTCGTCTAATCTCTATGCTTGACTCGCTTGACATCCATGTTAGGCTGCTACTCCAGCGTCGGGTGGGGTCACGACAAGACTGCACTGAAAAATTATAAACATTATCGATATAGATATTTTTTGAATAAATTTTCGATATTTATAAATGACAAACAGAGTCAACACATCGATATTTTTAAATAAAAATATCCCTTCAAAAGCATCCCTCACCCAGAGCTGTCACACAATATAAAAAATTTCTTTCTAACATCATATCAACAGGGTTTTAAATTCTAATACGATATGATATCTGCAGATAATGTATCTCTTGCTGCATCCACAAAACAGTTTAAGGCAAGGCATTGCATCTGAGGGAGGACTTACTTATTGCAATGAAGGAAGATGTGAAAGCCACATTTTAAGTGTATGCGTGGGGAGAAAGAGAGAAGGAGAGAGAGCGTAAAGGTGAAAGAAGACCACAAATTCGTAGTAAGATGCGAAATGCCAAAAAATGTTTAGCTTTGGCCGGTCTGTTTACAAACATTAAACGTTTTCCATCGGATCTAGGCCTGCCCCTGTCTGCCTGTGTGGTGTGTCTGTGCTTGTGAGTGAGGCATGAGCAACTATTATCGCTCCGCTTTCGCCCCACGGCCAGCTACACAGCCAAGAGTGCAAACACGCGCGCGTAGAAAACAAATAAGCGAGAGAGCCGGGGACCTGAGAGCGGAAGAGTGAGCGTGAAGAGTGGGGAGCAGCAAGTTACAGTTAAACCACCATAAGTCGAACTAGCAAAGTTTAGCTATGGAGATTTTAAAAGTAAAATGCCTTCCAGTTTATAGGTCACAAAAAACACTATTTACACTATTTACAATGCAGTGAAAAAGGCATTTCCGACCCTATACTTGTACAACAATTTTTAAAGGTCATGGTTCCATAGGAACTTATTAAAGTCCAAAACTAAGAAAAGTTGCAACTTATCAAAGCTTCACTGTATCCATTCTGGCGAGGCGACAATCAATGGAAAAGTGTAAAATAATGAGCAAGTAAACAGAACGCAGGAAAACGAATGGAATACGTCATCGTCGAAGAGAGCTTCCTTAGATCAACACCAAAAAGCACCACCAACGCCACCGCCTTCGCACCACCAAGGCTGCAAGTGTGGAAAAGATGTGTGCTGCGATTTACATATTTGCACAGTGATTGCGATCCTAGATACGAGACGAAATACTATACGAGTTCCAATGAAGCGCCATAGGCCAATCCCGCACTGATAACGCTCTAGAGAACCTAGACAGCCAGAGAGGCAGGGCAGAGGCAGGGCAGAGGCGGAGAGAGTTGCAGGTTCCACACTCGTAGGCCCGAGAATCGTATACCAAAACAAAAGTAGCAATTCAAAACAAACGGCGAGAGCGGTTTACGCAATCAGCTGCGAAAAACACGCGAATGCTTGAGATTTCGGTTATTATTAATGTTTATTAATAATAGAATGGCTGCCAAAATCACAAGAAAAACCGAAATGTGACAATGTGCCTGGAGTCGAGTCATTGATTAACGCCGAAAACTATAACTTTGCATTTTATTGCCACCCGGCAACCAGAATTTTTTTATTAGGGAGAGCGGAGACACCAGTAACGATCGAGATAGTTGTTCTTGATAATAGTTCATAACTTTCAATTCCTATTTAGTTTTACACAAAGTACCAAATTGATTTATTTAAAGAAATATTTTCTTGGGTACTGATTTATGAATAAGTACTTTTCACATAGAACTTAATTTGAAAACATTTTTTTCTTTTGTTTTTAACTAAAATGTATTTTAATTAAGCTTCATTTCAAATATTACTTTTAAAATAAGAGAACTTTCGAATGTAAACCATTTGATGCAATCATAGTAATACTTCTGTTTTGACCACAACTGTAGTGGCTGAAGTCGTGCCCTATTCTAGTCCTTTCCCCACACGAGAGCTGCAAGTGTCCGCGAAGGCGTGAAAAAAGGAGCGAGCGAAAAGGTGGGGGGAGAACGAAAAAGAAGGATGCAAGACTCGGTTGGGGAAAAGCGGTCTAAATTGGACCTGTGCCTGTTCCTGTTTCGTTTTCCTTGTGGCTTCCGACTTCTTTCTTCTTCGCTCCCGATTGGTAATAAAGGGTCAGGCCCGGATGAGGGGGCGAAGAGAGTAGCAGGAGTCTGACGATTACGAACGCGTCGTATCTTGTTTTTGCATGCATGACAATGTGTGCAGAATACGCGCGCTCACATACACACACACACACACGTGAAAAAATCCGCAGGCGTGTGTGCGTGTGCATGTATGCACCGTTTTGGGGTGGTATTGGGGAGTGACGGGACGAGTGGAGAATTCGAAAATTTCACAATTATAAACACTCTCCAAAGCGATTGCAATGTCAGCAAATTTCCTTTTTTTTCTTAGTTCGTTTCAATTTCAACAGTTGATGTATTTTTTCATACGCGATACACACACAACGCTCACACTGGCACAGTCAAACACACGAACTCACACAGGAACAGTCTAGCAAGTACATCGCTTTTTCGGCCGTCTCTTTTGCGGTTCATTCAATAAAATTATTGCGAATGGCAGGCGCAAAACAGAATCGCAAAAATTGCATCGTATTGCGGGGAAGAAGGCGTGTGGTAAAGAAAAATGCCGTCGTATCCCCACCACACACCCCACTCGCACACCCACTAACATCCAAGACAGGCATTCTCCTGTTGTTGTCGCAAACCGAATTTGTTTTGATGTTTGCTTACTTCTGTTTATGTATACCACATTTCCTCGAGATTCGCAGCCGATTTTGCATTTAATTGAAACGCACACAAAACGCAGGGAAAGGAAAACAGACGACGCCAAACTCACCACGCAGCGAGAAACCCAACACACTACACACAGCGGAGAGCGGAGAAACTCAACTCAACGTTTGCGACGTTTGCGTTGTTGCATAAAGTGCGATAAAAGCGGAGCAGGCGAGTGTCCACCAAAGGGACAGCCCATCCGAAATACGAGTATGATCCGGATACGGATCGAGGTCCTGATTCAGCTGGATATAGTTCGATTCCGCAAGGCCGGAGTACGTGAGACGAACCACACACACACTCGCACGCAGACAACACAGAAGCCGCAAGAGGGCGAGAGCAGGACGGCAGTAGCAGTAGAGCAGCAGCGGGAGAGCGGGCGAGTGCGAGAGAGAGAGCGCGGGGGCAATGCTGACTGAAAAGTTATACACTCACGCTGCAATTCCTTGTTTAGTTTCTGGCGTTGCGTTGTGTGCTGCTAGCATTCGCTTCGCATTCGTTTAGTTTATGTACAATTTACGCTTGCGCATATTTATTATTGAACACGCGCTATTAACAATCTATCTCCCGGATAATTATGATTCTTACAATTTTTCCGCGGACGACGCTCGAGCGTGTCTGACCACTATAATACCACTCACGAAACTCACCTTTCACCACTCGCGATAATACATGGAATTTTCGGTGTCTATCGATGGTAAACGGTGTTGCCCAGCACTAGACCTGAACAATACATCGATATTTTCTAAAAAAATGTAAATTCTTCAGTCTCACTGAATATTAATCTATTATTTTTTTAGGTTTTCTGTAAATATTACAAAAATATATTTTCCCTGGGAAAATAGCTTCCTTAAAAAATCTTATCTGAAGTGCTTGGAAAATAAAAATATACAGCTACCATTATAATCGATACTATAAACACTAGGTAATCGATGCACTTCCACCACTGGTAGCTCTAGTTTTGTTTATATTTATAATGGAGCCGGGCCAAGTGACAATCCACAGATATTATAGCCGAAAAGCCAAATATGCCGGCTACGCAGAGGCTGATCTGGAGCTGTGCATCAAGCACTGTGGCGGCGATGTGGTGCGCATCGAATTGGTGAACCGGCTGCATGGAACCGAATTGAGGAGGCAGTTGCGCCGGCTGCTGCTACTCATGTTCTTGGCCACCGCCTACTTCGTGGGGGTCTGCGGTCTCTGGAGCGGAAACATTCGGCTCTGGCAGCCCCGCATCATTTATCCCTTGGTTACCTGGGTTTTGGTAGCCCTTCTAATGCTCCGCTCCACGCTGAATCTGGTGCAGATCGAGCGACTATTTTACAGCTGGGACATGGCGTTGCAGACGGAGACGGTGCGATCATTCGGAAGGCAATCTGTGTTCTGCGTCCAGCGGGGTCACATCCATGACATAGTGCTCAATGAAGTGATAGAAGATGTGAGATTATGCCTAAACTTTCTTTTACTTCATGTTCTTGCATATGGTTATGTTCATAAAAAATAATCCATCATCGGCCCTAGTTTCTATTTTTAAATCTGGACGCAAAAAATTTCATTCACTCTAACGCCTTTTCTTTATAGTTGGATGTTAAGTACATGTTGATATTACGAACGAAAGGAAGTCTTTTCAAGAAGCGCCCCGTAATACCTTTATTCAATGTAAGTCATATTTTTTCTTGAAACCAATAATTATTTTCCCCCGCTTCCAGAGCCAATCCCCCTCGTTCGAGTGCCTGCAGCACACGTATCGAATCCTACACGGATACTGGCTGAATAGTACCAAGGATCGATCGGAAGAGTCCTACAGCAATGGCAAACTGTCCATGGTGGCCTCGTAGATTTCTTTCAATTTGCTGAGCTGTTGAGTAAAGCATAAGTTAATCCTAGGCGCTGTTGATGCTAAATAAACCAAACTAACCTGAAACATGGGGGTGTAATCTTTCCGTTCAATGGGTAGAGGCGGTATTTTGGGAACATTTAACTCTGCGTCTAAAATATCAAATTCGCTTTTGATCTACGAATACATATAAACAAATAATTTATTTTATTTCCAATTTAATTGTTATCGTAGGTCACCTACCAAATTGTTTAGTTCTGTTGTGTAGTGTTTTTTGACGATTTTACGATAGAGGTCTATGTAGGTGGCCTTGCTGCTGTTGAACGCCTGGTAGATGTCGTTCAGCTCGAACGCTTGCTGTAGTGTTAAGTCTATTGATTAAATATTAAATGATTCGTTTGATTTTGATAAAAAGAAATATTGAATTTATGCCGCTCACCTGGCATGGCGTCGCTTTATGTTTTGAGACAGTGTTGAAAAACGCCTGCAGTGCACTAAAACATTACAGTGAATACCCGTTTACTTCGACCCCGTTTAAAATGGAAAAAAAAATACTTGCAAATGGTACATTTTTACAGACCGACCTAAGCAAAGAAAGGCATGTCAAAACTCTACTAGACAATAGTTGATTAAACAATTTATTTTACAATCCAACCACAAAGGGAATACCCCAAATATCGTGTTTAGCGGAGCTGAACTGTTTATCGGCTCTTTGACAGTGTTGCACAATTCTCCACATTGGCCTGATGTAATTAGGAGAAACAACATATATTTTGTTTATGTGCGCCCGCTCCTCCGCCCCCTCGTCGTGAGAAAACTGCTGCTCCAGCCTTCGATGATCACTAGCTCCGGAAACTAACAACTCCGCCGCCAACCCGATACCCTCCTCCTCTCCGCCCCGATGTGAATCATCTGTTGCTGATCTCACAAATCGCGGCCAAAAATCACCACAAGTGAGTTTTTGGGCGTGCCCCCACATGGGCATGGAGCTGGTTGCCAAATAGGCATTAATCTAGTTTTTCGCTTCCGCCGACAGATCCTCGTTTTTCTGGGCCCCCAAAATGAACCGCTCGGAACCGATTCCCATTCGGCGAGATCGCTCCTTCGACAGCGTGCTGAATCGGCTGCTGCGGATGCGTTCCCAGAACCATGAGAGCTTCCGCGCTGCCATGTACAACTTTCTGATCGCCGCCGGCGTGGGAGCCTTTGTGGCCGTCTGCTTCATCCTGGGACCCTTCGTGCGCCCGCTTCTATGGGCCTTCCTAATGGGCGCAGTCCTCTTCCCGTTCAAGCGGCGGCTGGCGGCGAGCGTGAACAGCTGGTTCCAGCGCCTAGAGGAGCGCGACTGCAACGTGTTGGTCTCTATTTGTCTTTCGCCATTGGAGGCTACGGAGCACTGCGGCCGGCTGCTAATTGGATGGCTCTGCGAGCACTGGCAGCTGCTCCTGGCAGGATGCGGAGTGGCCGGCTGCATCAAGCTGCTTGTGCTATACGCTCCCAAGGGCTTCCTGCTGGCCATATGGCACTGGATCACCTTCTCGCACGGACTGTTTGTCCAGATAATCGGATTCCTCAACGTTTTTGTGGTATGTTCACTGCGGGCATTCGGTTATCAGTGGCATTAACACTCAATATCTCGCAGCTCATTGCCTTGGTGCTGGTCTATCTAACGTGCGTCCACTTCTTCTGGAAGCCGGAGAACAGCGCCCACTTTGTGGTCGCCGGCCAGTCCATGTGGATAGCCATTGCTGGCTATCTGAGCAGCTTCCTGGGCGCCCTCCAAGTGCCCGTTTTCCTGTTGGTCATGGCCTATGTCACTGCCTCGACGGCATATCACCTTCAGACGAGGGAGGAGACTGGATCCTACCTCCATCGCCTGCAGAAATTGTTCGACAAGAACGATTTCGAACGCTCCCTGAGCAACTTTAGCATTTGTGGCAAGATGGGTAGCGACCCGCTACTCAGTCCTCAGTCTGAAGTGGAGGACATCTCGCTCAGCGACACTGTGGACTCGGACACGTTCGATGCGAAACATGAAGCCGACATAGAGGGTCACCAGAGTGAAACCTTCTTTAAGCTGCTATTCTACGCCTGCCTGGGCACATTCCTTTATCGCAACGTGTGGATGTTCATCCTGGCGGCCATTCCCATACTGCTCCATCTCATCTACACAGTGGGCGTTTATACGGGGATTACCCAATTTGCCTGCAGCAAGATCAACGAAGTTTACCTGGCCCTAAGGGTGAGTATTTGTTATTTTTTAAGTTTTTAATGCATTTTAAGTTTTGTTTTTCCACGACAGTCCTGGGCCATCGAGCATCATTCCGCCGTGCTGCCGCTGTGCCTGCCTGGTGTTCTGGAGCTGAACTACAAGATCAACACGATCGTCCGAGACTCACTGAAGTCATCTGTGGAGTCGGTCACCTCCATTCTCATGATCATTCTCATGCTGCTCATCATAGTGTTTCTCAGTGTGTTCTTCTGCGTGAACATCTACTCGGAGACGATCGAGGTGGCCTATCTGGGCAAGGATCTAATTAACAAGACGATCACAGATCGGCCTGAGCTAATTGATATCTTGCCCGCCAACATGCAGGCGTCCATCGATGATGCGCTAGACAATGCGCACCATTATGGGCGCCGTAAGATCGAGACCTACATCGACGACTGGCTGGCGGACGCGGACAAGGTGCATGCCACCAAACTAAAGGAGCAGATCCTCGATGTCTGGGACAGGCTCATCCAGTACTGGATTGATTTCAGCAAGGCGGATACCTCCTACGGTCCGCGCGTGCCAACGGATGCCCTGAAGAGCACCTTTGGTGAGATCGTCGACAATCCAGGTAAGCTCCACACTCTTACTATCTATGGCTTCTTTTTACCTTTATCATTTGTCCCGTATTTCCTATTAACCTTTTGAGTTATGTTTTCTGGGGTTTGCAAGGGTTCTTGGGCCGTTCTTGAGTTATTGCTCGCTTCATCCATTCACCCCGTAACCTTCGTTTGCGTCAACGATCTAACTCATTCTGTGTTGCATCTGCTAACCAATGGCCGTTTATTTAACCAAGGACATTTTAAAGAGCTAGTTTTAGTGGCGAAACAGGGCATCATCGGCTGGGCGCAGAGCAACACGCAGACGATCCTGGAGGTCGCCGAGTCCTTGTGGCATATAATACGCACCAATCTGTCGATGATCATGGGCGTGACAGGCGAAATTCTGTCACTGGTGCTGTCCGGCGGACAGGCGTGCATTGAGTTTATCCTAGATATGGTGAGTGATCATAAATATGATAATTAAAACTCTATATTCATCCTATTTTCCTTAAGATTGTCTTCTTTACGGCCCTTTTCTATCTGCTCTCGAGCAGCCAGGAGAAGTATGCCCCGCTTCAGATTACCAAGTACTTGGGATACTCCAGTTCTGGCATCAAGATCGCTGATGCCCTGGAGAACTCCATTACTGTGGTCCTAGTCTCCATGTTCAAGTGTTCAACGTTCACCGGCTTGTTTACCTGGCTGGTGCATACCGTTTTTGGAGCACGGATAGTTTTTCTGCCTTCCGCTTTGGCTGCCATGCTGGCAGCGGCTCCCTTCTTGGGAAGCTATTGGTGCGCTGTTCCTGCCTTCCTGGAGCTCTGGCTGGCCCAGGATCGCTTCTATGCCGGACTGACACTCTTCCTGCTGCAGTTCTTTGTACCTTCGTCTTTTGAGACGGCCATCTATGCGGATCTCAAGGGGTGAGTAATATTATTTTTAGTTCCCTGAATTTGTTTATCTTGCCTTCTTTTATTAGTGGTGGTCATCCCTACCTGAATGGCCTGGCCATAGCGGGCGGCATGTACTGGATCGGCTGGCAGGGAGCCATTTTTGGACCACTGATGCTCTGCTTTTTCATCGGTCTCTTCGAGGTGGCCACCTTGGCCATGCGCAGCCATCAAGAAACCAGGTAACTTAGGCTTAAGCACGTTATTTCCACGAAGTTTGTTTGATTTGCATGCCAAGTATGAATTCTATCCGTCTTGTGCGGCTCAAGGATTGAAGTGAGTGTTACTCGGATTTCTTTTAAGCTTTCTTTAAGTTGATTTCCCCAATTTTCTGTTTTCCAAATTAACTAAGACACCCTTACCTGCATTTCAGGAACAGCACAGAAGAGGAGACGCGGACCACGTGAGTTTGGCATGGAACAGCATCTACGAATTTCCCTTTTAATACTCGAAGAACTGCAAACTAACCTAAGCTGCTGCATGGCCGAAAAACCTGACAATCAAATTGAGATCGGCCCCAGAAAATTGTACTATAGTTCGTTTAGAAGTTACTAACCATTTCACGCTTTTTAATTCGTATTTAATTAATTATTTGATCTAAAATTAAAGTATTCAGGATTCCGTCTCAGTTAACGATCTTAATCTATGTATTTTTAAATACAATATGTACCTCGAATTGTTGGTAGTCGCAAAAAACACTTCGAAACTGTAAAGTACCGACTTTCTCGCTCGCTACTAATTGCTTAATGTAAGCCTTGTGATTTGTTTAAACTTAGATTACCAAAAATATGTTGCAAATATATACTAACTGTGAACAAAAAAGCTTTTCCTAACGAGCTAGATTTCTTCCAGTGTTCCCGTCAACGAATCACGAACTAACGACAGCACAGATGCTAAGGAAAAACCAGTAAAAACGAACGAGGAAAAGTCGATGGCCGGGGGAAAACCTGTTGAGCTAAAAATTGTCACCAAAACCAAAACCTTTCATCTGTTGAATGCCAAAGAAAGCCAGTAAATAATTGGAATTTTATACATTTATAGAGTGGTCGAAAAATATGTATGTGGTGCAAAATAACAATATAATTTAATTAAGTATATTAAATACTTATTCGAAAAATGCTCTTCCTTAATTTCGTTTTGTAAATGGAATATAATTCGTGAAGTATTTGAATATTCCTTTTTTAGTTAGTGTACTTGTTCTTGAAGGTGAACTCCGGATGCCTCTCCACACTGCAAGAAAATAATAGTTTTTAATACATATGTGTATAGAATATAGATAAAATTTTTACCCATGGAAGAAGGCAAAGTCACAGACGCGTATGTTCTTATCCAGGCTGGACAGCTTAGCCACCTCCTCCGCGGTCAGTTCGAAGTCAAAGATATCCAGATTCTGCTTGAGACGAGCGGGATTCGTGCTCTTGGGAATGGCCGCTACACCAGTGTCAATGATCCAGCGCAGTAGCACCTGGGCTGGTGTTTTCTTATGAGTGGCGGCTATGTCCTTGACCTCCTGTATGTCCATCAGGTCGGGTATATCCCGGACAATGTTGGCGCCCGCATTGAACTTGGCAATGCCCTTCGATCCCAGCGGGGAGTAGGCGGTGACTGTCACGATTTCGGACTTGCAGAAGTCCACCAGATCGCGTTGCTGCAGGTAGACATGGTGCTCGATCTGGTTGTTGGCCGGCCTGATCTTGCAGTTCTTAAGCAGACGGGCCACCTGATCCTTGCTGAAGTTCGACACGCCAATGGACTTGGTCAGACCCTTCTCCACCAGCGCCTCCATTGCTACCCAGATGGCGGCATGATTGGTGGTCACATCCACCTCCATCAGGCCATCCTTGTCCAGCTTGAAGCTTCCATCCTCGTTGATGTTGATGGTGAAGGGGGTGTGGACCAAGTACAGATCCACATAGTCCAGCTGCAGATCGGCCAGCGACTTCCTGATGGTGGGCTCCACCTCGTGGGGGCGATTGGCTAAAGGGAGATATTAAAGGTTTGATAGTTAAGTTTTTCGTGTGTTTATTCCTATTTAAGCCGAATGAGATAATAAATAAAATAATTCAGGTAAGTCTCCTGAAATTAACATATTTTTGAGTTTTATTGTTAGATAATAAATTCTATGCAAGCTTAAATATTTTTTATTGCCCCCAATAACACTCTAGACGGCCCTGTGGCCAATAAAACCATAAAAAGATTATTTTTTACGACCCTAATAAATCGCTTCTTTGGCAAAAAAAAATCCGAAATCACTGCAAAAACTTAAGTTTTTTATTTAAAGAAAATGTTAATGGGGTTTAGTATTATATATAAAATGGAATCGGAGTTTAAACATTATCTGAACTGATCCTTGTTAAAAATATATACTATTATTATTATCATGCACATCTATCATGGCAACATATTGATAAGAACACAGTCTGAAAAATTGTGTTTAGTTAAAGAAAATTAAGTAAGCTATAATCTTATCTTATGAAAATTATACTTTCAGAACATTTTTTAATTTATAGCTATGGTGAAATCAGCATGAAAGATTTTCTATATATTTATTTATATTTATATTTTAATATTTCTTATATTTTTCTTCACTGTATTATTAATATATCTAAAGAAATTTCCTTAATTAATGGGAAATTGTATAGTTTACTTACAAACTGGTGGCACTTTGGTGACAATAAACAATTCCTCGCGCTTAACCTTTCCGGCGTCCAGCCATCTCTTGAGGACACGGCCAATGGCCTGCTCATTGCCGTAGACTGGAGCCGTGTCTATGTGGCGATAGCCCGCCTCCAGGGCGGCATCGATGGCGGTTTCAATTTCCTCATCGGATGCCTGCGGTGAAGTGATGAAATAAATGTGGTTCAAGTGGTTGCCATTATCTATATTTTTACGATTTGTTAAATATTCACAGTCCCCCTTCCAACCTATGGATTACACACCTGCTAGTTTTATGTTCTTCTGAGAGAAAGTCAAACCCACTAACCCAGCCATGTAACATGGGAATATATAAAAGAGGTTCATTGTTTATTTTTTGAAAACCGGTCTGAGGTCCACAGAACAACCAGATGCTGTTACTTGCAACTGAATCTCCAAGATACTTAAATGACGTGTCAGATTTGTTTTTGACCGTTCATTAGTTATAATAATAATGGTTGAGAACCATTAAAATTAAGACTTTGGATTTGCAAAAATCGTGCTTACACGATTTATATGTACATATGTACTTATGTGACACTAAATATATGTATTTAATTACCTGCCATGTGCCGATGCCAATCACGGGCATCTTCTCGCCATTATTAAAGGTTAAAAACTTGTTGCCAGCCATTATTATTAAAGATTTTTTTTTGTTTTTATAAATAGACACAAACGATTAACAAATGAAATGGAAAAGCTTGGGCAGAACCTGTTGCTTCTACGATGGGACTTGGAATAAAAAAATTTCCACCCAACTCACTTTACCGGCCACCTGAACCATTTATATTCATATCATTCGATTTTTTATCGGTTTATTCATTTTAATTTAAATCGAAAGCTCTGAATTTTTAGCTTTTATTATTATTGTTATTCAAACAAGCTAAGAAGCTAACTTCGGAAAGGGCATAACTAAGCCAAACTTGCATATATTTCAATTTGGATAGATTTTCTGTGCTAGTTTTTATTAGACTAGTAAATCCGCCTATTTAGTTTAGAAATTAAAAAATAAAAAATATTTTTCAATTTTTGACAATTTTAATGATGTTACCCCTTGTCAAATTTTGAAAAAATTTGAAAAAAAATTATTTTTTTGTATTTTTTTAATATTTTGATTGTTATTAATTAAGATTTTAATGGCGAACCTGAAAATATAGGGCTTTCGGCTATATCTCACTTTTTGGCTTCAAGAAGCTTCCAAGAAGACCTTAAATTCGCTCATTTTTGGATTTCGAAAATCATTCGAAAATATGATAACTTTTTTGGACAAATCAAAGTTTTAAATAAACATAACTAAACTAAAATAGCATTTATTTCAATTTGGAAAGCTTTCCTTTTTGTTTTTATTATGACAAAAAATCTGCATGTTGAGTTTAGAAATTTGAAAAAATATTTTTTTTTCAATTTTTGAAAATTTTAATGAAATAGAATTTTGAAAAATTTTAATATTTTGATTGTAATCAATAGGGTCGGAGATGCCTCCTTTACTGCGTTTACTAATACAGCCGGCTTAAAAAAAATAAATAAAATGAAATTAGATTAAGAAAACAAAACGGGTTTTTTTCTGCATTATATTGCCAACTACAGGCCTAGTTAAGGAATTCAATTTTTAACATTAAACAAGGACAACAAACCATAATTTCATTCACATATGTATGTATGTTGGTTCAATACAAAATTGTAGTTGTACGTAAGGGGTGTCAAAAACAACAATATCCAACTCAAAATTTAAAAAGCTGTACCATAACTAATCCAACAAAATAGAAAATTTTTTAAAATTAAAGTGCGTGCGCTCAATGGTTTCGGTGAAGACGACCTTGTCGATTCTGCTGGTTGGGCTTCCAGTGTATTTTAGCCAAAGGCGCCTGTAACGAATATATAATTAAAATATATATTTTTTAACGGTTAAGGACAAACTTGTTGAAAAACTAACATTTCCTCGAAGGGACTATAATGGGCCTCAATTTCACCCTTTACTGTGTTTGTTTCCGTGTTCTGGCACCAGCCGCGAACACCCAGCTTCTGGGCCCTTCGCAAGGTGTACTATATAGAAGGATTACGATTATATTGAAGGAATATTTTAAGAATCACGGATATTCTAACCATGCGAAAGGAAACTCCTGCAAAGAAAGTATTTAATAATTAATGGGATGTTACGTAAATAAGTGGTAAGAACAACCTACCTTGCACTATCCCAAACACCTCAAACTCGCAGCTAAACACCGGTTCCTCGCTGGGTTGCTCAAAGCTCTTTACTTCCACGACCACGTCGTCCTCAACGGTTACCGAGGATCCCTTATCTGATTCCTCTCCCGGCTTAACTTCAGACGGTCTGGATGTCGATGGTGGTGAGACTGTGTCCCGTTTGTTTGTCTGCGTCCCGTGGTCGGTGGACATGATTCATAGGACTGTATATTTATTTTATAAGATGTATTTAAGCTCATTTCATTTTTTTTACAG
Source organism: Drosophila triauraria (assembly GCA_014170255.2). NCBI lineage: Eukaryota > Metazoa > Arthropoda > Insecta > Diptera > Drosophilidae > Drosophila > Drosophila triauraria. The sequence goes on from CM024337.1 coordinate 23,715,725, forward strand.
CGGCCACCTGTCAAAAAACGATTGGTCGATAGGCGTAGAATAATCGATAAAATCAGTGTGGCGTATTTAATCTACCGATATCTGGTCACACTGCAACAAAAACGATAACTAGAGGGTCGCCGCGGGCTTGTGGAAACAAAACAAAAGATATCAATTTGATCGCACCATGCATACCGTGTACGCACTGCTCAAAAACAAGCTGAGCGATGTGCATCCGCTGCACAACATCGACTTGGACCGGGATGTGGCGTACCTGAAGGCGCTGGTGACCAAGGAGCTGCAGTTGCAGTTCGACGCCAACGAACTGGGTGAGTGGCCAACGACAGCGACCGATTCGAACGGCGCCCATTGTTCCCATTGTGCTAAGTCATCTGCTGCGCACTTGCAGAGATCATCCATCATGGCAGGGTGTTGGAGGACGCGGACACCCTCAGCCGTTCGCTACAGCCCAATGCCGTGATCCATTGCTTCCGGAAGACCAAGCGATATACGCCGTATGTGCCCCCGGTTGGCTCCGAGATAAACACAAAGCACATCCAGGAGCTCTTCTCGCTGACGTCGCACCTCCAGATTAGCGTCACTTCGCGCTTCAACATCCTGCAGAAGATACTGGCCGAGTATCCGGAATTTAGGCGCAATCTGGGCGCCCAGGCCTTGATCCGGGACTCTGTGCTGTTCAACATGCTGCACGAGCCAGAGGTGGTTCAGAATCTGGTCCGCGACTACCCGCTCATTTGTGAGGCTGCTCCATTTATTGTGGACACCATTCGCAAGGAATTGGCCAGGAACAGCTCAGCCACGCAGTGTAAGGGCGTAATAATTGTTATACAATGGACCCTGGATGAATATTTTCTATCTTCTAGTCCAAGAACAAGCTGCCTCAGAGTCAACCACTTCATCGGAGGAGGAGAACTCTCTCGGTGCCGGAAGCAGTAGCAGCGGCGGTAGTAGCGGTACCGCTGTGGCCGCAGCTGCCGCTGCCAACCGACGCGATGAGATGGCCAACATCCGCCAGATCAGCCGCCAACAGCTGGCGAATGCCTTGGCTAATGTGACCTCGTTTAATTCTCTTTCGAATATTGCCCAACGGAATGCAGACGAGGCCCTGCATGGCGATGAGGGGCCGAGGTCGTCTTCCTCGGCGACACTGGTTCCTGTCGGTTCTGGCTCATCAGCCGGAGCTGGAAGCAGCAGTGGAGCCAGCGGCACTAGTTCCATCTCCTCTGAGCTGTTTCGCAATGAGCTGGCCCGTGCGTTTCAATCTTTGTCGCAACACCAGCCAGCAGTTCCGCCGGTGGAGAGCATGGAGGTAGAGTCTGGAGGAGTAGCAACCGCCGCAGCAGCAGCACCTTCCGACGATGTGGATGACGACGACGATGGGGATGCTGGCGATGACAGCGATGTGTTGCCACGCTGCTATCGACGCCATCGCTTCACCGAACAGCTGCGCACCATGGCCGCCATGGGCTTCATCAATCACACCCAGAACGTCAATTATCTGACCCTGGCCGATGGCAACGTGGAGCACGCCATTAACCTACTAATGCTGGGCATGAACTGAAGAGGGGACCTGGACTGGGATCGGGACTAGCTAACCAACTAAACTGTGCTTACTATACGGACTTATATATTTATTCTGCTGCTGCTGCGTCTGAGGATTCTGAAGCATTCAACTCCCAACATAAGCAAGGAATATCTCACGAGAACTTATAATATTAATTAAAAATACATTTAGAGGGAAAGCTGCTTGAATGCGGGATGTGGGGACAGAGATGGCCATATCAAAAGGTTTGCCTTGGTATTGAACTAGTTAATTAAATAGTCTAGCGCCTTGTCCTTATTATTGTCGAACTTGAGAAGCGCCGCCGAGATTTTCGATTCGTCAAAGCCCAGGTCCATGAGCTCGCCCAGCGGGATAAGGTGTTCGATGATCTGTGGCAAGATTAGTTTTCATTTTACATTCTAGGCAGAGTCTTCCAAGGTAAGAAACCTCACCTTTTTATCGTCAATGCCACACAGGCCAACAACCTTGACCACCCGCTCGAGTGGGAAACCCATGGTGCTAATGCGATGTGCCAGCTTTTGCGCCGGACCAGCCAGCTCCCTGAATGAGTTCTTGTCCGCTGCTGCCTCTATTTTTTGGTGCTGCTGCTGCTGATGCTCCTCCTCATTGTGGCTAAGCAGGCGGGTGCGTCGCTTCTCTGCCTGCTGCAGTTCCGTCTTCAGCTCGCGCAGTATGTCCGGCACACTCCTCGACTTGGTGGCTACCTCATCCTCCGCTTGGCTCAATGCCAGCACAGAGGCAGGCGCTGGAGGCGACATCAAATGATTGGGCGGTGTGCCGAATCCATTTGCATAGTAATTGTTCTGGTGCTGGTGGTAAAGTTGCGGCTGTTGCGTAGAGTAGAACGTTGGGCCACTATTATAGCCATGCATGTTGTAAACCTGCAATTAAAGACATTTACTTTAATCCAAGAAATACGAAACCAAAGGATGTGAATTATGGACATAACATTTTTATTTAAATTATTGCCACCCAACAAATACTGCAATATGCATATATTAGCTAGAAAATGTGTGTTTTCGTAAAACAAAGTCAACAAATAATAGTTTCTTTTGAACAGAAAGTAAACAGCTGGCAAGTTCCTTGTTAAACCCCCTTAATAGTGGCCCACCTGGAAGTGCTCTGGCTGCTGCTGCTGTGGGGAAGCGCTGTACATGGGCGTTGGGTAGAGGGGCGGCTGCGTGGGTGGAATGTTTTGGGGCTCGCTTCTGCCCTCATCGTCATCACAGTGAACTTGGAAATTGACGCTATCGAGCGTCGCTTTGGTCTCCGCCAGCGTCGTCATAGTTAGCTCCACAGGAGCTTGCATCTCCTGTTGAGGTGACTCCTCTGGCTCCTTCTGCGCCTGCTCCCTTCGCTCCTCCAGCTGGGTCTGGTGCAGCACCTGAGCGAGTATATCTAGATCGTTGATGGTCTTCAGCTCGATGTTGTCGAAGGGCGTAGAGTTCATGTTGTACTCGAAGTCCGCATAGTTGAGGGAGCTGTTTCGCTTGTGCAGCGTCTGCGGACTGGCCACCGGGGTCGTGCTTAAGATGGTGGGCTTCAAGATGTTGTGGAAGTTGTTGCACACGCTTATTGACTTTGGTTCGTGCGAGTCGCGTGACTCAGTTGGCTGAGGTTGCTGCTCCACCACCACCTCCTCCTCCGCCTTCCCCGCCACCCGCTCTGCCTCCGCCTCCTCCTCGTCCGATGACAAATCGTCCGTACTTGGGTAATCGACTGCACCGAGCATCTCCTTCTGCTTGGCCTCCAGCGCCCGCTGGCTCTGCTCCTTGCGTCGCTCTTGGCGCCTGGCGCGCTCCTCGCACTGCTGCCGTCGCAGCTGGCGCCAGCGATGCGCCTGAGTCACAACTGCTCGCTCCAGCTGGCCATCGTACTGGTAGTCCGGGTGATCCGTGTAGAAATCCTCTCGGAATTGCCCCAGGCGATTCAGGGTCGCCTGCGGCAGCTGGTAGACGGCTGGTGGGGGTTTGTAGCGCTCCACTATCTTGACTGGGACATCGTCCATGTTACGCTAGCGCATTCACCGCGAATTTTGTTAATTAAGTTGCCCAACTCTGCTACTACGCGTTTTTCTCTCTGTTCTCTTTTGTTGTTGCCCCGAGCAGCAGCGATAGACGATACACCGTTATCGCTCGCTGCTGATTCGCTAATTCCAGCTGGTTATCGGTTTCGGTGGTCGAGGGTACAGTAAGGATATGCTGATTCTACACTCAGTAAAAGTTTTGTAGAGTTAATAAATGTAAGCACAGAAAGGCATTTATTATTCACTAGGTAGCTTGAGGCAGTAAATATAGTTTTTTTTATAAATTAATAAATATATATTACAGGGTATTTCAGGCACCCCTCAATTGATTTCTTTCTCGCTGCCAGACAAGTTATCGATAGTCGTTGCCCATTTTTACCCATCCCTATAATGCAGAACTGCAGTTTTTGGTAAACAAAACAAACGAACCCGAATCTGATTCCGGCTCAATGGGCGATGAGGAGGACCTGGACCTGCGGCTCAACCACCACCAGGTGCTGGCCGAGATCTCTGCCCTCTTGCAGAGTACCGCGGAACCAGGTGGCGATAACGCACTTCTGCTAAACCAAGAAATGCAGCGTCGCCTGAAGCAAGTCCGGAAAAAGGTCCTGGAACTTCTTCAAACTGTGCATGCCCGGTACGCCCGGAATGAGGAGATCTTGGTGCGCCGCCTAAAGTCACGATCCCACTTTGGCTCGGAGCCACTCAACACTAGCGGGGCGATCCTGCGGAAGGGTACTTTTCTCTTCAAGGGAAACCTTTATTTCCGAGACGTTGACGGTCGCAGCTGTCCGAATAACGACGACTACGAAACGCGCAGCCGCACGGAAATGTTTCCCACCGACTTTGATATGCGGTCCCGGCATGTATGGACTTTGAAGGACAAAAAGAACGTGATCATGGGCATAAAACAACAGGTGAGGCTTCCGTTTCCTACCAAACAGTGTAAACTTTAGCTTCTTCATTCTGCAGTTGGTAGACCACAGCAACAACCGGATAACTGAACTGCCCAGCGGCAGTAAGAAGCGAAAGCCCATCGAGCGGCATGTGAAGACACTGGTCAATCTGCTGGCCACAGCGGACAGCAGCTTCAGAATCGATTGGAATCAAATTAGTACCCTGGACGTTGAGTATCGGCATTCTCCCTATAGTTGCGAGGCCATGTGGAGTGTCTACCTACGCCCGGATCTCAGACGCGACGATTGGACGCCGGAGGAGGACGAGTCTCTTATGTCGGTGGTCACTGAGAACCGAATGCAGAATTGGGCGCTTATAGCCGATACGCTGGACCGGCGTTCGGACTACCAGTGCTTCGTCCGCTTCCACACCGCTCTGCGATATAATGTAGAGCCGAAGGGCATCGTTCGCTGGAGCGAGGAGGACAACGAACGACTCCGCATGCAGGTCGAGCGAAACACTTCGAATGGCATCATTAACTGGCAGAATGTGGCCGAGTACTTCCCGGGCAAGTCCAAGTCCACGCTGATAGGCCGTTACTTCTATGTGCTGCATCCCAGCATCAGTCATGGTGCGTATCCACCATGTACTTTCTCCTCTTATATTTCTGAAAATCTCTGTTCTTGCAGAGGCCTTCACCACCAAAGAAGACATGATGCTGTTCGCCGCCGTGGAGGAGTACAATGGAAAGTTCCACTGCTTCCCGCGTACCCTGTTCCCGAACAGATCTCTGGCCCAGCTGCGAACGCGTTACCACAATGTGCTGGCGCAGCGCAACAAGAGCGACTCCTGGTCCGTGCAGGACGACACCCGACTGATGGACTTTGTCACCGAACACGGAGCCTCGCAGTGGGTGAACTGCTCCACATTCCTGGGCAACCATTCGCGTACCAGCTGTCGCACCCGCTTCATGGTCATTAAGCGATTCTTCGAACAGAATCCCTCGGCAACGGTCGACGATTTACCGCGTCGCAAGTCGCGAAAGGTATCGGTGGTCACGGCGGACAACTGGGCGCAACGTTTGGAGGAGTGGCAAAAGGATCCCAAGTCCCTGGTCGCTGCAGACGAACAGAGCCAGTCCTCACGCTTGCGAAGGCCAAAAGCTAAAAGGCGCAAAGTCGAGTCAAATTCAGATATTGACGACAGGATGGCAAAAATCGACTTGGACTTTCGCGACTATTTTAAGTACGCTTACAATCTGCCAATCTCACAGCCGTCATTCTTCTCGCTCCCCAAAGATGCTCACAATCTGGCCTATGTGGCGAGGGCTCTGGCCTATAAGCCACCCATCCGGCCCATAACGCTGCAAAGTATCGCTATGCCGAAGGAGCTGCTCAAGAGCTACAACAGCATGATGAGGAATCTACCGGATGGCAGAGTATGTGATGCCAAGAGCCCACTACTGCCGCCCAACGTGTCCACAATGATGGGGTTCCGTAGCATTTGCATTCTCTCTGGCGATTGTCGCAAGCAGGAGCCGGACTCGCACGGCTATGATGAGTCTTTGCCCCCCATTCAGCTTTTCCGCAGGCGATTGCGGACTCTCTTCTACCGAACGACTCTCCTCAGTCGACTGGAGTCGCAGCTGTTTACCGATCTGCCCGCCGCCTTGGTGGCACTGCCACGTCCACCTGTAAATTACATTGAACTGGGCAACAACTTGACCTCACTCGAGGGCGGGCAGGAGCCGAAGAGCAGCCTGAAATCGGAACCGCTGAGCGAGGACGAGATATTGAGCTCCACCACCGTCAAGCAGGAGCTCGAGTCTGACTACATAGGTCCTTAGAAATGTGGCCAAGTGTAAGCTTTATAAGTTTTTATTATTATTCTTTACTGTATATTATCGCGTTGTTGTATAATAATTCATTACAATAGCTAACAAATAATTTATAAACTTGTAGGTACTTTCATTGTGTTTCACATATATTTAGCATAATTATACGCCGGACAGCAAGAGTTCCTCATCCTGGGTTTGAGTTGTTGATGCAGGCAATAGTAATCTTCAGATAATAATGATAAACAATTATGCTTGTGGGTTAAAATAAGGTTCTGTGTATATTTTCCCTTAAATAATGTGTAACTTTCTCGATGCGTTAAAAACAGCAGAAATAATATGTATAATCACATTCAATTATCCACCAAAAGTGATTGCTTTTGCATAAATTTAAGATTTTGCTGTACATTCAGATCCAGATCCTGCAAAACTGCCTTAAATTGTCTAAAGATTAAATTCCGCTTTCAATATCCATTATCTCAGAGTATAAAGTGGGAACAGTTTTTATTGTTAAGCATTTATATGTTAGCATTTGCAGATTGTGGACTACGTCTAGGGGGGGGGCTTCCGGTTCCTCTTCGATTTCAATTTATTGGAAGTTACTAAAGTCCGTCTTTAGCTTGATCGTGGGCTTTTGTGGCTTTGCCAGGAGGTTTCTCTGCGCCTCCGTCGCCTTCTGCGCAATATTAATGGATTGCTGTTGACTGCGAATGGCCGCCTCCAGTTTCTGTCGCAGCTCTGGTGTCTGCCCCATCAAGGCCTTGAACTCCTGCGGATGCTTGGGTCCGATCTTCAAGAGCCACTGCAGCGCCTGGTCGTGCAGTTGTTTCTGGTACTTGGGCAGCGTCCGGAGTCTGCTGGGCTCGGCTAAGAATCCAATGAGCACCGGCACCAGCAGCGTCAGCATTTGTATGTCTGTGAAAAGGGGAACGTGCAAGGGAATCATTAATGGTTTAGTCTTCATGGACTGGCAGGCATTGAACATCTGTTTGGGCACGTGGCTAGCTAAAATTCAGCTATATATTACGATCACGAACACATGCAACATTTAAAGCGTGATTTTTCGATCGGCATCTAGATCTCTATTCGATATTCATTATTCTATGGGTTGTTGGTGCATTTAAAAACATCGAGTGTGCAATATTCAGGACTTTTCTAAAATATAAGACAGTTAATAATATCTCAAAGCTAAGGAAGTGATATTTTGGGCTTCTATGTTTAATTTATACATTATTTATATACATTTGTATCAAAGATGCCAAAGAAATTGCTGTGGAATTAAAATCTCTTGAAATACTGTCTAGAAGTATGCTATAAAATATTATTCCTTCCCTCAAATATTTTATAGCATACTTTTCGACGTCTTTTTAATGAAATTTAATTGAATAGCAATTTAATTTGGCATCCCTGAATATATTGAATATTAACAACTGTCTTAAATATTTCTGAAAAGCACTCTTGTCAACATGAAACATATGTTATGCATTCTTGGATATATCTATCTATTTACCTTGTAGCAAGTTCATGTTTCCTAACAGTTTATTTTTGTTTGGTATATTTGTGTATATTTTGTATATGATTTTTGTGAGTTTGATTAAAGGGGAAGACAGAGAAAAGAACAAATATATATAATATCGTATTTTTTTTCTTGTCTCAAAAGTGTGTGCAGCTCTTAAATAAATGATGCCCGCGACCAAAGAGATTCAAGATAATTCTAGATAAAGATGGAGATGACAGAGAAGAAGCCGAATGGCAAATGCAAGGGCTTTATTGTAAATGTTGGATGGGATTGGGGAGAGTGTTAACTAGAAAAGCCGGAGGAGCGTTAAGGCGTTCCGCTTTAAGACTAACTAGATACTAAAATCGGGGTACTCCTGCTGAAATTAGGTCTTTGATTTTAAAGGAAGTGTGGCTAGTTAACAACTATAGCCTTAAAGATAGAAAAAATTAACTTAAGGCAGGGTTGGGCACAGAATATCAGGCTCGGAGCACGGTAACTCAAACCTCCATTAAAGTAAGGACGAAATATGCAAGCAAAGTAAATCGGAGCTCGAGAGTTTTCTCTTTTCTTGACATTTACGCCTTTGAAAATCCCCTACAGGAGTACCCCGAACTCAATGGAAGAGCAAGTTATGGTGCAAATATTAAAAATACAAATCCCACATCACACTTACGGTGCTGAGGCTCTGCCAAGTCAATCAGCTGCTCCACGGTGACAATGCTCTCAATGGTGACCTGCAGCTCCAGCTCGCTGGCGGGCGTCTTGCTGGACTCGGCATACAGCGACTCGATGATTCGCGGCGCCAAGGCGTGGATGTAGGGCGTGGCCGTCTTCAGTTCCGCCCTCGCGAAGATCGATCGGGTGGTTTCGATGCAGCGCAGCTTCACGGAGAGATGCTCCGACTGCAGGCACTGCCTGAAGTGATTGATGCAGGGATATTGCAACGACGGAGTCGACACCACTGAGGCGGGTGTGTGCAGGATGAAGACAGCGATGGCAAGCAGCATGGTGACCTCATCGACGCGCTTTTCCTCGTTATCGCCCGCCGTTTTCGTGAGATCCACAATGGTGGCAAGGGAGCTCTGAAGCAGCTGCTGCCACTCCTCGGCTGTTTCCTCCTCCTTGGCCCACTTGTGGACACAAACGGAGCGCAGACACTGGAGGGCAGCCTTCACGGCGCTGGTATTTGCCAGAATGGTGCTATCTATGGCCGACTTGTTGGCTATCTCCTTGACGATACTGGTGGTCATGTAGAGGACGGTGGGCAGGATTCCTAGGGCACCCTTGGGCGTACACAGATCCAGCAATTGTTCGACGCATTCCAGCCCGGTGGCCACCAGCAGGCCGTTGTCATCGCCCAGCACGGAGAAGAAGGACGACCCGGTGGCCATTTTGGCGTAGGCAAAGTCCAGCTGGAGACCGCCAGAGCCTCCGGCTCCCTGCCGCGTGGGATTCATGCTGGGTATTTGGCGGACAAAGAGGCAGAGGCATACCTCCAGGACGGCGTAGACATGGGAGCTGCCGGGCTGCATGGAATCATCTTCCCCGAGTCGTTCTGCTCCCTTGCCCTCCTCCGAATTGGCATTGTCGTCCCGTTTCCTCTCCAAATCCTCCCTGGCGGCTCGAATTGTCTGCTTCAGGATCTCCATGCAGAGCAGCTGCACCAGCAGCTCATCTCTGGTGAGGATCTGTCGGTGGAGGACATGGCACAGCTCAATGGTCAGGGCTCGATCCTTGACCAACTGCCTTCTGGCCCAATCCGAATCGAAGATGCTGTGCAGCGACCGCAGGCAGCTGACAATATTCCTCGGCCTCTCCGAGCTCCTCATGCTGCACAGGGCCTCCATGCAGATGCCGAAGATCATGTGGAAGCGATCGGCCGAGAGGGAACCATGTGTTATCTGGTTGTTATTCGATTCCGCCGTCGTTTCTCTGGTGTCCTGGTGCCGGGCGAAGCCCTCATCTCTCAGCCACAAGGCAGAGGCATAGAGGATCGGTGGCCAGCTGGTCATGTAGTGGGGTTTCGAGGAGTTAATGGTGTCCGTGGTGTAGAAGGCGCCGCCATCGTGCGGCAGCTGGGACTGAAACTCCGCCGGCAGCAGCAGCAGGGCGTGATCCTTCATGGCGCTCAGCCAGTGGGCGGAGAGATTCTGGAGCTCAGGCTGGACCAGGCCAAGCAGACTCTCTCCTCGGCTCTCTGGCGGCAGATCCTGATCGCAGGTCTCCACACCGCTGGTAAGGGACTGAATTGCACCCGACTGTTGGGATTGCAGGCTGAGCAGCGAGGCGGGAGCCTTGCCATTGCCCAGCATGGCCACGATGTACACCTCCGCCCAGGCCTTCAGGATGCTCAGCTTCTCCAGTGTGGCCATGGACTCGTTGTACAACTGCGTGCTGTTGGTCTTCTCGGAGAGCTTGCTCAACGAGCTCACCAGCAGCTGATGGACCCTCCTCAGATCGCCAATATCGCGCGCCACTCCGGAGCCAATCCAGGCGGAGCAGACCTCACAGGCGGCAGCCGTGACATGGGACGGCGTGTCGGGAGCAAAGGCGGGACGCAGAGCGGCACCAACCTGAGCCTGGAACTGCTCCAGCAGCAGATGACCGGGAAACTCGGGCTCGGGCACGTTGGCAAAGCGATCGATGATCTCCTGCAGCGTGCGCAAGCCCTCCAGTCGCAGCTGGTCCGAGTCGGAAGTGGCGGCCATAAAGGACATGCGAATGAGCTCCGCCAAGTGCAGGATGAGGTAGTCCCCGCGAGAACGAATCAGCTGCTGCTCCTTGGCCTGCAGCAGGTCAAAGTGCACGGAGCTGGCAGCCTCGCAGCTGGAGATGATCCGCCGAACACACTGGGCGGCAAAGACGCGGGTGGGCCACCTCGGCTGCACTGCGGGATGGGTGGAGGTGTTCTCCTCCGCTCGGTACTCGGTTACATCGTCGGCGTACTCCTCCTCTTCGTCCTCTTCCTCCTCCTCTCCTCCGGCCGTATCCTTGCCCTTGCTGGGGTCCCCGGCAGCGGGATCATCGTTGAGTCCACCTTCCACCGCCACGGTCAGCACATTCTTGCAGAGACTCAGCCACGAGCTGAGGTTGTCCGCAGCCAGCATCTGGAGCATGGAAGTGAGGGTGTCGTGTATGTTCCTCAGCATCTCCGCATCCGTTTCGGTGTCCAGCAGCGAGAAGAGCAAACCCGGCAGTCCGTACTCCGTGATCACCAAGTCCGGCAGCTGCTCGGCGTTGATGGTCAGTGCCAGGTCACACACTTCCTTGGCTTCCCGATGGGCCAACTGGCGCAGACACGACACAGAGGCCTTGCGCAGGATGAAGTAGTTACTGGACAGCATCCCGACCAGCGTGGGCACCAGCTCCTCTAGTTGCAGGGCCTTGCAGGCAAAGAGATGCAGCTGCTGCAGACATCCAATGGCCTCCGCCTGCACCAGGGAGTCCGCGTGGGCTTGGAGGAGAGCTGCCGAGCAAAGGAACGATCCCTTCATGCTGGCCACTCCTCCACCCGATCCCTGCAACTCGGGTCCCACAGTTGTGATCAAAGCGTTCACCACACGTCCCACACACTGGTGGACATCCACATGGGCGTGGGGAACCGTGAGCAGCAGCTTCAGGCACAGCGTCAAGGTGGCCTCCACGTAGCCGCGGAACATCGGTCCGCCGGAATCGGCAATCTGCGCCAAAGCATACAGCGACCAGGCCTGAACTACCGGCGATGCACTGTCCTGGCCCAAGGCCAGCAGGATGGACACACTCGTGCTCAGATGCTGCGACGAGCCCATGCCGCCCACATAGCGATGCAGGCAGCCCAGGGCGTGCGAGTGTCCCGTCCTCGTCACCACATCCCGCGCCGACTTGAGCTTATCGAAGCTATTCTGGGCCAACTCGGCGGTGAAGTGGGAGTCTCCCACCACCTGGGCCAGTCTGCCCAGCGATTCGCCAGCTGCACACCGAATGGTGGAATTGGGGCTGGTCAGGGAGGCAACCACCAAGGCCGTGGCGCTCTTCCGCACATCCTCCTGGCCCAGGCTCGTCTTGCTATCCGTCAGGTTCTTCAGGGCACACAGCAAGGCCGTAAATATGTTCATTTGGATGGCCTCCTGCCGACTGCTCTTCGCCTGCCTTATGCACTCAGCGAAGTGCTCCAGCATCTGCAGCCTGTGCTTGTTGGCCACCTTGGGGAAGATGGTGCCGTAGAGGGTGACGGCCATGTCGATCACAGCCACGCCTAGCGGCAGGGGTCCCGGGCACTGCTGCACCTTACTTATCAGTTGGATGCTGTTCGTCGTTCCACTACCTGTGCTTCCGCCACCAGACGATGATGTTCCTGAAGCCGAAGTAGTACCGGTGGTTGAGCTACTGCCCTGGGTGGACCAATTGGGACGGTACAAGCAGCAGGGATCATGCTCTAGTGCTCCAGATCCAGCGGCGCTGTTGGGCTGCAGCTGCAGGGGAGATTTATGAGTTGAAAGTTAGTTTTGTTTTGCATTTTGAAATATGTTTAAAAATAATAAAAACTACACGAAAAATAATAAGGGATAAACTTGAAGGAGCTGGCCAATCATCAAGATAATAACGAAAGCAATAACTTCTTTACAAATGTGAATTTTTTCGGTTCTTTTGAATAATAATATTCATGCGTATAAAAACAGATAAGTCACAAATAATAATTCCGATCATAACAAAAGGGAAAACGTAAATATTTAAGAATATCTACCCATGCAAAAATAGGCTAAATATCTATTTATATTTTATTTCAAGTAAGAGGAAAAAAGCACGCTTAGCTGATGCATTGCACTCCACTTACATGCTCGCCATCGACTTTGCGATTGGGCTCCATCTTAGGATCAATGCACAATAATATCGAGAGAGAGAGAAAGGGGTAGAGAGAACAGTGAGAAAGGGTGTATCACGGAGAGGGAAGGACTTGGTATTACTCTTACTAAATCCTTTCTATATAAGCAGGTGGATCAACAAATCTCACAAAGACATTTATACGTATATACAATCCCTATCTCGAACCAAATATAAACCCTACCTGATCCTCGATGGTGCGATGATTCGTTTCCTGCAACCAAGTCCCTAGGATGATGGAATCATCGCCATGACAAAGCGTCCGCAGCAGCGAATTCGTGGTATTGGCTGCATTATCCGAAAGGGTAAACTCCGAGACCAGCATGCGGAGGAGATGCGTGTAGGAAGCCTCCAAGGCATTGGCCGGCAGCAGGGTGAGGGTCTCGAACAGACGTAGTCGCACCATGGCAGCCGGAGCCTTGAGCTGGGTGCCATAGCTCTTGAGGACTGAGGCCAAGCTGGAGTAAATAAAATTAAATTAATACAAATAATAAAATAATAATCTTTGGCATACTCACTTCACCAGCATGGCCAGAGCACTCTCAATGGGCGTGAGCAGCCTTCGGGTTATATCCTCGTTAACCAGATCCGGACAATTCAGCAAGAAGCTGTGCATCACCGACAGAGCGCCGGCCCTGCCCTCCAGCGTCACCTGCCAGGTGAAGGCATCGCCGCGCGCCTTCTCCGATTCCAGTTCCTTGTTGGAACGCGGGAACGAGTTCCGCCAAAGGAGCAGCATGCGAGGGAGGAGTCCCTTGACCACCGGCGATCCCAGCGTCATGATGGCACCAATCAACAGCCAGCCGGCCTGGGTGCGATGCAGCGACATGCGGCTATTCTGGGAAGCCGAGCGCAGCAGTTCCTCCGCACAGTTGAACACGACCTTGCCCTTGGTGTGGGGAATGCCCAGCGGCGAGTAGCGAACGCTGCCCAAAATGGCCGCCAAAGCGCAGCTATAGCCGGCGATTGCCTCTGGCGACGACCGCATCTGCTCGATGGCCTCCACGAAGCGGTCAATCAGTGGCGTTATCTGACCCGGAACCGCCACACAGGCACAGCGCAGACACCAAGCGGCTGCCAGGCGTGCCGCGGCACAGGGATGCACCAGAACGGCACAAGTGGCATCGATGGCTTGCAGGGATTGATCTCCCAACAGATTCTGGGCCGTGGTTCCCAGTCCAATCAGCAGGGAGCTCAATTCTTGCAGAGCACACACCAGCAGGTGCTGGCTGAAGAGCGTCTCCTGGTTGGAGTCCTTGGCGTTCTCCGGATTGAAGTCAATGGAGTTCATCTGCTTGGCCACCAGATGGACGAGCTCCTTGCAGGCGGCACTCTGTGCCTTCTCGCCCAGCATCTTGCCGATTGTGGAGCGGAGTATGAAGTTGATGCACTTGCGCGAGTACACCGCATCCACGTGGGAGCAGGCTGCCTTGGGATTGGCCACCAGGTCCAGAACGTGGGCCAGAAAGGTGCTCAGCTGTCGCTCCAGCCACACGCTGCCCATGAACTGGACGAAGACCACATAGGCATGCGTCACGCCCACCCGCACTTCTCTGTTGACGCCGGAACTCCCCTTGATAATCTCCCCGGTTCCCTTGAGAAAAGAGGCTCCGCCGCGCAGGAAACCCGACATCAGGATGCCGAGCGCCTCATCCAGGGAGACCAGGCGTTGAGTGGCTCCCTTGGCCGCCTGCATGGCCACAGCTTGACCCTGCTTCTTATTCCCCGTGGCTGCTTCGGCCAGTTGCTGGGTGTAGGCCAGCAGGGTGCCCAAAAGCTGGGCCACCGCACACCGAACCTCGTAGTTACTCCCGTCGAAGGCACGGAAACACAGGGTTCCCAGGCTCTCCAGCTCGGTTTGGTACAGAAAAGAGGCACTGTAGATCATCTTGAGGATGCAGCGGGCGGCGGCCACTCGAACGGCCATCACTCGGTCCAGCAAACAGTGCTTGGCCGCCTTGTAGATGTCCTTGTGGACGTTGGCTATGGCGGTGCCCATGCCGGCGCTCACCTTCTCCAACGTGTGCATAATCTCGATCCGTGCCTGCGACTCGGCATTTCGCAGAGTGCGGATGAGGATCTGGACGGTGTCCTCGTAGGTGCGTCCCATCATCCGTCCCAGCTTCTCGTACATCGATCCCAGCACGCAGATGGCAGCTCTGTAGGGTAGCATATGAGATTAAATGCTGGAATATTCCCAGTAAGTGGAGCTAACTTACAGCTTGGTGGGCAGGTAGCTGGGCGAGTCATCCTTGTTCTTGAGAATATCATTGCAGGCGTTGACGGTGTCGAAGAGCATGAAGGTGTCGCCGACGGAGAACAGAGTGGCCAAAGCACTGGCAATGAGCTTGCGCATGGGCGGACCCGGGGCCCCCTGGATGCGTTCCGAGAGCTGCTGCACCAGCTTCTTTTGGCTGACCTTAATCTCGTGCTTGGCCACCGTGGGCAGGGCCTTCTCCAGGTAACGCAGCCACTCCAGCTCAAACACCGGTCGCTTGTGCTCCGGCAGCTGCTTGAGGGCCTCCTCATTGAGGGTCAAAGTGTGGGCGAGTTCCATTTCGGATGATGCCTCCTCTTCCTCTCTGTCTGGATGGGAGCCGGCGGATGAGGCAGCGGCAGCGGAATCGCTGTGTATAAACGATCTGCAAAGAGAGGGCCAGAAAGAGAGAGCGAGAGAGTGGAATAAATAACAAAATAAATTGCGGAATGTTTCATTAATTAAACCCAACATATGGCTGACGGCGATGTGTTGGTGGAAGTACAGACTTTGACCTTGTCATTTGATACTACAGATTCCGAGATCTAAACTTGCTACAGCTGCATTATCGATTAGCATATATTTAACATATTTTCGGTTACATTTCCATCACTTAAATAGATTATATAGATTCTTGGGAATTAGGTCATCAGAATTGTACCTAAAAATATGTGGAATTGAGGCTGAAACTCATACTACCTACTTCGAATTTACTATTCCTTTCATCTATCTCAGATCAAGTTCTACTATATCTTAAATACGTATTAGGAAGACCTTATTACATCCTCCAAACTATATAATTTTACATTTAATTATGCATTCCTACAACCAGATAAAACTGTGACTGATAAAACCCAACTATTATTTTAACAAATGCTTTTATTGCAACGAAAACAAAGCACAATCACTTTGAGGGAAACAAGGCGGCGGGAAGAGAAATGACGGCATAAATTGTGTGGAAAAGCATGCCTCACTCGCTTTTGATATATATTCAAGATGACGATGGTGATGATTGGCACAGGCCAAAAAAAACATATTCAAGTACATCGAAACACTTATTTGGAACCCATCATCATCGCTTGGCTCGCCTCAAGCGGAAGCTGCACCATTTAACACTCTTAAATCCACCCACTGCCCGCCCCATTTTCTTTTGTTTTCCACACACACATTCGGATTTGATAAAAGCGAGAAAAGCTGCGTTGCCTTGGGCTCGATAGCAGCGCGCCCATTGACACAGATGGCGGCCTAGGAGGCCAAATTATTAATCCGAAACAAAGACTGTTCCTGGTGATGAAGAGGAGGAGGAGGAGCAGAGGGCCCTTGTGTAGGAAACACGAAATGATGTCCGCCAGCTATGGGTAATGGGGTAGCGCGCAGCCGAAACAAAGGCGACGAGGAGTAAGGACGCTTGGGAGATGGGGCAATGCGGTGCACCATGGAAAATGGCATTGGCATGCATGCTGACACGGAGCAGCTCCACTGGGAATACTCTAAGATATTTGGCTGCATTATTATTAACCCATGTTTACATTAAGATAAATGATAAAATATATATAAAGAGAAGAGGCCTCTAAGATTATTTTGGCATCAGACTAAAGAGGAGAATGAATGCATAATTTATTTGATAATAAAGTGAATTTTCCCTGTAAAGAGTATTCAAACTTCGTGTGGACTCAGAATTCGAGTAAGATGATTTCATACATTTTGTGGATACTTTTTCCTGTTTGTATTTGTGCAATTTGCTATGACTAACTGCTGTGCTCTTTAAGGGTATCCCCGGCTTAGGGGTTCTAGGCCTTAAAGGGTTTCCAAATCGTTCCAGCTCCTTCTCGGGGCTGCTTTGTTGTTATTTGGCTTTGTGTGCGGTTTTGTGCCTCAAGTGACGCGTGTTGCACTTGCACCAACCTTCATACGTATGTTTTTATGTACATATTTACAGAAGCACAGTTGAGGTCATAAAAACAAAGATTTTAAAATTAATTATTAAAAGTTTTTCATCTTTACTTCTGCCGTCCCTAAAAACCATTGATTGAACTTTTTTTTTTAAGAAAAATAACTTTAAAAATCAAAGTTTGCAAGTATTTGACGAAGGATATGGGATTATAGGTTTAAGTCAAAATCTGAAGACTATATCCTTAAACTACCATTTAAACAAACCCGAAAATAAAGACCATTTCATAAAACCTAAAATATATTAGATTTATAAACCCTCAATCCTTATAGATATGTCTATTTTAAATATTTAAAAGGAACAATCCTGACCGCCGATTATTGTGTAATATAACTGCTAGGATATAGTCAAAAGTCTATCTAATTTCTGTGTTATTGCTATTCCCTTGCCCCTAGCTGTGGCAATTCGAAGAAGGCGAAAAATCTGGAGGCATGTGAGGAGGACACCAAAACACTGACGTCTGCAGGCGTTCGAGTTAGGTTACATAAGTCGCTGCCCCGGCTGCTGCAGAGCCTCTTTTCCGACTTCCTCCTCGCCGCCTCCACTTGAAAAAGGGAAAACAAGTTAAACCTGTGAGGTGCAACCATCGAGAATCAAGCAGAAGGCTAAGAACCAAGAACCAGCCACAAACTCAACTTGATTCCCGGCTAGACGGCGAGTACAGGGTGACCCGTTCGCCGGCGGGTGGTGTTATTTCGACTGCAGGGTTGACTTTTCCCTTTTCCACCCTGGACACCCAGCACCCAGCACCCAGCACCCACCCCATTGCATTGTTTTTGTGTGATTTGATTTTTGCATTTACCTGCGCGCTTCGTAGATAACTTTGCGCAGAAATTGCGGTGTGCGTGCAAAGTTTAAGTTTTCCATTGTTGTGATTGCTTTCTTTCCTTCACATTTCCAGAAAACTTTCTTTCGCCAATCTGCAGCAGCCTGCAACTTTCACACAAATCGATAACTTTTCCACCAACTAGGCGGCGACACAGAGTTTTTCACTGGCTCATGAAGAGTAAGTGTTTTTTTTTTTGTGTTTATTTCAAGTCCAATTGGACAGTTAATTTTTCATTAACTTGCACTAAATATACGGGAATTTGCGAATAAAAATAATTCCAAATTGAATGAGATTACACGGGCGGAACTTGGAAGAGCAAGCAGAGCAAGCTTGCTACGCGCACCAAATACAAAAACAAAATGAAATCAAAGAGCGCTGGCAAAAAAAATTAAGCAAGCCACCAAGTCTGGAAGAGAGTCAATGCCAGCCGGAGCGTGAGAGCAGGCATCCACGGCACAGTGGTCGATTCTGTCAATCTGGCAAGTAATAATTAATAGGAAGAAATCTAAATATGCAATAATTCTAAAATAATGTGTATAATTTTTTAAATAGGCCAATCATATATTACCTCTATTTATATTTAATAACTTTTTATATTTTAAATAACTCTTTTTTTTTTTAATTTTTATTAAAAAATATATTGTTAAATTCTTTATTATTATTATTATATGATTATATATATTTATATTTATTACGTGCTAGATTGGCAGAATCGACCACTGTGCACGGGAGAGATTCGGAGCGTAAGGGGTGGAAGAGAGCGCCGCCTTGGGTAAGAGAGCGCCATCATCACAGCTGATGGGAAATGCAACAACAAAAGCAGCGCATTAGCAGCCGGTTGACCCGTTATCGATAACACATTAACACCCACTAAACTATGCCAATGTGTCAGTTAAGCCAAAATGGTGGCATGAGGCCATCCGGTCGCAAAATAAATGATCCTACAAATGAAGCAACCTAAATTAAGATTAAGATATTACGTGGAAAACCCCATAAGGAGGATTGTGAGGACTTGAAAAGCACTGGAAAAGGACCCTCAAGTATGCAATATATATTCGAGGGTCAAAAATGCTTTGTACACTAATAATGTTAACCATTTTTAGCCAAATAAATTAAGTGTTGTAATATTTTGTTTATTAAATGAAAGTATTCAATCCAATCACACTGAGATGAGGTCAACTGGTGGGTTCCTCGAATTTATAGGGACTTAGAGATAAGTTATAGGCACTTAAGGTAGAAACTGCATGCTGGGTATAAAGACCAGCGCCTTGGATGTTGCGCTATTGGGATTGCCCAGATCCTTGACAATTCCCTGGACGCGAGCCACCACATCACTTCGCTGGACATCGCCGCGGTCCAGCATTCTTTGGAAGAGTGTGTGCAATTGCCTGGCCGAGGAAGCCTGCGACAGCTCATGCAGCTGCTCCAGCAGATCCTCGGAGTAGCCCTCGTACTTGCTGAGATTTGCCGCTTTGGCGTCGCGCTTGAGAAGATCATAGACCAGCAGAAAGTCCACGTAGGGCTTGGTGGGCGGCACTCTCTTCTTGCCCGCTATAGAGGCACTACTCCAGCGATCCATGGCGGACTCAAAGTCAAAGGCAGCCCTGCCGTAGTTGTCGTCGTAGAGCCGCAAAAAGTTATCCAGCGACTCTACATCGTTAGTGAAGTCATCGTGCTCGCCTTGAATGTCGCGGATTAGTGACAAGGGCAGCTTGTCGAAGTCCCCATCATCTCCGATTTCTTCAAAGAGAGCATGGCCCTCCAGCACTGTTTCCGTTTCCGGCCCACGAGCTGGAGCAAAAATCGCCGGCCGGTGAGGCCGTGTAGGTGGTGATGTGGGTCTCTGGGTGGTGGTGGGTCTCTGGGTGGTGGAGGTTCTCTGCGGTGTCTCCCACCAGCTGGGCGGCTGCCACCATCCTGATCCCGAACCCGATCCACCTCCTGCTCCCGCACTTGGTCTCCGGGTGGTACTCCTCCTCGTAGGTGCCGCTGTAGTCCGCGGGGGACTCCCTGTCGTGGACTCCATCACTCCATCATCGGCACTGAAGGGGGGCTCCACTGTAGTGCTCGACAAGGGTTCGTACTGGAGCAGGTCTATGTAGTAGGCCAGGGCCTGCATGGAGGCGGGCAGATAGCTGGTCAGCAGGTTAGCAGGCGCCACTGGTGCGGCCAGGTGACCCACTAGCATCGCCACTAGCAGGGGACCCAGACTTAACCCACTGCGCATTTCTCGTTTTGATTTTTTCTTACTTTCTTCCGGCGGGAACGGTTTGCTCTGGCTAACTGGAGCCACTCAACTGAAGCTCTGACTCTTCCCAGCAGCCAGCGAGCATCTGTAGTTGGTGTCTCTGCATCGGTGTCTTTGTCTTTGTCCCCGTATCAATATCTGGTTTCCAAAATGGAAGGCAGCGGTTCGGTTGTAGTTTATACTCTATCAGGGGGTCTTGCGAAATTTGTGACCCAAATATACAAAGTATGAAGCTGGCAAAATAAGCAAGCCAAAGTTGCTTAAATATTTAATTTTAAAGCTATAAATCAACATATTGTACGATAAGCTTCAGGATTGTTCTGTAAGCATTAGTATCGATGTAGTATCGATGAAGAACAGTCCAACTATTAGAGACTCGTAAAAATACCTCAAATTCGAACAATATAATAATTTTTCGAATAAATCAAAAAGGTATAACTAAGCTAAAATAGCATATATTTTAATTTGGGATGCTTCTCTAGCTAGCTCTAATGAGGATAGAAAATCTGCATAATAAGTTAGAAAACTAATAAAAAGATACTCTTGAAAATATAGATACTCCTTTTTCATACATTATAGTATCAAGATATTTTCCCAAAGGACTTTCCCTAAATCTACACAATATTTATATTGTTTTAAATTTTAAATATAATTTTTAAGTACCCAAAATCCCTGGAATACACGAATACAGAAGAGTATTTAAGCCTTCGATAGCCGCTGTTCACCTGCTGCTTTCTTGTTTGGGCTTTTTGGCAAACTCGTTGAGTGAAGAGGCCAGCGACCGCGAGATCGGCGGCTTGTTGCGTAAATTTTGTAACCAGCGATGAACGTGAGGGGAAATCTTGTTCTTGGAAAGAGTGAAAGATGTTCCGTTGCCAAAAAGAAGAACCTGTTTGCCCCAAATGGCGACTCATAAATATGCAAAATGTACACAAACACAGTCGAGTCGCCGCCGCTTATAAACCTGAATTCGGCTTGCTTCAGTCTGTATTGAAAGGTATCAAAAAAATAAAAATAAAATAAAAAAAGTTAAAAGAAATGCAAGTTTCGATGCGGTTTGAAATGCACATTTCATAAGTTTGACAGCCACTGATGCAACTTGGCGATCAGGAAGGAGAGAGACAAAGACAGAGATATGGAGAGCGGAGTTCCGGCGAAAACAGCTGTAGAGACAGCAAGAGAGAGAGCGAGAGAGAGCGAAACTTTAACCTGTTGTTATTGTTTTTCCTGGCTAGGTGAGATTTCGCTTTTTTAGATAACCGGAGCAAGGTAAACGGGTCAGCATAACGGGTTTCCTACGCGAATTGTGTCACTCGTTCTTAAGAGCACAATACACACACACACATTTCAAGCTTTTGGCACAACAGGCAGGCCTTTTCCATTTCCGTTTAAGATTGCTAATTGGCTGCTTGACACCTAGGCTAAGTATTTGTTGACGCGTCAGAACCATCACACATGCACAGGTAATTAATTCCCCATTCCCCCCCGCACCCACACCCACAGCGGCCCCATGCAAATGTTTGCTTTGTTGTCGATTTACGGGTGTTTTCGAGCTGCACTCACCGTTTCACTTGAGGCACTGACACGTGTTCACTTGGAATTGCACTCTTCACATGTTTATTGCTTTTAGTTTAAATGAATTATTGCATTTTTCACGAATTTTCACTGAGCGACTGGGTCTTAGTGTGCCCGAAAGATTTTTTTTACTAAATTTCGCGGCGGCTGGTCACACTGAATTATCGATAAATTTGGCATATCGCTGCGAATGGCAATCAGATGTTGTCGATTGCACGTGTAGTTGAGTTCTATTTTTTTGTTTATTTTGTAACTTTGCGGAATTTAAAGTTTAAAGCTCTGCTAATTATATAAAAATACAGCCAAAATGGCCAGAAGACCCGAGCACGCGGCACCACCGGAAATTGTAAGTGAAAAGTAGTTTCCTGGCATGAGTAATTGTATAAATTAAAACTCTATTTCCAGTTCTATAACGATGATGAGGCAAAGAAGTACTCCACAAAGTAAGTAAATGCGGAAAAAATCACTTCCTATATTTAAAACTCTTTATATAAATAGCACACGCATCATTGACATTCAAATTGAAATGGCGGAACGTGCCTTGGAACTGCTTGCCCTCCCCGATGACGACGAATCTCGCTTTATTCTGGACATTGGCTGTGGCTCCGGACTGTCGGGGAGCGTCCTGGAAGAGAGCGAACACATGTGGATCGGCATAGATATATCCAAGTCCATGCTGGACATTGCTGTGGAGCGTGAAGTTTCTGGGGATGTTATCTTGGGCGACATGGGCGAGGGTATGCCCTTTAAACCGGGCACTTTTGATGGCGCAATCTCGATCTCTGCCCTCCAGTGGCTCTGCAATGCGGACAAGTCGTATCACAATCCGCACAAGCGCCTACTCAAGTTTTTCACCACCTTGTTCTCTTGTCTAACGCGCACCGCTCGCGCTGTCTTCCAATTTTATCCGGAGAACTCTGACCAGATCGAAATGGTCACCTCACAGGCCATAAAGGCGGGCTTCTATGGCGGATTAGTCGTGGACTATCCCAACTCGGCCAAGGCGAAGAAATACTATCTGGTGCTGATGACTGGTGGATCGGCAGAGCTGCCCAAGGCCTTGGGTGAGCATTCCTTGAATTTCCTATTAGACGGATCGACTGATAAAGCTTTTTGGTTGCAGGTACGCCCGAAGAGGAGCGACGGGTGAACTACATCAAGAAACGTGATGCTTGCCGTGAGGCACGCGGCAAGGCGCCCAAGAAATCCCGCGATTGGATCCTGGCCAAGAAGGAGCGCCGTCGTCGCCAGGGACTGGAAACACGACCGGATACTAAATACACAGCACGCAAGCGCAGCGGAAAGTTCTGATTAAAGTTAATCTTTATCAACAAAATAGCCTTTTTCATTTAAACATTTAAAGCTTAACTCTATGTACACCTTGGACTAGAGAACTCCTACGATTGCTTGCCGCCAGCCTCTCGATCCAGCTCCTCACGATGCCGCCTCTCTGCCCGATGCTTGGGCGTGTCGTACGAGCTCTCGGCAAGGAACATTAGGTATATAGCCACGCAGGCGAAGAGGAGGGAGAGCAGAACCAAGTCTGTCTGGCTGGACATCTTGTTGGTCTCCTTTTGCACTTTTATTCGATCATATTTGGCCTGGGCGGCCTGTCTCCGATCGAAGGACTTTCCGTAGTGACTCCGCGACCACTCGTCAAAGTCGTAGATGGGTGTC
Organism: Drosophila triauraria; assembly: GCA_014170255.2. Lineage (NCBI taxonomy): Eukaryota > Metazoa > Arthropoda > Insecta > Diptera > Drosophilidae > Drosophila > Drosophila triauraria. The sequence continues at coordinate 23,738,944 of CM024337.1, forward strand.
CGGCCCTCGGCGTCGGCGACGCGGGACTTCCGGAAACGTGACTTGTAGAACTTGGTCTCCGGGTCATCCTCAACCACGGGCTCCGGCGCCACGTCGTGGATATCCTGAGCATACTGCGGGCCGGCTGTGTGGACGATACCCTTGTCGTATAGGCGACGCAGCCTGTAGTTGCCAAGGATCTCGTACGCCTGGCTGATCTCCCGGAACTTTTTGGCGGCACTCTCACTACCCTTGTTCTTGTCCGGATGATATTGCATCGACAGCCTATAGTAGGCAGCTTTTATTTCGTTCTGTGTGGATCCCTTTCTAATGCCAAGGGCATCGTAGTGGCTCATCTGCTGAGCCAGGGTCAGGTGCAGACTCCGCGACAGGATGAGCTGCCGCCATAGCAGGGAGCCGTGCTGAAACATACTTGCTTCCCTTCGGCTTTGCCTCGCAGGCGCTGTTTTTTGGTTGTTTTCGTTTCGTTATATCACATGAAAGCAAAACAAAACGGATCAGCTGTTTGAACTTGAAGTTGTATGCCTGGCCTAGAGGTGGAAGAACACTCGATAACATTTTCGGAAAATCGATTACATTCGGAAACACATTAATATACAATTAGGGGACTCCCTATGTGGCTCAAGTGTTTTCGGAGTCTTCTTTTTTGCTTCTGTTCGTCTCGATTTATTTAAAACCTGAAGAGACAAAATACTTAAATATTCACCTCGGTAACTCTTTTTCGCTTTCTAAACAAAATTTGCATTGATTTCCACTTTCCTAGACATCTACAGGAGAATATAGTATACTTTGGAACATTTAAGGCATGGAGGCGAAAGTATGTATTTTTATTCATTTGTTGTCTTCTTTAATTTAATGATTATCTACATAACTACATAATATTTCCTTTGGCTTTAGCTTTGGCTTTCGGCTCACACAGCGATCCCTTACTTGATCGCCCGCTGGTGGGTGATGGTAGTGGCGGCGATATCTTCGCTGTACTGGTCCTTGTCGCCCCAACCCCACACGGGGTGGGAGCCATCTCCCGTCCGCTGGACCCGCCGTCGGACCAGATCGGTGGACACACTCTTCAGGTCGTAGGCCCATCCAAGCCAGGCAAAAAAGTTGATAAACTTCGTCGTAAAGTCCTGGGAGTACGGACCCAGCTCGGCACTTTTATAATCCCAGGGAAAAACGTGGTGATAGTTGTGATAGCCCTCGCCCATGCGCAACCAAATGAGGAAGGCTTCGTTGGTCGGATTAATATTCTTGTCGTACGGACGCTTGCCGTACATATGTGCCGAGCTGTTTACCAGCCAGATGAAGTTCAGGGTGATTACCCAGCGGAGTAGGGTCATCACGTGCCAGGAGACGTTGAACGACTCGCCCCACAGCCACATCGGCAGAACTGTGGGCATAACGAAGCAGATGAGCGGCATCAGAATCAGGTAGTACTTTTTTTGGAACATCACCAGGGGATCCTGCTCCAGATCGGACAGGTCAATCTGCTTGCCCTTGGCCACCACCTCGGGATGCTTGCGGACGCACAGCCAGCCGATGTGCGCGAAGATCCAGCCGCGCTCCGAGTTGTATGGATCGGCGTCCGTCTCCGTGTACTTGTGGTGTACGCGATGATCCCGCGCCCAAATGTAAACAGGATCCTGGAATGCCAGCGTGTTGAGGAACAGGAAGATTAGTCGGAGGGTCACGTTTGCCTTAAAGGTGCGATGCGCCCACAGGCGATGGGCGCCACCGGAAATGCCCAGGATAGTGAAAGCGACGGCGATTGGAAATACCAGGAACGTTGTCCAGGAGGCCTTCGTCAAAAGCAGCCACACGCCGTATAGTGCGGACAGGTGAAGGAGAAAGAAGAGCACAATGTTGACCCAAACCAGCTGCAGCTTCCGTCCGTCGGTGGTCTTCAGCTGGCTGACATCCTTGACCAGGCCACCGTCCTCCGTCTCCGCATCCGACTCGTAGAGCACTCCAGTGGTGTCTTTGCTGTTCGCCTGCATGCTGCTGGCCTGCGATTGAGGCTGCGACGGCCCCGACGGGCTTAACTTATACCCAGTACCCCGAGCACCGAGAACCGAGTGCAGTTACACTTAGAACTTAAGTTCCTGACCTATTGTAAAAAGTGTTCAAATTGTCACTAATGTTTACCATCAATTAGAATTCAGTTCTGGCTATCTGATTCATGAAAGCGATAGAAATGTTAATCAAAGCGCATAGGCAAATACAGTACTGGCCAAAATAATAAGCATTGGCCTCGTCCTTTGTTTAGTTTTTGCTGGATTTTTTTTATATATATGCCTGCCAATTGTCTATATTTTGAAAAGTTATAGTATTACGGAACATTAAAATTAGAAATTAGAGGGGGTTACCTCCAAAATAACAAGTACAGCGGTGTTATTGTACAATATGTAAGTATTAAATCTACAATTGGGCTCAGATGTATTGTTTTTTAATAACTTCTTAGTAAGCTATAATTGATTTGTTTAATAAATATTAAAAAAAAGCTTTTATTTTCTGATTTTAATAATAAAACATAATAATTACGGTCCCTGGGAAAATGTTAATACATTTTGAGTTTCAGGACTTGTAGAATTGGTGTGCTTATTATTTTGGCCAGCCCAAACCGACCATTCAACAAAAGTTTAAGCATAGCATTAAAAAAACGCCTTAACCCTCAAACTTTTCATTTAAATGTACCGCCATATTGTATCTTTTCAGAATAGAAATAAAATTTCAGTTATACATTAAAAAAGAATCGAGAAATAATTAAACAAAGAAGCACCTAGCAAATGTACTTATTATTTTGGCGAGTAGTGTATGCACGAATTTGTTGGATAACGCGAATTTGATTATCACTCCCTTCGAAACTACTAGGTATTACTACTAAGTATTGCTTTTGAAACTAAGTATCATACTACTACTAAGTATCATACTAAGTATCTGTTACTAAATATCTGTTTTTCACAGTGGCGCTGCCATGGCAAGGCCTTGGTCGATTCCGGGAACTTTGGAGTGTAAAAAAAATTAAGGTGTGCCTGGAACATCGATCAAGTGTAACCTATATCTTATATATTTTCTTTGATAGCTTGCTAGTTTCGTACATACAGTGGACTAGCGATTTCACTACACACCAAGTGGTTGGAATTCGTTAAAAGTAATGGGCTTTTGGCGCTAAATTTCAAGATGTCGCGCTTGCTGGCAACACCGGCAGCCGGCTCTTGGACACATCTGGCAGCACCGTCATCTATAAATAAAAATAAAAATAGTTAGTTCTGTGGGGCAGCGGACGGTTTGGTTGAGTTTTCCGACACAGCGTGCTTGATTTTCCCGCTGGCCATCTGCCGACCTAAACCTGTGAGTGTGTGTGTTCTGCCGTTTGAAGGCGATCGAGAAGTTTCTGGCAGCCGAAATTTAGGCCACAAAACCAATCGGCCACCAAGATCGTGAGTCATTTGTGATTTTGCACTCAGAGGAGTTCCATTTAAAGCCTGTTTCTGTCAAACAGAGGAGGAGAATTGTGTAACCATGACAAACACGATCATCACAGAGGAGGTACCCGATGCCGGTACCTACAAGGATAAGGGCAATGAGGCCTTTAAGGCCTCCCGATGGGAGGAGGCAGTGCAACATTATGGCACAGCCATCAAATTGGGTTCCAAGCACAAGGAGCTGCCCGTCTTCTACAAGAATCGGGCCGCCGCCTATCTGAAGCTGGAGAAGTACGAGAACGCCGTGGAGGATTGCACGGAATCGCTGAAAACGGCTCCCGGGGACCCCAAGGCGCTGTTCCGTCGGGCGCAGGCGTATGAGGCTCTGGAAAAGTTCGAGGAGGCCTACAAGGATGCCACCGCGTTGTTCAAGGCGGATCCGGGCAACAAGACCGTGCAGCCCATGCTGCAGAGGCTCCATGTCATCGTGAACGAGCGAGTGGAGCGCAATGCCAAGACCTCGACGAAGGTGAAGCAGATGATGGATCTAACCTTCGATTTTGGCTCCCCAATCGAAAAACGCCGCTCCGCAGCCAACAACCTGGTGGTTTTGGCCAGGGAGCAGACTGGGGCGGAGCTCGTGTACAAAGACCACTGTGTCCAGAAGGTGGCCACGTTGGCCAAACTCGAGAAGGATTCGGAAATCTATGTTAACATGGTGCGTGTGGTGGCCGCCCTGTGCGAGAATAGCGTGGAACGTACGAAGGGCGTGCTCACGGAACTGGGAGTGCCTTGGTTCATGCGGGTTTTCGACCAGAAACACGAGGACTGTGTGGCCACCGCCCAGTATTGCTTGCAGACCATCATTAATGCTCTGTCTGGATTGAAGAACAAGGCGGACGCCAAGCCGGACAAGGAGCTGTGCGCCAAGAATAATCGGGAAATCGACACACTGCTGACATGTCTCGTGTATAGCATAACGGATCGTACCATTTCTGGAGCGGCTCGGGACGCCGTCATGGAACTGATCACCAGAAATGTTCACTACTCGGCCCTGGAGTGGGCTGAGCGTCTGGTGGAGATCCGGGGCCTGTGCCGCCTGCTAGAGGTGTGCTCTGAACTGCCGGACTACAAGTACGAGAGTGCCATGGACATCACTGGCTCATCGTCAACGATTGCTTCGGTTTGCCTGGCCCGCATCTACGAGAACATGTACTATGACGAGGCCAAGCAGAGGTTCACGGACCAAATCGATGAGTTCATAAAGGACAAGCTCCTGGCGCCCGATATGGAGTCGAAGGTGCGGGTTACTGTGGCGATATCGTCCCTCCTAAACGGCCCGCTGGATGTGGGCAATCAGGTCATCGCCAGGGAGGGTAAGTAATTAGGATAGAGTGTCGAGTCTTTCACTAAACCTTCGCTTTACCCTCACAGGCATCCTGCAGATGATCCTGGCCATGGCCACCACCGACGACGAGCTGCAGCAGCGTGTGGCCTGCGAGTGCTTGATATCAGCCTCCTCCAAAAAGGATAAGGCCAAGGCTCTTTGTGAGCAGGGTGTGGACATCCTGAAGCGCCTGTACCACTCCAAGAACGATGCGATTCGTGTGCGCGCTCTGGTGGGTCTTTGCAAGCTGGGCAGTTACGGTGGCCAGGATGCGGCCATTCGGCCATTTGGCGATGGAGCAGCTCTTAAGCTGGCAGAGGCATGTCGTCGCTTCCTGATTAAACCTGGCAAGGATCGGGACATTCGTCGCTGGGCCGCCGATGGTCTTGCTTACCTGACTCTGGATGCCGAATGCAAAGAGAAGCTGATTGAGGACAAGGCCTCGATCCACGCTCTCATGGATCTGGCTCGGGCTGGCGATCAGTCGTGTATTTATGGTGTTGTCACCACCTTTGTGAACCTGTGCAATGCGTATGAGAAGCAGGAACTGGTGCCGGAGATGGTGGAGCTGGCCAAGTTTGCCAAGCATCACATACCCGAGGAGCACGAGCTGGACGATGTGGATTTCATCAACAAGCGCATCACGGTGCTGGCAAATGAGGGAATAACGACTGCCCTCTGTAGCCTGGCCAAGACGGAGAGTCATAACTCTCAGGAGCTGATTGCCCGAGTCCTGAATGCCGTTTGTGGCCTCAGGGAGTTGAGAGGCAAAGTCGTGCAGGATGGTGGCGTTAAGGCTCTTCTCCGCATGGCCCTTGAAGGCACCGAGAAGGGGAAGCGACATGCCTGCCAGGCGCTGGCTCGAATTGGTATAACCATTAACCCAGAGGTGGCGTTTAGTGGTCAGCGATCTTTGGATGTGATCCGTCCCCTATTGAACCTCCTGCTGCAAGATTGCACTGCGCTGGAGAACTTTGAATCGCTGATGGCGCTCACCAATCTCGCCAGCATGAACGAGAGCGTCCGCCAGCGGATCATCAAGGAGCAGGGCGTGTCCAAGATCGAGTTTTATCTCATGGAGGATCATCTGTACCTCACCCGGGCAGCTGCCCAGTGTCTGTGCAATCTGGTAATGAGCGAGGATGTGGTGAAGATGTTCGAGGGCGACAACGATCGAGTAAAGTTCTTGGCCCTGCTCTGCGAGGATGAGGATGAGGAGACGGCCATGGCCTGTGCCGGCGCCTTGGCCGTGCTTACATCGGTGTCCGTCAAGTGCTGCGAGAAGATTCTGGCCATCGCCAGCTGGCTGGATATCTTGCATACGCTGATCGCCAATCCCAGTCCGTCTGTGCAGCATCGTGGCATTGTCGTAATCCTAAACATGATCAATTCGGGTGAGGAGATCGCCAAGAAGCTGTTCGATACGGACATCATGGAGCTTCTGAGTGGATTGGGACAGCTGCCCGACGAGTCGCGTGCCAAGGCCCGCGAAGTGGCCATCCAGTGTCTGGCGGCGGCGGAGCGGCATCGGATCATTGAGCGATCCGACGATGCGGAGATCCCAGATGTATTTGCCGAAAGTGCCAAGATAACAGAGATTATCGATTAGTGATCGAGCGAATCTGTGCCTTATGTCCCACCTTCCCCAACTCGTTTCATATTTTCTCATCCTAAATCTATATTTATTTTCAAGCTACTTTAATGCTTACTCATCATGTATTGTTTTATGAAAAATATTGTACTTACGAATTTATTATTAAATTCATCTGAAAGTGTTTCGTTTTGAACTTGATTGGTTTTCTTTACTACGGGAAGGGGCTTATTTATGGGGGTTTTCTTTATTATTTATTATGGGATTATACCCACTTATTATATCAACGAAGATATTCAAGACGATATTATAAGAAATTATCTTTAAAAGTAAGATTTAGCAGCATATCCTTTTCGGAGTTGAGATTAATTCCCATTTAAATCCGTAATAAAACCCACACATGTTTTAAATTAATTTCCCAATAAATAAGATTTAAAATTTCAATTTAAGAACTTGACCAAACTGCCCGGCAATCCAATTTTATAATGAAGACCAAATCCAAGTCCAAAGTGGGTCAGCAGTGCAACTCCTGCGTCTGCTCCAAACATAATACTGGCGTTTAAGTGTGCATTTTATTATGGATGCCAAAAATCGTTCTTAGTTTTCCCCTTCAGAGCAATTATGGGCACAGCAGTGGCAGTCCATTGAGCAACCTGCCACATGCAACAAGCAACTTGCCACAGCAACTGCGTGGGCAGCCTTTTTTGGGTTACTCCACTGCATTAATCCGATTTGGCTTTGGTCGGCGGCGGCGTATAGCGGATGCATTTAAGGACTTGGGGCACATTTCAGGCATTCTTAATGCGAATATTATTTTAGGCCCAGCAACCGGTTGCCAATTGGCCAGATGCAACTGCAGTTGCCACTTGCTCGAGTATTTTCCCACCGGCTCGCTTTTCCCCGGTCCCGGGTGCCACTTCCTCGGTATGTTTTCTATTCGCTGCAACACTTAAACTGACATTAGCCGACAGCTCCGAGGTAGCGCTGGGCTTCCTCTAATGCACAAATAATTGCAGAAGATGCTTCTGATGTGGCAGTTGCAGTTGCAGTTCTGAGAGCAGTGTCAGGTAGCCGGGAATTCTGAGCGTCCGTCTCTGCCCGCTGATTGCTCAATCTCAATGAAATATGATTAAATAAATAATTGTTGCTTTAATTCAGTTTTGCTCATTGCCATAGAGAAATAGCTGAATGTTTCGGCTGTGCTAATGAAGACGTCCCGTCACTCTTTGTTAACGGAATATCTATTATGAATCCGTAACGGTTTTTAGACATTAAAGGTTGACCCGAATTTCAGGAGCTGTCAAGGGTACCACACATTATTTCCTCATTTATTCAGAACCATAAAATTATTAGAGCTAAGATTAAAGGAATAAAAGAAAGTTAAATGTAGGAGAAAATATCATGAAAATTATATAATCGGTATACAGCAATTCATGATAATTAATAATTTACAAATTTGGATTACGAACTGTCAGTTTTTTCTATTTATAATCAAATTTCATAGGTACAACGATAAATAATAATTGTTATATCTTCCATATTTACCAATAAAAGTTTTTAGATATAGGCTGACACATTTTAAACTTAAAATAAGACAAGTGAAGAGTAAACACTCATATTTTTGGACTTGAAATCTTCTTTTTATGAGTCTCTCCTCTATTCTGACCACACATAATCCGAAATCAAGTTCCGAGAAAATAATCCCCAGACGTAATCCTCAAATAGAAAAGAAAACTTTCGGTTTCGCTTCAAGTGAAATTGAACTTCCCCAAAAAAGATGCATTCCATCTTTGTTTACGGAAAGCGATATCTTCGCTCAATGTGTTGGAAGAAGAACTTTCCCGGCTGAGGTAAAAGTTGCAGCCAGATTGATCGGCTTAAAGCTGCTCCGAAGTAAGTGGCTAACAAACACCGACCGACCGTCCACTAAATGATCATTAAGGTGCGTAAAGCGACACCAAAACTGGACCGACCAACCGAGTTGTATTTACTTTTTCGGCATTAGACATTTTGTCCTAATTACACAGACGACAAACCGAGCGGCAAACAGTTCGCTTAGGCTTCGGACTTTTCAGACTTTTCAGGCTTATGGAGAAGCTTGATTGGCGACGCGACGCATGTGCAACTTCACTTTCCATTTAATCTCGTTTCGGTGGTGGTGCCGGGTATGCTGTGGGGCTGGAGATGGGGTGCTGGGTGCTGTCGACCATGGTGCAACTGCCGGCCGCCGCACAATTTGTCCCGTGGAAATCGAAAGCCGATTTTCATGTCAATATTTTTGTTTAATAAACTGGCCGTCGCGAGTCGTCTGCGCATGCGGAAAATATGCAAATTACCATCGACATCGACGTGCCCCCTTGGGCGATGCAACGCAACGCAACATATTTGCACAGGGAAAAAAATATAGATTTTTTTCAAAGAAAAAGTCAGAAAATAGGAAATAAGAGAGAGGGTTGATGTCGAGTAGCATCCTGAATCATTTCATACATTTCGGTGGCATTTTATTTGAATGTTAGGAAGTGAAGAAATATTTATAATTTTTCCTTTTTAATTTAAGAGTCTTGGGAAATGTTAAAAATACTTTTGTCCTACCTGATTTGGATTGTTACCATTAGCTTTCGGTATCCAGGTGTTCCAACGAGGCTAGATCGATTCGGCTGTTGTTGCTGATAAAAGTATTGACAAATACTTTATGGAAACCGATACCCCTCGTTCCTTCCTTCTACTCTTCTAAAATTGTATACCAAAAGCTATTTATTTTCCTATACTACCCTTGGAATACTAACTTTAATTAATAATAAATTAAATTGATCCCATTTTTCTCAGTGTACGAGCACTCTCCCCGCCAGCCAAGTTGCGTTGACCGATTGAACGAAAGTGCAGGCAACCAAGATACGGATGAAAGATGAAAGTTGTCCGCGAGTAGAATGACGATGCTGAAAGTGCAAGTGGCTTGGCATATCGAACGATCGATGTAAGACGGTTACGGTCTATGGAAGGAAGCCATCAGATCGTGTACAGGTGTCAACTCAGGTTGTGAGAGTGGATTCACTTTTTCAAGCCAATTTACGGAGCTTGAGTTATGAGAACATTAACAATAAAAGAAGCCTTTAAGTTTGTCTCATATAATTTTATTTAATTTTTGGTAGTACTTCCCGTTGATATCAAGCGGACTTTCTCACCTTAAAAGCCTTGACTAGACACCAGATTTGTCGAGCCTTTCCCTATCTCCTCCTGTCGCCAGCTAGCCAGTTTTTGTTAATTTTCTTTTGGCCGGAACTGGTGGACAATTTGGCAAAGTTGCAGCCGTAAACGAAACTCGAATTTCCATCGCATTGGCCATGGTAATTAATCAAACAACTGCCATCCGCCGAAAAACGTTGAAATCGTTGGGGATAAACGCAAAACGGCATCTACAATCGAGAAAATCGAGAAGCCGAAGTGAATTGTAACGAAAGGCGCAAATTTCGCTACAAATTTATATTAAAACGTCTGAAGTTGGTCGGGGAGGGAAGCAGTAAAGATACTGGTTGCCAACGATCGGTGTCCTCCAATGGTCAAATATGCTAAGCTCGCCAAGCGAGAATAGGATTCCATTAGCAACATGTTCGGAGACTTGCAACAATGTTGCCAGCAAGATGTGCAACTACAAGAGAAAAGTGTTACAGTTTTAGGAAAAATTTGTTGAAATTCTGAAGAAATGGGTAAGAAAATGTATGAATATGAATAGCATTGAGAATAAATATGTATAATAGAAATAAAAAAATAATTTTTTTTATTTATATATTTTTTTACGTTTAAAAGATTATAAATTTTAAGATTAGAATATGATATTATTCTATATCTATAACTTATAAGTTAATTTTATAAAAGCAAACACCAAACTACATCTTAAAATCAATAAAAGCCATTTTTAAAGTAAGCAAAAAATCATGAGAATATTTTTTAAATGTACATTTTCGAAATTGCAAGAACTTCTGAGAAGAAAATATTTTCAGATTAATGGAAAAATAATAAATGTATTTAAATTTTAGAATGGAGTTTTTAGGTTTAATTATTTTGTACGATATTAATTAGAGGCACCTAAAAAAATATATCTTCAAAGCAATCCTCAAAGAAAAATGTTCTATAAAGTAAAGGAGCTCAATAATATTCCTAGAACTGAAAGAGATTGAAGGAATTTTCAATAAATTAATTCCTGTGACACACCAACAATTTTTCTCCAGGTGTAATTGCATTTGCTTTGGTTCCCTCATAGGTGATAAGAAATAATTGAAAAGATTGTCGGGCATTTGAATCGATTGAATGGGCTGGCAGGGAAAAAGAAGGACCGCGCAGGGCTATAATTAGGCGATTTGTGATTGTCTGTCCGATCGTGTGCGTTTGTGGGCAAAGGCAAATGTTTATGTTATGTCAATTGTCGACCACACAGGCAAAGATCCCCAGATGGGGCGGAGGAGCATGAGGAGGTGCCGCCCAGTGCCTTCCCAACTGTGCACTGCCCTCCGTCATTAAGGTTGCAAGTCTGTCGTCAGTCTTTGCTATCTTTTTTTGCTTTCTTTTCGCTGAGCTTGCAAGACTTGCCACAGTTTCCCTTCCACTGTCCCCGGCACTCGTCGTTACCTTAATTGTTTTATTGCATTTTCAGCGGGTGAGAGAGGCAAACTTTCTATTTGCACATTTTCACAGGGAAAAAATATTTAATTTTCCTTCTTTTTGTGGACGGAAAATTGCTTAAAAATGCTTCGCGATAAATGTTGTAGGTTTTTGTTTTTTACTGAAGATGCCACTGGCGACAGTAGCAAAAATATTTATCTTCCGCCTACAAATGGGAATTATCAAATTGTTACTTGACACCTTTTTTCTAACTTAAAAGAAACCATTCTTTGCAGTATTTAAGGTACTAGGTTGCAGATATTTTCTTACTTTGGAAAGCTGCTTATAAATAAGGCCAATGTTCTTAATTCATTTACTAAGACTTGCTTACATTTGTAATATGAAATTTATGATTTTGGTTAAAATTTGATGGTTATCTTTATTCTCCATAATATCAAGAATTAAAAAAACAACGCAATGGTAAACTATTAAACATATTTTTACTTACGTAGTAAATCTTAAAACTTTTCAATTGCCCTAGGCTATTGCGTTCCTTTAGGATTTGCATTAGGTTAACCTCAAATACGTCTAATTAAAATGGTTCTCGCGCTTTACAAGAACATTAAATTACTTATATAGCATGAATTCCTTTCTTGTTCTTTAGAAGATCTTATTAAAATGGATTCAGCCATGCAACCTTTTTTTTCTAGCAAGGCAAAAACTTTGGAATTTTGTTCCCATCTCTTTTTTGAAGGGCGATCTTCCCAGTGAAACCGATTGTTTGTTAACAATTTGGCTATTAAAAGTCATTTTTAAGCATCGTTAGAGCGGCTCCCCTGCTTAATGGCTGTCAGCAGTTGAGCGAGTTTCGCATCACGCAGCAGCTGCCCCGATCAATTCAGCCTTAATTATGCGTTTCATATGGAGCCTTGGCAATGGGCAAAGTCAACCCTTTTTATGTGCAAATCTTAGCGCGTTTTATGAGCCGCTCATTAGAACGCGAACATGACCAGGAGACGGAGACGGACACGGACACGATTCGTATGCCAGCAATTGCTGGCATGGGATGGGGCTCCGGGACCTGCCAGCCGCTCCAGCCGCGCCTTTATGACGTTAAGATGTCGACAACAATGGTAGACAAGGCATAAGCACTGTGAGAAATGGAAGGAGTTATAGGGAAAATATGAAAATGGTAAAGATAGCACAGGAACTGAAGGCGTTAGAAGTTATATCCTGAACCTATAGTTCTTACACCATATTTTGTTAGTTTACTTTTCCGAAATATTTCTTTATTTCCTTTAAATTGTTTGAATATAAAAACCAGCACCCAGTCCTTGGTTATATTTAATAAATTGTATTTACAAACATAGTTTGTCGCAGCGTAATGGCAGGCGGAGAATAAGATATAGACGCTGACTGAGAGATGCGGTGTGCCGGTGCTCTCGGCTCATTATAATGGGCGGCACTTTATTTAAATGCGCCACGGCACATCATTAACAAGGCAAATGCTATACTACGGAGCCTGAGTTCTGTTCGGTTGAGTTCTCGGCTCACTTTCCTCGGCGAGAGCCCGCGAAGGATGTATGTGTGTTTAGGTGGATGGGCTCCCAACTAGCGACGCAGACCGCACGCACTTTCAGATGGAAAGGGGAAACCGGGCGAGCAGTGAGCAATGGCTAGATATTTTATAATATCTCAATTGATGAGAGGGGTCTCTATCTAGTTTGTTTGCACAGTGGTTTTAGCCTTATGAACGCATATTAAAAAATATAAACGAGATCAAATCAGGAGTAGATATGTGCCTTTTTATTATACCTTTGCTAATAATTTATAGATAAATAGAGAATATAAGTAGGAGACCGAATCTCTTAAGAGATGTCGAGATATCGACCTATAAACTGTTTTTAATTCAAAGCTTAATTGGGGTCGCAGATTGCGTTTTTTCCTAGAACCGCTATCCTTTCTTGGAATTCGGGCGATGAATTAAAATAATCTATATAAACGAGTACATATATAAGCTATCAGTAGCAATTATTTTGCAAATACGCTAGAGTGTAATTACCTCTCAAATTGATAAGGATTTATTATTTGCAATAAAAGAAAAAGAAAAAATACAAATGAATACAAAAGTATAAGTCCATGTGCCATGGCAAGCTTCTTGGTTTTCAAATAAGTTTAATTTTTATTAACTTTCGCATACTCTTTTTTATAAGATAATTTAGAAATAAAAATCTTGAACGCAATTGGGATACCCTTACCTTACTTAAAACTAGGATATATGACAAATTCGCCTCATCCCAAGGTTTTCCTAAGTTTTCTTTCTCGATCACATTCTTTTGATAAATATTATTTGATTTTCTAGTTTCGTTTGTCTTAAATCAATTATTATGGCAAATTAGTAAGAGCGTATTAAAGAGAGAGAGAGAGGGTATTAATTTTAAGCTCAATCGTTTCAGGATAGATAGAGCAGAGCCTCATGCTCGTGCATTGTCCCTTCACCTACGGATCGCTGATAGCAATTGTTTATACTGCAGACTCTACGCTATAAGTAAGACCCATCAATGAAAATAATTTCATTCCAAAAGTGTAGCCGCCATGAATCTTCTGGTAACTAATTTACATTTCAAAAGTGTCAAAACAAAAAATGTATTTTAAATTTTACTTAAAGGTATTTGCTGTTTTGCTGGCCCTTTCGGGCTTTCAGCTGGTGTCTTCTGTTCCAAATAACTATAATGGAGGTGGATATGGAGGGGGCCAAGGTCCACCCCAAGGTGGAGGTTTCGGTGGCCTCTTTGGATCTATAGCCAACATCGTTGACGAAAGTATTAAGCTTGGCCAACGTAGAAAACAGCAACAACAATTCGAAAATGGACAGTATGGCCCTCCGCCACCGAATTATGGAGGGCAGTATGGCGGAGGAGGCGGTTACGGAGGATCCTACGATGGCGGACAGTACGGATCCGGGCCCAATAATGAAGCACCCTATGGCGGAGGACCAAGTGGAGGCGGACAATATGTTGGCGGTTCAAGTAATGGCGGTGATAATAATGGCCCTCAAAGTGGTAGATATCCCATCATAGACTTGAGTGCTCGTCGATACAATTCCAGACAGTACGCTTCCAGGCAGTATAATAATGGACCATATTATGGACAATATAATGGTCCTTATAATAACAGGCAGAATTGGGGCAAATAATGAAGCTGTAACTGATATCGACCGGAATTTTCTGACTTCTCTTGCTTACTCATGGTAAAAGGCTTTGCTGGTTATCTAAATTTTTTTGCATTTAGTAATTAAGAGATGTGTTTTAAAATATCAATTATAAAAACTAAAAGTCTTAAATAAATTAATATTAATTATTTTTATTAAAAAAAATCAATACAAATACAATAAAAATATACAAACACAAGAAATAGAAAACAATTCCAAAAAAATAAAATGATATTGTTATACATTGATGGATTCGAGGAATAAACAAACCCAATTCCAATATATTTGTTTATTTGACCTTAACGCACTTAATCAACGGAATTTTTCTACTTAGTATACATTCACTATATATATATATAGTTTTTCTTAGAGTTTTGTTAAGTGGCAGGGTTTATTGCTATTCAGATTCTGAATATAAATAAGACCACATCACAACAATAAATTCACTTAAAATCTGCCCACACGATGCATTGGATGGTAAGTACATTTTGATCTGAATTTTACTTACAACATTTATTTTAAATCTTTATTTTACAGACATTATTAATTTTTGTCTTCATTGGCACTCACTTTTGCTATGCCCGTCCCTGTGAAATTCTTAGAAAATCTTTTGATTATGTTGTTGCCCGAGGCTACGAACTATTAAACATTATATCACCAGATCAGAAACAATCTGGCGGTTACGGAGGATCCTACGATGGCGGACAGTACGGATCCGGGCCCAATAATGAAGCACCCTATGGCGGAGGACCAAGTGGAGGCGGACAATATGTTGGCGGTTCAAGTAATGGCGGTCATAATAATGGCCCTCAAAGTGGTAGATATCCCATCATAGACTTGAGTGCTCGTCGATACAATTCCAGACAGTACGCTTCCAGGCAGTATAATAATGGACCATATTATGGACAATATAATGGTCCTTATAATAACAGGCAGAATTGGGGCAAATAATGAAGCTCTAAGAGATATCGACCGGAAATTTCTGACATCTCTTGCTTACTTATGGTAAAAGGCTTTGCTGGTTTAAAACAAAATACTATTTATCTAAATTTTTTTTTCATTTAGTAATTAAGAGATGTGTTTTAAAATATCAATTATAAAAGTTGAAAATCTTAAATAAATTAATATAAATTATTTTTATTTTAAAAAATTCAATACAAATACAATGAAAATATACAAACACAAAAAATGCAATACAATTGAAAAAAATAAAATTATATTGTTATACATTGATGGATTAGAGGAATAAACAAACCCAATTCTAATATATTTGTTTATTTGACCTTAATGCACTTAATCTTAGCTAAGTGAAGAAATATAACGATTAGCGGAATTTTTCTCTATAGTATACATACACTATGTATGTATATAATTTTTCTTAGAGTTTTATTAAGTGGCAGGGCTCATTGTTATTCAGATTCTGAATATAAATAACCACATCACAACAATAAATTCACTTAAAATCTGCACACACGTTGCATTGGATGGTAAGTACATTTTGATCTGAATTTTACTTACAACATTTATTTTAAATCTTTATTTTACAAACATTTTTAATTTTTGTTATCATTGGCACTCACTTTTGCTATGCCCGTCCCTGTGAAATTCTTAGAAAATCTTTTGATTATGTTGTTGCCCGAGGATACGAACTATTAGACATTATATCACCAGCTCAGAAACAATCTGTATCAGGACAACGAGATCAAAAACAATCTGGACCAAGTTATCCCATCATTGACTTAAGTATGAATTATCCAATTCCAACTAACAATGGTTTCAAGAATAAAAGATTTGTATAATAAATAACTTCACATCCACTGTAGACACCAGTCTTATTATAAAAACTCAAAACTCGTTCATATTTATATATTAATTAGAAGTTCCTAGAGCTTCCATTCTGAAAATTTCAATTTATATCAACAAGATGCTATGACTGGAGCTTTAATCAATTTACTTACTGGTTCTTTATTTGTTAAATTTTCAGTCTTATGTACTCTGTACTATTTTTAAACATAATTTTTTGTGCATAATAATAAATTTTCTAATAAGCAGACAGGTAAGGCATTTATTTATTTAAATATTTTCATTCTTAGTACACACTTAGTATACAATTTGCAAACATACCATTAATTTTGTCTTTTATTATCTTAGTAGCCATAGTGCCAACGGATGTTGCGATGTTGCCCAAAGCTTCTACAACTCCTTGAAGTCCTGCATCCACCCTAATGCCTGCTTGACCGCCGCCTCCTTGCCCACAGTTGTTTTCGCAGCCTTTATTGTAATTGCTGCCTCCTTGGTAGCTGCCTACTTGGAAGTTCCTTCCTTCGTAGTTCCTCACTTGGTAGGTGGTTTTTTTAAAGTTGGTTACCTTATCGTGACTTCCTTCAGAGACGCCTCCTCGATGGTATCCTTGGTAGCCATTTCCTCTGCGGACACTGGCCGGAACCACGGACTCGAAATGGATGCAAATGAATGCAAAGAGAATCACTTGCTGTCAATTAAAGCTTTAAGATTATATTGAAGAACTTTTAGCATCAATTGCTCACCAATAAATTCATTGCGATAATAAATCCAAATGGGCAGATTTCGAGAGAAATTCCTATTTATAGGCCGCTTAGTAACGTTTGCAATCAGCGAAAATTAAAGAAATATTGACACCAAAGGTTAGGCCATTTATACAATGCTTAAAGATTGCAGTCATATGTTTTTTCTTAGAAGAGTGTTGATTAGAAATTGGTGTGTCGACTAAAAAATATTTTGAGCTTATCTCAAACATAGGTTTTTCTTAGCAAAAGAGGTTTTCTCTTAAAATTAAAATTATTAAAATATTTACGAAGGTGAAAAACGAAAAATATAAGGAGCCAGAGCAAAATGGTCACAGACCGTCGAATTTCCATTTTCTTATGCAACCCTTTAAACTATCGATTAAATAAAACTATCGTATAATTTATGCATTTTCACTTGTTCTGCCATCTAATATCTTGATTGACTGGCAAGTTGTTGCTATTTTTCATGACTCCAAAACCAAGGTACCTTCATGGGGCGCCTTAATTGGTTTCGTAGAATTCGCAGTAGACCCTTCTTCTCGATGAACGCTTCGTTTACCTGTTCGCACTACACTGCCCCTTCCAGTACTGCCTTCCTCAGCCCACTTTTCTTTGGATTTCGCCTATTACTCGTTCTGAAGTTCTTGGCTTTGATTCCTCTTCGGACCTCTTCTGCCCGATAATTAAGGTCGCACTGCGACTTGGTCTGGGTCTTGGGCTTTGGTGCGTTTGCAAATTACCCCGCAATTGCAACATCAAATAACTGGGAAGGGATAAGCGAAGGGATAAGCGAGATTGACCGTAAATATAGTTGCCGGTTTTATAATCTTTGATTAAATACAAAATCTTATTTCTAAACAATTTCCTTAATTTCAAATACGCATTGCAGTTGAAAACTCATCACCAGATCAAAGACAAATTAAGCGCCTATTAAGACATCATTGGGCTTTTTTATTATCTTGCTTTGTTTTGACCCCGCAGTCGTATCAATCAATCAATCAATCAAAGCGCATCCATCCACCAAAACGCCAATTTATGTCAGTAGTTCCGCTCATCCTTGACACAAAATTCATACCGAGAAGAGCAAGCACACACATTTACGAGACTTATGCGTAATTATCGAAGGTGGCTAAATGGGTAAAGCCCCCCTCTCCCAGCAGTAAATCAAACAGCCCACAAATATTTACAAAATCATAAACGAAAAATATGAGTTTGCTTTGATTTAATTGCTGTTCGCTCTTGTTTGCCCGCCGGATTTTGGCCAACCTTCGTGGCTGAAACAGTCGCTGCTGGGTGGGAGGCAATTCGGCAGTAGCTTTTTTTTTAACGTTTATGTATCCAAACTTAATTACGCGCGTGTTTCTGTCAGATGACCAAGCCAATCTTTTTACAATGAAAGAGCCTGAGGCCGAAAAAAATGGTAAAACAAAAGATAAAACCGAAATAAAACGAATATAAAACGAATATATATGGCAAGCAATTTGCGTTGGGCAAATGGAACAGAAATGATTGCAAATGGCTTCGATTTAAGTCACTCTTCTAGAATACTCTAGTCAAAATATTTACATATTTTTAAATATTTCATATTTTTAAACTCTTATATTAAATATAAAAAAAGGTTCAAATCCACTTAAATCAGGTTTCCTTTCCTGTTTATTTATGGTTTGGCTGTGAGGGTTTGAGCTAGCGAATGCCGCTACGCCCAGGGGAACGTTTATTCAGAGTCGTCGGGGCAACATAATTTTGCACAGAAATTATTAGCACTTTATTATATTTTTTGTTTTGGCTGTTACGCCTCTTTCTTGTACGCATTAGCACTAAATTCCAAAAACCCACCAAACCCACACAGCCACACGGGCCACATTTTTCACCTTTCGTTTTGAGGTTGAAATTATGATGAACACTAGGCAACAAATGGACAGAAATATGGGAAAATATTATTAATAAATATTTCAGGCATTCTTAAAATACGAAAACTAATTAATTTAATCAAGACAATTATTCTTTACTTATAAATTAATTGGTTTATTAATTCTTTGAGTCTTAGTGTCTTATGTAGGAGTTAAATAATTTATTTTCTGTATTATTAGCTGACATAGGTGAGAGCAGCTCTCAGAAAGCTATAAGCTTTCTAACAAAATTTTAATGATTTATATTTATTGCTAAATTGCATCCCCCTAGACACCTCCATTGGTGTGACATGTAAATTCTAAATAAATTGTGAATAATATCGAATTTTAACGTTGAATACAAACCAGGAAGCTCTTTACTCGCTGCCATATGTCATCACTGACTTCCTGAAACATTTTTGTCGCCTCTTCCTGCTCATCATTAGCGTCACCAGCTTCACCGTCAACATCAACATCAGCATCACATAACGATCGTTCAACTCTCGTTGACCATTGAAATTATTCGCATGACCCCACGGGGGAATAGATTGCACCTCCTCCTATTGAAAACGTGAAAAGCTGATGGAGCTGGAAAGCCGAAAAAAAAGCAGCACCAGCTGACCGATCGTGAACCCTGCGGTTGTTGGGCAGACATCTTCACCTCTTGTCGACTTTCCACGCTTCCCATTTCCATTTTCATTTCCATTTCACTTTCTTTTGCACAACGCGATGCCGCCGCGAGATGCTTCCTCGCAGCATCGCGTAATTAACATTCAGCTCTCGACTCTCTTTTGCCAGCCAAGTTGCCTTCGCCGTTCGAGGTTCGTAATGAGGAAACAAATGTTGTCAAATGCGTTGGCGGTTGGTTGGGAGCTCACTCGATAAGCGAAGCCGCAAAAGAAAAATAAAACTACAGCTGTGCGGGATGTCATTGCACTCGGCAAATGGGGTTCCCAGAGTCGCCTCATCATCGCCTATAAATGAAGTTCAGCGCAGGCCCCCAAGTGTAATTGTAATGGGGCTTAATGTCAAGGCTTGGTTTGAAAAACATTTTAAACATTAAAGGATTTGTATCTGCTTTCTTGGAATTCTGACGAGTAACCCTTTACATGAAGGTATTGCAGATCTGCATAGTGGATTGTAATTGTATTTGTAAAAATATTATAAAAAAAATATGCTTCAATTCACCTTATCTCCACGTCTTACCAAGTCTCCATTTGATTAATATAATTTTGATTTTTTGATCTAGCAACATTTTAATTAATTTTATGTCAACTATAATGGCAAATAAGTTAAAGAGTGTAAAGCTCTCGGATTCTTAGTTTCGTCAACCCATGGCAAATAGAGCGTCTCCTTGTGTTCTTCCATAGTTCCTTCACCTACGGATTGCTGATAACAATTGTTTATACTGCATACTCTGCTATAAGTAACACAAATCTATGAAAATAACATAATTTCAAAAGTGTAGCCGCCATTAATCTTCTGGTAAGTTATATAACAAGAGCATCACAGGTATTTCTTGATGTGTTGGCCCCTGCGAACTTTAAGGTGGTCACTCCTGCTCCAAAAAATGATAACGGAGGTGGATATGCTGGTGAATTCGTATACTCTGTACATCCTAGCCCTGCTATTGGCTGTGAAACCTTTACTAATTTTTTTCGTTGATTTGATTAAGTCCTTTTCTCCTAAACCACAAGATCAGAGACAATCTAGTCCAAGATATCCCATCATTGATTTAAAGATGAATTAATAATAGCTATACAAATGTTGAACAATTTAAAGGGTGTGTAATATTCTGGCTGCCTTATTTGCTTGAACTCAGCAAAAGATTAGTTTTAGGGCACGAAATGATACTGAGAAAATTTCAAAATAGCGTTCGATCTGTTATCATGAACTTATTCTTCGGAAATTATTCAAATGAATTAAATTCGGCCAACAAAAAAATTCATAATAATATATTATATATTTTACCTAGAATATAGTACTGATAAGAACATTTTTAAAAGCGTTTTTTCCCGTGCATCCACAATCTGTAATCGTTTTGCGGAATCTAGAATTCGTAAAATCTGTTGATTCTTATTCTTATTGCTGGCTTTATTTAATGGAAAATGTCAATTGCCTTGGATCACTCATCCAAATAGTAGCTACGTGCAGCAATTTGTGACATGTGTGTGGCTCTGAGAACTGTGGGTTCCCAGAGCTGCGATTAAAGCTTATGTTGAAAAAGGCAGGGAAGTTTCCTCAGCATAGTTTAAAACAAAGAACGTTGATGTAGATTAGAAAAGAAAAGCGCAGTATAATTGGCTATAAATGCAAGACTTTTAGACTAATTTCGAACGTGTTAAGATGATAGTGCAGATGGCCCCGGAAGCCAAAAATAAATACATAATGCTAACACGCTATATGCGAGTTTTCCGACTTCGGGATACCGGGTACTGAAATTTTTAAAATTAAAAAAAGAACTTGTTCTTAACAAAATAAGCTTATATTTTTATAAGTTGAAAAATATATAATAATATATAACAATCTCATTTATATTCTTGCTTTGTAAAATTTATAATTTATACATAATCCAACACACACAAAATACAAAGCGTTAAATGATTTATGTTAATGTTTTTTACTTAATATTTAAATTTTTCTATTACGACTTCATAAAAATCCTATATACCTTGCCCTTTGGGCTAATTTCTTGCTGTTCTCGGAAGGCGCTAATCAAAAGTTTAATGCCCAGCAAAGGGAACGAGGCAACAGGCATGCAAAGCGCAAAAGCAAACAGCTGAAAATCGACAGCAAGCCAAAAAAAAAAAGAAAAGAAAAGAGGAGTAATAAATAGAAAATGTGCAACCGGCAAACCGGCAACCGGCAAAAATTCAGCCTGCCACCGCGATATGAGGCGAGCTCAACAATTATTATGCAGCAGCAAAAATCCACTCGAGGCGTTGCCCGCAGCCAAGTCGCTGCCAAGTGATTCTAATGATGCTTCTAATGATATAGTCAAAAGCGAAGCGCAACTCGCTGCTTTTGCTGCTGCTGCCAGGGAAGAGGCTCGGAGAAGGAGGAGTCGGTAGCAATTGCATTCGGTTAGCCATTTGGGGGAACCAAAGTCAGTCTGCTTTAACCCCTAGGTTGCAAGAATTACCTAGAAATTATATAGAAATTTAAGAAAAATGTTTTCTTTATATTTTATGTGTAAACAATTGAGATTTATGGAAGAACTTAGCCTTAGAAAGCAATTAAATTGCTTAAGTCTTAGGATAATGCTTCAAAAATCATGTTTTACTCTTTTTTTTTTTAAATAATTATAATTATAATTTTTATTTTTCCTACTTCAATATTTTCAGCTATTTAAATTTTATTTGTTTAATAAATAAATTTAATAAACAAATAAACCAAATTCCTTGTAGGTTTTCAAATATATCCCCCAAACCCGCTGACAGGTTAAGTAAATGTTCTAATACGCCTTTCCCCCCTTTATACTGCTGCTCCTTCCTTCCTCGACGCGCGTCAGACTTTTCCGCTTTGATTTTGCGTTAATCTTGGCTTGCACCTGTTGGACGGTCGTCCGCTCTCGGTGGGTTGGCGACTCTTCCTCCTGCTGCTGGCAGAACCTGGATGTAGGAGCCGTCCCCCAGGAACCCCGCTTGCCAGCACTTCGGGGCTGGGAGCAAAGGCGATGCCGTTGTTCAATTTTGCGTGCCGTTGCCGCCTCTGTTATTTTAACAATCTGCCATTTAAGCGTAAAAAATGTTGCCTCGTTTCGTGCCGCAGAGTTTTCCTTTTTGTTTTTCCTATTTTTTTTGCGGCTCTTGCTTGGATTTAGTTTTTTTTTCGGGCTATTTGATTTGGCAATCATGGACCGATGGCGCTGCGTTCTCCATTCTGCATTCTGCGTTTGCTTGTCGGTTTCAGGTTGCTTGGTTTTTGTTTTGGGCGGCGGCGTTGCGTTAGTTGAACCTTTTTCGGGCAAAACACACTCGAGAGTTGGCCAAAAGGAAATGGGAGGTGGGGCAGACAGGCGGGTATGTGGATTGGTCAAGACTTTGATTGAGAAATTCTTTGCGACCGCCGTGACTTGTTGAACGGATAAATAGGAAGTCATTTCGGGGCTTAATTTACTTTCCCTCTGCTTTAAGTTAATTATTTTTTACTTTTTTGCCTCCTTCCATATGTGTATATACTTTTAGATTATTTTTGTGAAGGCCATCCACATATGACAGCCGTGAGTTGATCGTTCATCTTCGTACATGGCCAATGGCAAGGTAATCCAGGATGGTTGCTCCAATGAGTTTGCATTGGAAATCTCAACCTGTCAGGCAGGTTAATTCTCTGCGATTCGGAGGTCCAGATTGGCTGCTTTTTATGCCGCAGCATGATTACAGGGAATTTATTTATAATTAATGTTTACAATTTAATAAATAACAGGCGGCACTTTAAATAAAATTAATTAAAGACATAAATCGAAAAGTAAACCTTAAAAACAATGCAACATTTTACCAACAAATTATATATAAAGGAAGTTGATGAGTTTTTTATTTTTACTTGAAATAAAATATGAATTTTGATTAATTATCGAAACTGTTTCGATTGTATCGATACTACCGATGGTGCGCATCTATCGATTTGTTTTCAATCCTTTAGTGCCACATCTGCAACGTTTGGAATAACATCTGACATGAATGTAGGAGAATCCACTGGAGCTTTCAAGGAATCCTTAACAACAGTCTCTCCTGTACAAGTAGTCGCAACAGGAGCAGGAGCCAACAGCCAACATCAGCTACCAGCAACATCAACTACTTGTGGCAATTGCGTAAATGATGTTCTAATACAACATCAATTACAATGGCAAGCGGCCCATGCCCGAAACCGTAATGATGTAGTCAGCCTCCGAGTTGCGTTTCAGCCAGGTCTCCGTCTTTCCCCTCAATCCCGTTCTGTGGCAACCACATCTGGCTTGTGCTCCTCAATAAGCTTGTGGCATTCACGCCTTGTTGTTGCCAGCTTTATCCTCCTCTCCTTCGACTGTGTGCCAGTGTGTAGCTGTAATCGTTGTCGCTGAACCGGCTGGCACTCCGGTCCCTGCTCTCGTAGTCTCCGTAACAGTTGCCCAAGTGCATCCATATACATACCCTGTATGGAGGAATGGAGTATCATGGCCAAGATTCACTTCAAATTCTCACACGTTTCCATTGAATAGTGAAAATGTGAAGAAAAATAAAGATTTTATGAGGGGAACAGGATAAAAAAGATATATATAAAAGTGAATATATTTTAGAAGGAATCGAAACTATATTATCAAGGATTTACATTAAGGAAATCAAATAATTAAGATCTACTATACTATAAACAAACATTTTAAAAAAATATGCAATCCCTTTAATTTAATTATTTAATTATAAGTTAGCAGTTATCCAAGATGCCCCCTCGGTTAAACAATATTTCAAGCAAAAATCACCTTTCTTTTTGCAATGCATTAATCATAGTGATTACTTAATATAGGGTACTCAAACGACCAAATCTTTTACTTTTGAAGCTTTCTCAGTGAATTCGAGTAAAAATTGCATGCACGTTGTTGCCGTTGTCGTTGCAGCAGTAACAGCAGCAGCAGCAGCATCAGCGGCAACAACAACCGTTTTACGCATGCGTGTGCCTTAGCCAATGGGCTACCTGTTGCACCTGCCCAGGCCCCTCCAGACCACCTTATCTCCCCACCAACAGCTGACTGTGGCACTGCTTCAATTTATGTTTTAATTGTGGAAATTATGTGACACATGTTGCTGCTGTGCCTCGGCTCCGCGTGCTTAGGCGGCGCATCTGAGAGGACCAAGAAGACCCGAAGAGCCGCCGTCTGTCATAACTGGTAAAGTTGTAATTAAACTGGTGCTGGGATCAAACCCCATCTCCAGCCCCGTCCCGCCACCCCTGGGAAAGTCTCCTTGGGCCGCGTTCGTGTCGCCGCCCATCGGATGAAATTGGCTGGAATGGGGCAACAGCGTTTTGTGGGTTTTTCTCGGGCTGGTTGTAAACATTTTACGGTTGTTTATTGCCGTCAATTGATGTATGGGTGGATGGATGTTGGGAAGTTATACAGGATAGCTGATACTGGATAAAGCTGGATAAGAGTTGATGGAGGAGTCAATCGAATTAGGCAGCTTGTCGATGCTTTTTATTGGCTTAGTGTGAAAGTAAGTATTTTTCCCAGGAAAATGCCCTTAAAAGCTCATTAAAAAAAGGCATAAAAATTTAAGTTTTAATATATCTTTTCAACATTTACCAACACTACTATGGTAGTTCCTTTATTTCCGCAATTTAAAATCCCATCAAAGCCTAGGCCTAAAATTGCGAAAAAATGTAATCTTAGCTTAAATCATTCAGAAGTGAGAACTATATAATTAGACTCATAGGAATTGTTATGGTTATGGCTTTCGTTGCTCTGGCCTTCCGCAGAAAAGCTCTAACTGCACTATGATTGATTGATTGCCCCTAAGACTGAGGAGTTGTTGACTTTACAGCGTGTTTATGGCTGCGCTTGAGTCTTGAACCCAAGTGAACTTAACACAAGCCAACCGCAAACATTACCGCCCGACTCCCCCATACAGTTGCGGTCACAAAAGTGGCATGTTCGAGGCTAAAAAGAGTTTGACTAGTTATATAATTTAATAACTTAATAATAACGTTTTTATAAGGAGGTCTTTAATTACTCAATAGTACAGAATTTATGTATGTAGCAATAGTCAAGTTTTTATTCATATATTGCTTATTAGCTTACCACATAATAAAAATATATTCTAATTGTCCTGTAAAAGACAATATATATCCATAAGAGTGCTTAGTAGTGCTATAACTTTAACCACCGCTGTGGATACGTAAGCCAGACTTTATGGGGTGTTTGGGATTGGGGCACGTTGCCTAACCATAACGGTAATGGGGGGCTAGCAGTGGCCCAACAACCGGATCGGTACAAAACTTTGGGTCACTCGCAGTGGAAGTCGGGGAAGTGTCTAATAATAAAAATCAAAATACCGTCACGTAAACCGATAACAAGGCACAAGACCAGCGGATCTCGGGAGGAATTGGAGTTATAGCCAAAACGCAATTAAGACCAACATTTTTATGGTGTTCAAACTATAAAATTCATATAATTAAATTGCAGTTATAACTATAACAGCAGCAACAGAAGCCGCAGCAGCAGCAGTGACGACGACAGCACTGCCAACAGCAACAGCAACGTGCAACATGCAACAGCCACAGGCACTGCTAGCGAAACTATCATAAGCCTGGGATCAAATCATCGCTGTGAGTGAATAATTTCCTAAATGAGAGTTAAAGTCAAGAGTAATAAATCAATGGAATGACTTTGTGAACAGGAATTGTTTTGGTTTAAATATTTAAAAGGTTAATTATTGAGCTTAATATGTTGTTAAATTTTCGATTAGCTTTCTTTCCCAATGATATTGATTGTTTTGACTATTGGGGGTAGGCACCAAAGCTTACGCGCTCCGAACCTTGAAATTCGGTGTCCAACCCTGCTATGTATATCGATATTTTCCAAATTTCAATATTGAGTTTACATTTTTCAGGGAATTTTTATTTTTTAAATAAATGGTTATTTTATTATCAACATTAGATTTAAATTCAAAAGCCACTGAAGTATACAAAATATTAGGAGTTAATTTAGATGAATCCTTATAAAAGTTTTTCAGGGTTACTTTATTTAAAAACACTTAATATGTGAAACAATTTGAGAGACAGAAGACTTTTTAAATTTTATAATCTCTTAATTGCAGGCTAAAAATATTTTGATCGTCAAAATGTAATTAATTGTAAGCCATTTACTTTTTTACCATTTACTGCGACACTGTCAAAAAGGTTTTCCTAGCCATCAATTCGCACAAACTGATTTCAATGGCGATGAATTTTCCCATTAGTTCGATTATAATTAAGGAAATTAAGTCCGTATGGAAATTATCAATTATCTTACTGTATTTATCAAATTGAAACTGCGCTGGCAGCACTGCAGCAGCGGCTACTTGGAGCGGAAAATAAAAATTAAAAAGAGAGGCGCAAAAATATAGCCCCGAAATTGGCCGCTATCTTTATACCGCTCCATCCCTCCCCCTCGCACTCACCTGAGCCTTTAGTGCAGTTGTGCAGCAGGTGTCGAAAGCTCTCAGCTCTCTCGGCTGCCCAGTTCACTCTCAGCGAGCTTTTCAAACTGTTGTTTTGTTTTCATTTCTTTTTTTTTTGCACGCTCTTCGGCTTTCTGTTACGGGTTTTGTGCCGGTTATTGTTGTTGCTGTTGCTTTGGAGTTGGTATTTTCATTGATGAAAATGCCGTGGCGCAGGTGAGAGAGTTGTGAGAGAGCAACCAAAAGAGAGTAAGCTAGATGGGGAGAGTCGGAGCGGAGCCGGAGAATTACATTTCGGTTACAGTGGCAGCCAGAAAAGTTGGACAGGTGCAATTCTGTAAAGTTAAACTTTACAAAATATTTAAATGATTGTGGCTCTTAAGATTTTGATATATGTAACTATACAGTGGGATTTTTAAGTTCAATTTGTTATATTTCAAGCAAGCTTATCGATTGGCTAGACCATCACGGCTATTGAAGCTGCTAAAGAATATATATATGTATTATAATAAAATGTGTTTAATTAAGTAAACAAGCTGTATTAAAAATAAACAACATATTTAAAATAGCGGAACTTAGACTTAATCTAAACTTATTTAATATTTTATCTATAAGATATGCCAGGCAATCAAATAAGAACAAAGCTTCATATCTTCCGTAAACAAAGCATTTGATTCAAAGGACAAATTTAATAAGAAGGCAATAATACTTTATATTTCCAGGAGTGTCTTTATTTTAACTAGAATATTTTAAGTTTTTAAAACAGTTTTTATAAGAAAACAAGTAAATCACCTTATTTTTCTGTTAACATTTCAATACCGATTAAATGTCAATAAAAAAAGAGATATCGACATTACATTGCACAGATGTCAAGGTTTCTCAGTTGATCTGTTCCCGTTTCACCTCTGCACTCTCGGTGTCTCTCTCTCTTCCTCGTTCAGAAATTTCACGAATACCTTTTTGGTAAGACGGAACAGCTGAGCGCTCTCTCTCTGGCTCTCCATCTTCCACCCCCTGGCCAGCAGGTGCAGCGCAACAAGTGCCTCAGCGAGCTTCGGCTCTCTCGCCACACGGCTGGCAGACCTCTCAGGTGTCTCGGCGCTCACCTGGGCGCTCAGTTTGAAAACAACTTTCGTGCGAGACGGACGTGAATAACGGAGCAGCGAGCTTACTGTGCTTACCACCCCGAACTGTTGACTGCAACTTTGGCGCGACTTTTTTGCGAAGTGAACGACGGACGAGTTAAGATCGCACCGCAGCGAAATTAGAAGTGAAACAAGTGCTGAAGTGCCAAGACGAGGCAGAGGGAGAGAGAGAAATAGAAAAGCGGCGTACCTGTGCAGCGGCGCACTGTGTTAGCCAAGTGTAACGATAAGCGGCGATACCCAATACCCCGGCCAACTGAAGGAAAGCAAGCACACATAAATAATACCCCTTAGTGGCCAGCAGCCATGTCTACGACTACGAAACTGGAGCAGCAGCAGCACTCGAAGCCCATACTGAGTCCAACCCGATCCCTGGACGAAGGTTTCGAAAGCGATCCGGATCGGGTTTCCACAGATTCGGAGCATCAGACAAGTGGAACCGGCACCAGTACCAACACCACCACCACCAACACGAACAATGCCAGCAAGCTGGCACAGCTCAGCTCGGCGGCCACTGGCGGCGCCACCAAAGCGGCATCGTCCAGTCCCCCAGCCTCCAATCCCATCGGAAGTTCGGGCAGTGCCACCAGGGGTGCCCTCACCCTGGCCGCCCCACAAATCCAGAGGCGGGAGTTCTTCAAGGATCAGGGAAAACTCCAGCGGCAACAGGCACCGCCGCCGCAGCATCAGCAGCACCAGCCACGCCTGCAGTACCAGAAGCAGCGACAACCCCTGGTTCCCAGTGCCGCCTCCAGCGTTCACAATCACCGCTTGACCTCGGGCATCGTCGGGTCCTCCGGGGCGGGCAACAACAGCATGGGAAACACCGGAACCGCCACTTCCAACTATCGGCGCGGACGTCGGCTCCACATGAATCCCCATCATCCCGCCCGCAACGGAATCCGTTCGCATTCCGTGGACGCCATATCGCGACACAATCGCCACGGCTACGATCCCAGTAGCCTGATCCTGAAGCACGACGGCAATGGCAACATCAGTAGCAGCAATAGTGCCGCGGGAGGCGCCACCCGCATGTTGAACTACAAGACAACGGGCGGCGGAGCAGGTGCAGCCGGAGCCACGGCAGCCGGACAGGCTCTGCTGGTCCAGCCCATCTCCAGTGCCACCCTATCGCCACTGGTGGCCGCTGGCGTTGTGGATGGGGTGGAGGGTGGCGGCTCGTCGCCGGTGATTGCCTCGGCCACCCACAGCCTGTACACCTTCTATCCGGCGGAGGGGAACCTCCAAGTATGGCAGACGGAGTGCGGCGACCTTACCTACAAGTCGTCCCGGAATATGCATCAGCTCCACAAGGCGCCCGTGTGCTGGACGCAGTCAATTCCCAGACAAGCAAGAAGGTGAGTGGAGTTTCTTTAAGGTTTCAAATTGTTTTGTGGGAAAATCAAAATGAAAAACTTATTTTTCTTTAGGACTTAATAGTCCTTTAATTATTTTCGCAGTCTTATAATGTTTTAAAATGGGAAAATCTATTTTTAACAAAATATTTAAGGTGTTACTTTCAATAAAAATTGTGTCTTCTTTGCAACTTGATAAGTAAAACCTTTTTGCATCCTCTGAGAAAGCTGAATGATTGATCACATCATCTCCATTCTAGTTCTTTAATTAAGAGGGAAACTACAAGTATTATATTTAGTTTTAGACAAGCTACGCTTAAATCTGGAGCTCAATAAATCGCTCAAAATGTAAGCTAATTAGTTAATGGTTCGGCTTTATTTTTGGCCAAAAATGAAGTCAATAGCCATTTCATCTTTAGCGCTTGGCCAGAGTGAAAGTCTTTTCAACAGCATCAGCATCGGCAGCAGCCACAACACAACCAGAGATAGCGAGAGAGTGGGCAACGATTGAGAGAGAAAGAGAAAGAGGGCCGCATGTGTCATTTAGCTTTGGCCGCGGGGCAGGTTGCTGCTGCTGCAGTGTTGCAAGTTGCGCTGTGGCAATTAAAATGCCTTCGGAAACTGCTTCACATTGATTAGCTCTCAGCGCAGCTCCGTCCCTTAGCCGACCGTTAAATCGCCCTTACATAACTTAACATTGCCCGGGGTTCGCCCCGAAATGAGTGTGTGCGAGTGTGGTGTGTGTGACCCCAAATTAAACGCAAATTGCACACCGAAATTCAGGCACATAAAGTTTGCCAATTTCGCGCTTAACATTTCCAAAAAGACATTTTAGTTTTGCCTAAATTTGGGTTGGGTTTTGGGGGCTGGAGGAGACTGTTGTTACAATTTTTGTCTGCGAAATGTGTCTGAAATACTTAATAGCTCTTGCAGTCGCTTAGCTTTTGTTTTATCTTTCGGGTTAAAGGGGGTTTTTCATTGCTAAGAAATAGTAAAAAATATTGTAAAATATAACCAAAGGAGTGGATAAGTGAGAGAGCAAAAGTTAAAAGGTAAAAGTAACCGAATTTATTAGCTAATTGCAATGGGGTAACGAAGTATATATTATTTTAATGTTTATTTTATTTAAAAGGGGTTGGGTGGAATAAGTTTGATGAAAAGAAAATGTTGTCATTAAACCAAATCATTATTAATGATTATTTGGACTGTAATGAAGTATAATTAACTGTAGTTAAATGAATATTAAATAATTCTGTATATTTTAAACAGGAAAAAGCAGTAGCTTAACAAATCAGAGACAGTCATGTAATGTTGTCTGATCGTTAATGCAAAATAGGAAATATTTCGAATTTTACTTTCAAATAGCTTGTAATGCCTAAATGACTTTTGATGTAGCAATTCAGTCTCAGTTTCATTTGAAGTTTTCATTGCATAAGCACACGCAAATATGTTTATTAAAAGCCTCTTACTTTGACTAAGAAAACCGCCCACACCACCGCCCAATGCCGGGGCAACTATCGGCTCGCCTCTGGAGTCTTCGC
This sequence comes from Drosophila triauraria, assembly GCA_014170255.2. Classification (NCBI taxonomy): domain Eukaryota; kingdom Metazoa; phylum Arthropoda; class Insecta; order Diptera; family Drosophilidae; genus Drosophila; species Drosophila triauraria. Next base: position 23,769,756 of record CM024337.1, read on the forward strand.
TTTGCTTTCATAAAAAATGGCAAACATTTCAATCAGCAGGAGGAAACATGCAAAGTGAATCAAGAGCGAATGGAAATGTGGCAGCAGGCAGCAGGCAGCAGGCGGCAGCTGAAATGTTGATAAGACGCCCCCAAAGGAGCGTTCAATCAAAAGACTTAGGCAACGAACTCGATTAGGTCAACGCTCTGGGAGATGGTGGGATTTCTGCGACTGCAGGTCTCGCTTGTGCTTTCGGTATTTTCTCTATTACGATTGCTGTCGGGGATCGATTGATATCGCATTTGAAAACACACACAACTCGCAAAACTCGGTTGCAAATCAAATTGCATGATGCGCAAATATTTCGCTTCAACAGCAACTTTAACACCACCGAAAGCAACAATAAAAGTAAAAGTTTTTTATTTCACTTTGGCAAATTTATTTACATAGGTTGGAGTAATTTTTTTTCTCTCCTTTTTTACAATGTGTCATACCTTTGCACACTTTTGCTTTTCATGAGACATTAGTTTTAGGTTTTTTTCGCGGATGCTGTGTATGGATGGACCAGACCAAGTGTAGGTGTCCCAGCTATGAGCATTTGAAAGTGTTTTTTTATGAAGTGTGTGCGTGTGTTTTTTCTTCGACTTTTGGCCAAGGTGTTACTGGCAAGATGATTTGGTTGCTTTTGGCGTGCGAAAGTTTTGTTTTTTATTTGGTAGATGAACATGGAGTAGCGTTGTTTGATGTCTGTCCGATAGTGCCAGGCTTCCGCTTTATGCATATTATGGGAATTTGCAAAAATATGTATTCACACTTCATAAAAAAAACATGTTACTGTTGGTCAAGGAAATTTTTGTAACATGTGAAGTATAATTTTTAATGGAATAGGAATGAATCTATGTTAGAAAAAAAACGTAATTATTGTAAAATGTTTATTTTCTCAATTGTATTCGTTGGTTCCCAATTCCTCCTATTTTAGAAAGAGATTAAAAATGAACTCAGGGTGAATTCGAGCTTATGCTGGCTGTATTAAATTAATACATCTTACTAGTTTTCGTATTAATCTGTCTGAGCTCTTAATTTATTTTTAGTTTGCTTCAATGCTTTTCTTTCCTTAGCTTTGTTTCTATTTATATCAGACTATTAAATATTTTACTATATATTCGCAAAGGAAAGGTTAATATTTCTGTTTTTCCTTTTACAAAAACCTGCCCTTTATTGGCCTTTTTAAATATTTCAATATAACCTTTAGAATTCCATAATTCTTCCAATTGAACAAATGCTAAACCCATTAATATCATGGTCACCGATGCAAACCCTCTTCAAGGCTGTGCAGAGTGTGTTTGCTATTTTTCAATGACGCCATTAAAGAGCCCATGAGATTGTCACTTAATCGCCGTGCTTGCCACTTGCGACTTAATTTGATAAACAAATGCCGCTAATTGCTTGCCATCAACCAATCGGGAAAGCGAGATACCCAACCATAATTGCCGACTATTTACCTCTGTGCCTGAGGTGAGGGCTAAAGTTTCCTTCTGATTGCTGTTTGCCAGTCACTTTGCGCGCCGCAACCTGTTGAGTCCGTCTAGATGATCAACTTGCTGCTCGGCATTCACTTTGATTGCTCATCATTGAGCTCATCATCAGCGCCGAAATCATCGGCAAATATGGTGCCTAATTAAAAGAGATAAAAGCTCAAATAGAACCGAAGACGATCTTCCGTATTTACCCCTATGGTAGGTTTTTTTTTTGGCAATGTCAATACAAACACGAAATTCGTATGTCAATATCTGTGTCTCCTCGCGGCGAAGGCAGAGATTTTTGATGAGCTGGGAGCCTAAAAATAGATCAAGTGTCGGAGGAAGAGGCAGGCCGAAACGGTTTTTTACATAATGTGAGTGAAGTCCAACTGCTAAATTGTTTTGTTTACTTTAAACGAAATGTTGTCACCACAAAAACGAATGACTTAGGCAGCGAACTTGCCCTGCCGTTTATGCAATCCAACTCGCTTGCTCGCCGCTTAGGATATCTGAAAGTGATTCATTGTCTTGACTCAAATCTTCAAAATCCGAGCACTTGAAGCACTTTCAATGCCATATTTTTTGGGTAATTACTTTTTTTTTCAACTTTTGGCACCCACTCTTGACGGCGCTGAAACACTTTCAATTTCGAAGCTTTGACGTCTGTTTTAGCACCATTTTTGGACGAGTCATCAAGACAAAAGAACTATTAAATGGAGATCACAATTCTATGGAAACGTTACCCCACCGAGTCGCCTCCCCTCACCTGTAATTGAATCGTTGTCAATGACATCAGACGCAGCTAAAAGTGAATAGTGGCTAAAACAAAAAACTGAAAATAAAGCTGCCGGAAATGCAGCGGACTGAATAAAAAAAAAAAACACTTCCCAAGCCTCTATAGGGTTTCCCGCTCAACTGTTGTTACATTTTTCCCTCTGACCATTTAGCATTCGCCACTCTGGTAATTATGCGAAAATGAAAACAATACGACCTGGGTGAGTCACCACCAACGCCAGTTGTCGACACCTGCCGACCGCTTTGGGTCACGGGCCAACAATGTGAACTCACATGTGAAGAGAGTCTCGGAGTCTCGGGTCTCTGGTCTCGGGTGCACGGGTTCAGTTCACCCGGGGTCGGGTAGCGAGCCCAATTGTAAAATGCAATAAAATTCGCTGCCATAAAGCAGCCGCTTTTGTTCGAGTGCGAGTCATGGTAATTATCCCCTTTGGCATATGGACAAATGAATTTTTTCAACTGCCACTCGGAGTGTGTGTGCGGTATGCAAAACTAAATAATATTTCGTTGCAATTACTTGCGGCTTGGCGGAGGGAAAGTCATTTGGGGAGTATCGAATTAGTCACCTCTGACACTAGACTCTCGACTCTCGAGGGTTGCACCAGATCCATGGGAATTTCGAAATTAACTCAAAATTGTCGCTGAAGTATTTTATTTATTGTGAAACTTTAGCCCTATTCAATATTTTCTGTCGGGGAATATCGTACATTAAACACATTTAAATCTATATACCATATTGTCGAAGGAGTTCCATCAATAAGTGCAGAAAAAGGAAATAATAATATTGCAATCTTATTTTATTTGTTTGCATGTCTTACTGGTAAATTCAATAATTTCTTATACTTTATAGTCTTCAAATAATAAACCAACATTAAAAAATTGAAAAGATTTCTGCTCTAGATTTATACACAAAGTCACAGACATCTGGCAGGGCCAAAACCCAGCCAAACCGCAGAAACCTCACGTTTAATTTGAAAAGCAAAATGCAATTTAAGCGGGGCGAACAATTTTGATGAACCGCTTAGATGTTGCTGGGCCAAAAGAAAAGCCACAACGTCGAGAAAAAGGGGGGAGAACTTGGCAAATAAATACAATTTTAACACCTTTTGCTCCACATTCCTTTTCGGCCAGTTCCGTTAGCCGTGAACGATGATGGCCTGGCCCGGCCCGGCCCGGCTCGGGCATCAATTGTTATTATTATTAATTAGAAAAAATATTTCGCTGCCAAGCGATAGCCGCCGAAGCCCAAGCTAGGCCAGACCAGAACCCAGCCCAAACATCGCCTGACTGGAATTATCAGAGCAGAGGCATCAAACCAATGGGAGCTGCAAGTTGCAAGTTGCAAGTTGCAGTCCGGTGGTGCCAGAGAGTTATTTGGTCCAGAGTTTTGATTGGAACTCCTCGCGGCCGTGACATGCGAGCTCCTTCGTCGCGTCGCATCGCCTTACCTCGCTTCGTGTCAGCAAATTAGAGAAATATTTTGTTTGCTCAGTAATTGGCAATTGATCCAGAGATCTCCCCCGAAACGTTCCGAAGCCGAAAACCAGAAACGGGGCTTTACAAATTGCCGTGAAGCTCGTGGAGCACACGCCCCAAAAAATACACGTATATGAAATCAATAAACGTCTCATAAATAATGCCCATCGATTCCGGTTTCTGGCTTTCGGCGTATAAAGAGAATCTCCATACGAAATTTGCATTTTCAAATTTCCAAATTAGCATGACAAAGAGCTGATCAAAAAATAAAGGAAACAACAAAAAACAAACCTTTGGCCATAAAATTATATTTAGAAAATGATAGTCGGCAATTCTTATGCGCACATATTTTCGCTTTCAGTGAGAAAAGAACAAAGAATTCTTTATAAACTCATGAAAATTATAAAGTTATGCAAGCTGCTGTTGAGCAATAATGTGAAGATAGAAAATTATTCGATAAACGTGTAGTTTTAATTATTACTAAAGAATTTCAAAAATAGCCTATGCAATTCTAGAAATTAAAAGTAAAAGCTTTATCTTTCTCCCTTAATTATAGATTGGCAATTAGTTAAAGGAATTACCACAAATTTGCAAACTTTCATTTCCCTCAAAAATGTAGCGTGATTTATGTTTTTTTGTCGTTGGCTTGGCGAAATTCTTTAAAATATTTTTCTGGCTTGCGATTTAATTACAGAAATTCACAAAATATGCTAATTAGAAACTGTGAGCGACAAAGAAATTTATGTTTGGTCAAAAGGGAAAATGTGTCTTCGTATTCCATTTAACATTATACCCGAATGTGGGCAGTGAAAAGTAAGAGCCAACAAATTAGAATAAAATGCAGAGGTTAGCTTAGGATAAACATGTGTTTTGAGGTCGCTAAATGGTCTAACATTGGGGATGTGATTCCCAGGGAATTCTACCCGGTTGAACGTAGACCTACTTAGCTTAACAGCCTATAAAATCATCCGATAACATCAAAAAACGATTTGATCGGCTTTTTATGGCATAGGCAACTATTCGAGTGCTTGGCAATTTAAAGCGAATTCAGTAAAAATAATTACACGCAACGGGCCACTTCATTTAACAAAGTAAATTAAAGAATCCAAAGAACAAAGCAAATGAAATAAACAGAAAACATAATCGTAAAGGAACGAAGAACGATCAACAAATTAAATTAAATTGCTATACAAATTCAGCTGCTATACCCTGGAATTAGGGATTTACGAACCTATACAGTATCTATATTAAATCGAATTAATTTATTATATTTCTATAAGAAAGATCTGGGAAATGCACCTTTTTAGAAATATTGGAAGATTATATCCTAGTAGTAATAACAAGAGTATACAAACTTCGGTTTGCCTAACTTCCTTTGTGTTTCATTTTATTGATTTAGAGTGCGTGACAAAAATAATAAAAACAAAGACAATAGAGAAAAGTTTAAAGTTAAAAGCTTTACAAATTAGAGAGGAAACAATCTCAAAAGTTCTCCGGAAACTATTTTATGGTTGGTCCGGGGATTACGCAATGGGAATGGAAAGAATGGAAATGAAAAGATGGGAAATTTCATCTTACAATTAATTTATGTAAACGGAAATACCAAAACAGAATCTGGATTTTGAAAGTAGAAGCCAGGCCAGTTCTTTGATCCCCCTTTCAAAAGAGTGCGTAGATCAGCTTAATTGTTTGCCCGCACCCATAACTCTAATTTGTTTTGTTTCTCGTTGCCTTTTTTCACACGCTTGCGCTTCTCAAGAAGTTCTTTATAAAGTTGTTTGCTTGCCCAAAATTAATTTAAACAATTCTTATACCATTTCTTTGGCTCTACCTTTGTTTACTCGCCTTTTGATGGATACATTTTTGGTCTGCGGGTCTGACAGTAAGTAGCAATTTGCCACAGAAGTCGTTGTCGTTGTTGATGTTGTTATGCAAATGAGGCAAGTGACAGGCCAAATCAGTATGCCTTTTGAGTGGGTGTAATGCTCAGCGACAGCAGTTAAAATTCTCTTTCAATTCCGATTCGTTTTGGTGGGTTTCGTGGCTTAATAGTACCGGCCACTTAAATTGGATAAACTCATTTTGGTTAATTGGTTTGTAGATGTGTTATTTATGGAAAATTTGCATAAAATCTTCTGGGATTGTTAGGTTAAATATTTACCAAGGTTCAGATGTTTATGAAATGTTTTAAAAGGCCTTTGTTGGTGAATTTTATTTATCTTAAATTTCTTATATTAAAACATGTTCTGAAAGGCATACAAAAATATATAAAGAAATATTTTAAGGAGTGTACAAATTCATTATATAGTTCTCCTTAGGTATTTAACCTTATCTAGTACTCGCCATCAATGTTTAGACTCCGTCCAATGCCTTATATAGGAGTCTCAGTCACCGATAAGACAATTCCAGCTGAGTAACCCATTTGCCTCATTTGTCTTTTGTGCTGTTGTTGTTGATGTTGTCTGCGCCTGCTTCTGATGCTGCTGCAGATGCTGCTGCTACTCTTACTGTGTTGCATACACCCTCACACATATAATTCACTGACAACGACGACGGCATATTTTCAACACCTGCCTTGCCTCGACTTTGCCCGTCAACCTTTGTGCCACTTTGCCAGTTCCCAAAAACTCACTTTTGTGTCATTGCAGCAGTTGTGGCTGCTGCTGCTGTTGCAGCTTCGTTCCTCTGGGAGATAAGCGGCAAAAACTATTTGCCAGCAAATGTTGTCGTTGCCTCAGCTGCTGGGAGTGAGCTGCTGGGAGCTGCTGGGAGCAGCACCCGCCCGGGGTTCCGGAGGAGCTCGGTCTGTCTGCATGCATTAGAGCAAGTTGCAGTCAACAAATTAACTTGGCAAAGGAGAAGGTGAAGGAAAAGAAGATGCCGCCAGCCAGACAGCCAAAGGTAGACGCATCACTGGCTTTTCAGTTCCCCAGGTATCCCCCTTTTCACCTGCCTTCCGCCCCCCGCCTCCCGCCTCCTTGGTCCCCGTGTTGTGACTGCAAATATGCGAACTGCGCATCTTATTAAGAAAGAAAGTACTTTCTGTCAGGCAGCTGTTGTTTGTTGGTCCGTTGCTGCTGCTGCTGCTGCTGCTCAGTGTTTTCTACCATATAAACTTGGATATGTATATATATATTTATACACTTTTAAAGAGAGTTTGTTGGCTATCTAAGAAGTCACAAAAATATTAGTAAAATATTTTTGGCTTTATTAAAATATTTATTAAGAATTTCAAAAGAGGAATTTATAGTATAAGCTTTTTAAATAAACTAATATATCGCTTAAGAATATGGGAAAAGTTTTCTGTCTACCATTTATATAAATTTTTCATTAAAATTCAGTTGAGAGATATTTTATTTATTGGCAAAACCATTAAGAAAGATATAAATAAAATAATATAGAAAGTAAGAAGGTAATAGTTAAGATCGTTCCTCTTTATAGGGTTTAAAAAAGGTTTTCTTATATAAAAGTGTAAACAAAAATCGATGTCAACTGTGGGCTCTGGCTTTTTCTATTATCATCCATACAATATAGAGTTTTTTTTTGCATTTTCAAGTGCCGTGCGAACTTCAACTTGATGTCTCGTTGTTGTCGAGCCACACAAGATGACTTCCCCTGGCCGAGAAGGCGGCCTGGCCCTCTCTCCCCCACAGCTTCCCACCCCTTGGGGGCAAATAGATATAGAGGCAGAGGCATGGAGAGAGAGATCGGGACCAAGCCGGAGTTGCAACTTGTCTTATTATGATTACAAATACCTAGCCTAGAGCCCAACTGGTTGGACTTGTTTACCGGGGTCTCCATTCGGCGCTTTTCTATCATAATTCCAAATGCATTTAAATTGGCCCAAAAAAACCAAAGCCAGGTTGCCGGTTGCCCAACAAGATTTATTTTTTGCTTTATTCGCCGGTTGCCTTAATTGCCTGTAATGCAATTAAATACAAATATTTTTTCCTTTCGTTGTGTTTAATTTGTCAAAGAGTGTAAATATTTGGTTTGCCCATGGCAAGGCTTTCGGCTTTGTTTATTTTTCTTAATTAAATTAATTGCAAGTAATTGTCAAACTATGTTGAGCATGGGAATGGAATGTAAAGAAAAAAAATAATAAGACTTAAATAAAAAAATATAAAAAAAAAATAGGAAAGGAATGTTAAACATATTGGAGGGATTCTTATTAAATTTACTAAGATTTTTGTGCTCAGCTAAATTGAAAAGACAATTCAAAGGCAATTTCTAAATTATTTCCACTTCAAAAGCTAGAGAATCTCAGCCCGGAAATAGAGTTCTAACCAAGATCTGCGTTTTATGATTACCCCCAGCACGTTATAGGGTTATATAACCCGATGGCTATCTCTCAAAGCCCAGCGAAGGCCCTGACCACACTCAATCCGGGAGCTCCGCCCGTTCCATTCCCCTGAGCAAGATGATCGGGTAAAAGAAAATGCTATAAAGGTTCACTTTCCTATCTGATGTTGATGTTGATGTTGATGATGGTGGAGTGTGATGATGTAATTGGACCTGGGCCTCCTAATTAAGTCACGCAAAATTTAAGCTAATTTGCAGTTTTAGTTCTTCTCCCAAGTTTCCATACTTCTAATTGGGCCTTAGACTCCGAGTCCCAGTCAGAGTCATCGGACCTGGCCAAAAAAAAAAAAGGTAATAATTATGTAAACAAGGAAGTAAGCGAGCTGAATGCGTAAACAGAAACTTTTACTTGGCCGGGAGCGGGCGCTGTTCGTTGGCTTCCTTTAAACATAAATCGACGGAAACTGCCCAGAAGGCAAAAATGGGCAGTGCAACTGGGCCTAAACATTAATATTTCTTCGAATCAGGTTTGCTTGGCAACCGTTGTTGTTTGATGGCCACCAACTACCGCCGCCATATCGAAATGGAAAGTGCAAATAGGTAGCCGGTGGAAAAGTGCAAATGGGGGAAAAACGACGTGAATTGAAAACGCCTGCGACAGCCATCGATAATCGAATGACAACAATGAAATACCTTTTCCCGGCTCCGTTTTCTTGTTTGCTTTGGCTTGGCCACACTTTTGTATTCCGCGTCGTCGCCCGTTGTCCGTTGTCCGTTGGCCGCTGTCCGCCGTTTGATTTTCTCGTGCTCATTGGAGCGCCTCTGCAGTGAAGGGAAATGGCGAATGGGGAAATGTCGAGACTGATTTTCGGTCCAACTGCTGACCACGTTCAATTAACATGGAAAGTGCTGAAAATGAAACCGAAATTAGGTCTTTTTAGGAGCTAGTTTAATAGAGAAACTTGGTCTTAAATTTGTGAAATAAAAATACTGGAGATTGCTATTCTGAAATAAGGAAAATTATAGATTTATTATTTTAACATATTTCTATTATATTTCTAAAGCGCTTTTCATTTCTTAATCGCTTGCTTTACTTTCATTTGTTGCGAGTGGAAAATGCCACATAATGTATCCTCTCGATACTCTCTCTTTCAGTCGCGATCTTGGCAATCGTCGTTGCCGCCAATAACAATAATTTCCTGTTGAAGAAAAATTGCAACTCTGCTAATTTGCTGTAAATAAACGACGCGCAAATAATATACAATTAATTGCTATTCCAGCTTCGACTTGCAACCGAAGTTGCGAGTCCAGTTTGGCGGTCAAGATGCAATGCATTCACACGAAAAAAATAGCTTAATCTTAATCCCTGCTTAAATTAGTATGTTTAAATATTTTTTACTACAATTTTTAGATTTATAATAAGAAATTTAACATATTTAGAAGAATTATTTAAAGCTTATGGAACCTTTTCGGTAAGAGGTCTTTAAATTCTTTTCTTGCAATAATAATCACTGTATTTTTTTCCTGTGTTGCTCTGTTAACTCCTTGCACTTCTCAGGACCCTCGATAGTCCAGCTTTATCCGCTCCCTGCTGTCTTTAGCTGGCAGATCGTACGTTCCTGGGGACCAATGGGCAACGCCCACACGCAAAGATTCTTTGCCGGGCAATTTGGACTTTAGGGCGCTCTGATCGGCAAATTATGAAGTGCCAAGGAAGCCATTTAAACGATTTAATGGCACGCTGCGTTTCCACCGCGTTTCCCAATGATCGTAAATAAACAGAGCCCCAAACGCAGCGAACAGAAAAAGAAGAGCAGAAGTTGTAGAAGTAGCTGCTGTCTCCTTGGTAGCCCTTGGTTTCGAATGAAGATGCCCTCTCCTGGTGGTCTGGCTGGGCTTACTCCACATTGGTCCCCAATTGGATGTTTTCCATGGGAAATGAATTGATTATTGCCATGGCCCGAGTCTGATCCCCATAGGAGAAATGAATTCATTGGCTTGAGATGACAATGCCGTGTATATCATTCGGGGAAGATATGATATAAAGAGACCACCAGCTGGAATTTTGATCAGAAAAATCCATTCATGCGGTGTCTACTTTTGATTGAAGCTACATTATCGTTTATTCATGGAGCACAGCACCCCGGTGTCCCTACAGTCTGAAGTTTTTTATTATTATTTTATTAATTTAAGGCTTAATAGTCTTTCAGCCATCTCTGTATGTTTGTTGCTACATAAAATAGCCTCTATGCAATTGCTTAAATTCATTTTATATAGATATTTTAAATTTCTTGACCCATTATGGGTTTTTTTTGAGTGATTTTCAACGGTTTTTTATTACTTATTGAGGTGGTTTTCTGGTTATGATTTTATAAAGTAATAAGGCTTTTGTTGGATCCCATTAGAAAAAGATCCTCCTTTTGGGAAATATTAATGACCAATGGAAGTGAAATTCCAAGACCCACAATTTTTAATAATTAAGTTTCCATACTTTAGGTGGCTTTCCAACCTAATTAGAATGTATCTTTCAGGTAGAGACGTCGTCAGACACAATTGAAATTCACTTGTAAGCGAATTTCTCCCGCAGCAAGCTGAGATTTCCAAGCTGCCGAGGTCCAATGTGCAATGTGCCAGGCATCGGGCATCAGACAAAGGCAAAGATAAAAGTAAAACCAAATTGTTACCCTCGGTTCATCCAGCGCAGTGCAACAACAGATTTGCAACAATGTCGGCTTGTAGCGGAAGTTGTAGAAGCATCTTGTAGTTGGTGCGATCCCCAGCAGACAAATGATTCGAGAGATGAACTTGAGGCTCAGCTGAGATTGTGACTCGTGGCTGCGTCGCCGTCATCATTTCATTTGATTAATTTTTCTCTTTGTTGGAAAGTTTTCTTCATTTCATTTGTTTTGTTTAGGTCGTAGTCTTTTTTTTTCCATCTCCATTCCATCTCGCTGCTGCAAAGTGAAATCTCCGGCTGGGCTGTGTTTCTCCAATTCCGATTCCAATTCCGATTCCATCCAAAAGGTGGGGGCCCCAAGAAATTCAATTTTCCACAGCGCCCGGATCGGCTAGGGTCTTCAATTCCGACCGCATGCCAAATCAATTGTGTCTCCTAATAATAATCACAATAATTCGTCATTTCTTTTGTGTTTCAATTTCTGTCTCTGTGCTCGCTTTTGCTTTTGGGTATTTTTCCCCAGCCATGGTCTATCTATAGAGCTCTGCTCTGAGGTTTGTCAAGTGCCCGGCACTCGCCACCTCTTGTCTTGGCTTTCTTTTCATTCATTTCATTTTCATCTTTTTCCTTCTGGACTGGACTTTTTCTTTGGCCGCTAATTACGCAAGCACATAGTTACCTGGGGGGCTCTGAATACGAAAAAAGCAAGCTGCCAGATACACTTACAGCCAACTCATTTAGCACTCAATCCGAAGCGATCTTCCTATGAATATTAGTTATTAGCCCCCTCGTAATTGAATTAACACCACGACTCGGACCCAACTTTTCAGTCCTGACTCGGAAATTTTGTTTTTCGCCAGCTTGCCACGATCTCGATCTGTTTCTTTATCCGAAGATGACGCACGATGTTTGGCTCTGTGTAGCAAGTGCCAAATTCAAGTGCTAAAAACTTGCAAAAAAAAATATAAAAAGGGGTAAGAAGATTGGAAATAAATTGCTGACCAAACACCACGATTTTTTAATAAAATATTTACTTAAAATAATGCTTATGCGGATGGCTGCCTTTAAATTTAGATGCAATTTACATAAGTTATCACTTGTCGGGGTTTTGTACTTAAGCTGAGATTTAAGATATGAAGAAGTTATGTTTATAAAAGATTTAATCAATCATTAAAATAATTTATGTATTATTTATAATTGTTTTTATAAAGTAATGTGATTATGCTCTCTTTGCTCTCTAAAATGTAATAATCATATTTATTCTTATATATTTTACGTACTAAACATACAAAAGATATTACCTAATGAATATTCTTATGAAACCTTCTATATAAACAACCCATTGTTAAGTAATAATCCTTATTAATATCATACAAAACAGACCTTGCTGCAACCAAAAGTATATTGTACAATAATCATTAGACCATTAAATACAAACCCACCTCTACAATCAGTAGTAGTTACTATTCAAAGGTCACCAAGAAGATAGCGTAATAAAATTGCCATCAAATCTAGACCACAATTACCAACTTAGGTACAGGTGGTCTCCTCCCACTCCTCTCCGTCATTATGCCTTAGCCAGTATGTGATGATAGCCCCAATTTAACTAACCATTTAACGATCTTGCACAAATCCCGCAGTTATACGAAACCCAATTTCGGCGGGCTCTGAGTGAGTATTTACCCACCCAGTAAGCTCCACTTGAGGGGGCGCCACTCGAATGCACGCAGGCTGATTACACCAGAGTTTTATATGTTTTTTTTTCTCAGTTTTTCTTGTGGCATAGCAGCGGGAAAAGTGTTGCATGGATCGGCAAAGAAAAACATCAACAAAATGAAGCTAAAGCCAAAATCCAAAATGCAGCAGCAGCGCTTCAACGTCGCGCTCGTCAAACACTTCAATTACGAATTCAATTTGTTGCTCATTAAGCTGCTGAAATGTTTATCCACATTTTTGCCGCTCTTATGAGCAGCTTTTGTTGCTAGTTTTGCTGTTGTTATTATGCAAGTGACACGCGCTTAGGCCTAAACAACCGAAATTGTTCATATTTTTGAGTAAATGTGTGCTTTAGCGGGGTGTTTGGGTATGATTTATCTAAGATTTTTAAACGGTTAGTTATTATTATTATTTGTTTATTTTTAGCTACCTTGCTTTTGTATTAATTTGTTTATTTAATATGTATAAATTATGTACATATATTGTATTGCATATCTTTTATATTATATTAGAAGTTTCTAGCAAATTTTATATATAAATACAATAAATCCCCGCTGCTTGGGCTTCCTAAGGGCTTCAGCCTCGGACCTTCTTTGTTGTTTCTGCTCAAGTTTCGTTACATTTTTCGTGTGTGTGTGGAGATTGCATTTCCTTCATGTTACGTGTTGAGGTTGAGGGCACTTGAAGAAAAGTTTTACGATCATCATGATCATCCACACGCCGTACAGGCATTGCCATTGCCCTTTACCTGTGTGTTGTATAACAGGGTAAAAGTTGTAGTGCCCTCGCCACCTCCCCTTCCTGCCACGAACTGAGACTTTTCCGGGGGCCATTGCATCCTACGACGAGTGGCGACTCGGCGGAGGCTTCATGCCGGGTTTCTCACGCACTTTAACACCATTTAGTTGATAACAATCGCAGAAACTGCACCTCTCTTCCATATTTCCTCCTCGTGCAACGCCACTTGCCACCGCCTTAACTTAACTGCACGCTGAAGATGCCGTTTGGCTTTCCCAAAAAACCGAGAAAAAATTGAAAAATAAGAAACGCAGACATAAAAAAAATGCAAGCCGCAATAAGCAAAGTCCACGAGCAAACGGACCTGAACCTGAACCTGTGCACCCAACTGGTTACCGGCCGAAAAAATGGGAAAAAAAACGGAAAAAGATGAATAAAAAGCGGCACCAGGGGAAAGAAATAAAAAAAAAAGTAAGAAATACCCGTACCGAAAAAAAATAGCAGGAAAAGGTACACATCGAAGGAGAAAGTAAACGTTAACGAAGCTGCCGCAAAACGTTGAAATGTTGCAAAGAAAGCAGCAGCAGCCGAAGCCGGCAAAAAGGCAGAAACTAAATATTTCTCATCTCTCTTGGCCAAGTGGCAAATGCCTTTACTTATTTTTTCTTTTGGTTCCTTGAATGATGATCTTGCAATGAAGCTGGCAATTATGAGAGCAAAATGCGTAGGGTACCTGGGGAATAAATAAAAGGAAAGATAAGCGAAGATTGATAAGAAAAAGTAATAAGTATTAAGGTATATAATTTATTTTAATATTTTAACGGGAAAGGAATATAATAAACTGTGATAATGTTATAAGTACCCCGAGTCTGAATCTCTGCAATCATGGAAATGCAATTCAACTAACCATTTACGCCCTTTAATAAAACGGAACTAACTTGCTCTTGAATTTCCCAAGCAATTTTCTCGTCAAGTTTATTTTAATATATATAACAGATCTAGAAATTGTATCTCCTGCCCCCAAAATGAGATGCACACTCATCTGTGCATCTCTACAACGGTTGGCAAAATTCCTGGCAAATGTGCTATGAAATCAATAAAGTATTCGAAGCATTTGTGGCAGCTGCTGCTGCTGCTGCTGAGGCTGATGCTGCCGCTGATTTGGCCGATGTTGCAGCATTCGCTTGCCGTTTCAACCACTTTGTAGCTGCCACTTGTTGCACCTTTCTCCTTTGCTCCGGACCCGCAATTCGATCCGAAGCCGGGCGATGATAAATTTCTGCAACCATAACGGCCACAGACGAGTATGTGCCGCTACATATAAGCGATAGAGTACACTTAAAAATATATTTAGAGTCATAGCAGCCCGAGAAATACTAATAAAACACTTTACTCAGCCTCCTTTTTTATGTAATTTATGTGTTTTGTAACAAGACAATATAAATAAGCCTTAAAGTTGCAAGCTCTTAATTCTAGTGCTTAAAATTAATGACTTTACTTTTATTTGCCAATAAAATGAGACTTGTATCTCGTAAAGAAGACGTTTCTCCATTAAATTACAGTTTACTAAAACGAATAAATTGTCATTAATACAGATAATAGTCTTCAAGTATTTTTCGCTGTGTATCTATCTTAAAACTCCCCCCTTAACTTGCAACTTATGCGCATAATTTTGACTTGATTTCATTTTTCTCGCATGCGACTTTTATGTTTTTTTTTTTCTCCCGTATTCGCTTCGTTCAATTTGAAATTGAAATTCAAATGTGAATGCACCTGAATCGGAGGGGGAATGAGTGAAGGGGGAATCGGGGATCCGCGATCGATGGCCTAAGTTAGTCGCTGACCAGCTGGATATTTATTACCTCACAACGAATGCAAATTTTCTCCACCTCTCTGTCTCTCGTAATGCTTCTAGAGAGGCAACAGAAAAGCTACTGGCGAAAAATTATGAAAATTTTCTCAAAGTTTATCGACCTGCCGTGAGGTTGAGCTTCAAGAGAGCAGCGCGTGACTCGAAAAAGCCAGCAAAGTGTGGAGGCGTAACGGCGGCAGACCCCCATTAGAAACCAGTCTAAAAATCCATTGACAAGGTCACTTCCGTCACATGCCGCCAAAAACCGTGTTGTGGGTGGTTATTCACCTTTTTTGCCATAATTGTTTGTCAAGGCGGTTGCGGCCGAGCTTCAAACTGGGTCAAAACCCACCGAAGAGAAGCCTCTAATTGAGAGGTAATGTGGCGGGGAAAAGGCATCGCAGTGACCCCAGTGGAGATGTCTATGTCTAACTGGAACATTTAACTCGATTGGGGCCTTGGGACCTCGACAGAGTTTGGCTAATATTTTTTTGACAGGTGCCTTGAAATATATTTTATTTTTTGTTTAATGTAGGAAACCTCTATGACGGTGCTCCAGTTATGAGTAATAATGCGTGAGCATTTGGGGTCTTGCCACTGGATTACTGTACTAACTGGGCTTAAAAGAGAGATTAAAAATACTGTAAATATAAATACAGGTCAAAGGGAACTCCTTGCTTATAGGAAATTAAGATAAACTCTAGAACTAGAACAACTAGGTACACAATTATATGATTTATATAGTCTTTTATTTTTTCAAGGAGAAAGAAACTTATAAATATTTTATTTTAACAATGTGTTTAAAATAATTCTTACATTTTTTCAGCTAATTAAAGTATAGATCAGTATAAATCAAGAATATGTAATTTCAATTCAATTTGATTTTCAAGTTCTAAAAAATATCTTGAAGGTTTTCACCTTGATTTCATTTGAAGCTCTGTTACTAATTACCGTATCTTCTCTTTTCTTTCAGGTATGTAAACAGCACCTATTCTACTTAACATAGGAATATGAATAATATAAGAAGTCTTAGCCTGGTAAGTTTGATCGCACAAACCTTCCTAATATAGACCTACACAAAATAAAAATGAAACAAAAAGAGCCCAGCCCCACAGCACGAATGACAGTTTTTAATTGCAAGCAATTTGTAAACATAATTGTATCTACAAGATACAAAGTTCATGACTTCATTTGTTACAAGTATCTCTGGGCTGGCATTCACTTTTGTTTCAAGTCACTTTTCGTGGTACTTTTACTGTCGATTCTTGCGTGGACAAGGTCTGGAAAATTTTTGGGAGAGACGCAAAAATCTTTTAATTACACGCTTCGAAGAGAGAGAGTGAAAGGGACAGAGACAGAGATGTATAATTAAAATTGGCAACTGCGGTTTATAGAAATCAAGAGTCTTTTTATGTTCCTCTCCATTGAAAGTTGCCCGAGACGGATGTACCGGAGCGGCACTCATCCAGCCATCCATCCATCCATCGTGTTGATCAATTACAAGACGACGTCTTTACAAAGTACCCCCTGAAACCCCAAAAAAATGTTCAGGAAAAAGCACATAAAACAAATATAGCATAAAAAAAAATACATAACTTTCTCAAGTGCCGGCACAGTCGATCAATTGAAACGCTTCAGCAAGCAAAACGATTCAATGAAATAATTACGAGCGAAGCCAACCGCAAGAGTGGAGCCGGGATAGAAGCTCGCCCCGCACTCCAGTTGCCCCGCTGGCCTGCCACACGTTGCCACTTGATGTCGCACTAACAATTTGGAAAGTAAAAGTCAAACTGTCAACGTCTCGCGGGGTCCAACCTTCCCTGCATTCAATTGAAAACTCTGCCATAAATGATGATTGTAGTTATTTTTTGAGACATGGCTCTGGTGTGTCGTGTAATCAAAAATCACTCGCTTGGATCAGTCGATCAATTACTGGGATCAATCATGCAGTCATGCCTGTGATAAGTGACTGCTGAGGAAGGGATTCTGGATGGCTAAGGCTCGAGTCGAGCACTTGTAAGCCTGGGGGAATATGTCTTGAAATGGGGAGGTTTCGTAATGGTTCAAAGAATTTTTCAAGTTCTTTCATCATGTCATTAGGTATGTTGGCAGTACTAATTATTCTGGAAGAATATTAAGTAAATAATCTATTATTAAACTTTGAAAACTGAAAACGTAGTAGCGTATGGCTTATACTTATAATTATTAGAATGATGTATTAATTATCTAGCCGTGCTTGAAATTATTAAACCTTTTCAATCATTAAATTAAATTTTATTAGGTAAAAAGGTAAAAAATTATAATTGCATTCCTCTGTAATAATGCTTTTATATATATATTTTTAACACCGAAAACAATTTCAAAGTTCAAAGTTTCAGTAGTAATTTCTGCCTAAAATCTTGTGGTAAATATTATGTTAAATATATTTCATAGCTCTTTACCTATATTATCCTCATAACAAATTTTATACCAGATATTTTCAAATGAAAATATAATTATATAAGAAACATTACCAATTTTATATTGCTTTTAGTTATTAATATTTTAAAGTTTTTAATGGCTTACGTATATAAAAATAATTTATTATCCACTTATAAGCAAAGAGTTATGACCCCAGCAATTACACATTTTTAACACACAATTAAAGTCTTACATATTCAATATTTATGCAAAAACTTTCTATAATTGAAAACTATGTAACCATGAAATACTTACATTTTTTTGCACCAAAGTAAATGACTATTAAAATTTTGGATTTTATCGCCGGCAAGCAAATCGAATGCGATTATCAAAAGCACTTAATTGGCAATTAATTTTTGGCCGAGCTTGTGCTCGAAATCTTCAACCTGAAGCGTGGGACTCCCCGCTGCGGTGGCCAGAGGAGGAGGCGGGTTATCTTGGAGGTTCGTGAGGGTTCGGGCTCGGGTTCGGGTGCGGGTTCACTTTCTTCTTTCTTTCTTTCATAAAGTTTTTGATGTGGTTGGTGTGCGTGTGGCAATAAAAACTGATGAGTGGCACCCGCAATACATTTCCAACTGCGCGTCTCGGCCCCCTTTCATCGGCTCCATCATGATGGCCATCTCACATAGCCACCCAGCATCATATAGCAAACACTTTCATTTGCCGTTGACAGAAGTCTCGTCAAGTGGTCAAGTGGGGGACACAAGCGAAAAAAAAAAATATAAGGGGGAGTGGGCCGAAAACTTGTTGCTGCTTTGTTTGTCTGTTCATCAACGTCATCATCGGCATCGCAGTCTGGCGGCATCTCAGTCTCAGCCTCCCCAAAAAGCGAGACACGAAGAAATTTCACTTTCAAAATTTTACAATAATTCCGGGGGGCTCCATCCATACGTATATTTATGGCGCGGGTGCAGCCAGGAAACGCTGGCTTGTAAGCGTAATTGTGTGGCAATTGTGTATTGGATTTGCATGCCCCTCGTTTTCTCGGATTTCGATTCGAAAATTGATGCTGATCTCGAGTTCGAGTCTTTGTCTCTCTTTGGGTGATTTGTCGACAACATTTTTGCCGCTTAATTGGATTGTGGACGGATCTCTTTTCTGGCTTTGTGGAAATCATAATACTTTGTTTAAATTTAATAATTGGCTGAGGCTTTTGTTTTCAGTCCCACTGATCAGATAAAAGTGAAGTTAATGGGGGAAGTGTAGTTGAGGGAAGATAAATAAGGATTCAGGATTTCCTGTGCACAATTTTCCCTTTTTCACGAAATGATTAAAATAAAAATAAACAAAATAATAAACTTTATGCAATCAATAGCTCGAAAAACATATAAAATAATCGAAAATGTAATGGGGAAAGGATATTTCAATTCCTCATATATTTCTGGAGAGAGGATATATATGTTAGGATATATTTTTAAAGAAAAAGTCCTTACTAAATAATTCCCTGCACTTTAATAATCAATAAATCAAAGAGTTGAAAGCCATTCGGTTTTCCTGCTGATTTCCTATTTTTCCCAACCCAACCTCTAGGTCTTCTCCCCCAATTCAGGGCCACCAGCTGTTGGCACTTTCCTTTGAGAGACCTTTTCCTCGAGCCCTTTTTTTTCGCCCGAAAGCCATAAACTGTTTAAGGTTTTTAGCAGCTTTTGCTTTTACTCGAGTCGTGCGCGAAACCGTGAACCGCTTTATCCCCCCGAATGACTGAAAGACTGACTGACTGGCTGACAGACGGCCCGGCCATGGACTGGGACTTACTCCGCTCTGGCTGGAAAATTACATAGTATTTCCTCCAGTTTTTGTTCGGTTTTCGTTTCGTTATTGTTGCTTTTCAAGTGAAACAAATAGAACATAACTTTTGCTTTCACCTTTTTCAAGGGGAGCCTCCGAAGCAGCAACAACAGCGTCAGCAGCCACTCAACGACAATTCCGGCAAAAATCTCCAGTTTTTTTTTTCACTCTTTGTTGTTGTTGTTGGTGGATGCCAAAAGCGGACAGCGAAGTTTGCTTGTAATTGCGTTGCCCTACACAGGGAGAAAATGCGAGGTTATTTATTTAATTATTTATTGATTCATATATTATATTTTATTTAGAATAAAATATTTAAAAAAATGATTTCCTTCTAGTTTCTTATCATATGAATCTTTGCTTTCATTTAACAAAACATTATTTAAACTCTTATGAAAGACAAACTCTTAGTAAAGAAAACAAATGTATTCTTAAAAGGAAGAAGGGAATACTCTTTCTTATAAAATTTTATATTAATTAAATTGCATCTTAACTTTTATATGGGAACATTCTTAAAGTGAGCCTAATTCCGTTTTTAATTCTAAAATGTTTTCTCTGTTAACTAAATAAATACTCATATTTTTAGTAGCTTTATATTATACGATCTGTTACATTCTGAGCATAAGCCTTTAGGGTCATACAAGAAGTCGCTTTAAACGTAAACTTAAAAATGACCAATAAATCTGAGTTAAATTTAATTTTAATTTCTCACCGTGCACCGCAACAATGGAGGGAGGCGGAGTTACTGTTGCCGTTGCTGGCAATGTTGCTGAAGTTGGTGAAGTCTCTGTTGTTGCTGCTGAAGTTGCGTTGGCGGCGGCGTCTGGCGCTCAGTTTGCATGCCAACAGCAGCGAAGCGAGGAGCGCTCCGGCGACGCGGGGGGCGAAACAATTTGTTATTTGCCTTTTGCGGCTCGCGTTCTACGCCATTTCAATTTTCGCAGGTGGGCAAAGCAGGCAGAAGAGGATAGGTGCTGCTGCTGCTGCTGCTCTGGGTCTGGGCTCTAACCCAGTGACCAAATGAACCACATTCTGGCGGGCCCTGCAACTGGGAAACCAGCGACATAGATGTGTCTGCCGCGAGCGGCTTAGATACTTAGATATTCTGAACGTGACCTGCAGTTAAAAATTCGCGCGCGCATCTAAATAGATTCGGAATGCTCGACGCATGGCAAATGTCGGAGATCCAAGAAAGTTTCTTCTTCGCTTTCCAAAAAAAAAGGCAAAAATAGAGAAGATTTGCTAATTTTCTGTTGGCCAAGGGAATTTACGAGCTGTGCCAAGCTACCAGCGCTTGACAGTTTGGAAAGTGCTGCAAAGGGCCAAGACCCCAAAAAGTTAAAGTCGCACACAAGCATTTTCGCACAAAACGCATCTCAATGTCGCTTTAATTAGGCAAAAAGATACGAGTAGAAATGCGGAAAAGCACGAAAAAAATACAAATCAAAGGGGAGAGAGACACAGGGCCGCCTCCATCGATAGCCTCCGGGGTTAACCTTTGCCCAATCCTCAGCCCGGCTTGGCTTGTCGTGCAGGCGGCCATGTAACCACTAAAGGTCAGAGTGTAATGAGGCAGACTACACTCACATGTGAACTCTTTTTCCATACCCTTCTGCCACGAGCAAAATGTTAACTGTTACTGGCGACCGGTTATTAAGTTTCTTGTTTGCTTTAAGTATGCTTAGCATGCCATAGGTGGATTTATTTTAGGAAGACCTAATCAATTTTAATATATCTCCTCCTCGCGTGATGACAAAACAAATATCTGAAAATTAATATCCAATAAAACACAAAATATTTGCATTATTATTTTATGGAAACCAAACAGAAATTTGAGCTTTAAACATAATTTTATGGCGAATGCAGCAACTTTGATGATTAATTTATCAAGACTGTATAAATTTAAGCACCCATATTGATCAATATTTGCCTTATTAAAATAAAAGATATTAATTGGCAGGGAAATAATATCATTAATCTGTAATTAAAGCTTTTTAATACCCCAACTTGTTTCCCTTCATTATACAAACATTCCCTTCGAAAACCTTGATCAAAAACATTGCTAATTTTGTAATGTTAGCAATATTTGTTTACTCGCATGTCGTAACCGACGCACTATTCAAAAGTAGGATAATTTTGGCTTAAGTCAAACATCATCATCATCATCTCCATCAACTTCAAGCATGTCAAACAATCACCTAAAAAAAGCACACAAAAAACGCTAATCTTATGCAAAATGTGAAGGTTAAAGCCAACGAGAAGCGATGCCAATTTTTGGCTTATTTGCCGTTTTAACTAATTTTTAATTTACGTTTTTCTATCACGAGCTTTAATTTACATCATTTTTTATTTCGCTGATCTGTATTTTTACGTTATTTTCCGAAGCCAAGCAAACACGTTTCCAGATCGAAGAAGCGAATGGAAACTAGTTTCAGTACAATCCGCTTTTGGCTTAACCCCAGGCCATTTATTACAGCCAGTTTGAATTTGTATGTAGATCTGTCCATTGATTTTGATCTGCTTTTAAATATTTATGAAACAGATTTTATAGTCCATTTTGGTTTGACCATTCAGCATTTGGAGACTTGTTTAATGGCTAAATCAAATGATTTGTGAGCCGATGGATTGCTTTAAGTGGATTTTATATTAAGAGTGATATTGTAGGAGAGTATAAATTAATTCCGTAATTATTTAAAGGCAAAGCAAAGGCTTTACTTTGACTCTTTTCAAAGGATCTCCTTGCTTGACTTTCTCCCGGTCAAACCTAAATTAAGCCCGTAACTGATTTCTTTACATTACTCACACTCATTGCATCCGTCTTCCTATGACAAGCTGTCAAAAAAAACCAACAAAAAAGTGTCGTTAATAATATTTATATAATTTAACACAGCAAGCGGCGCATCAGCTTCAAAAATAACAGCAAAATCTCATTAAATGCTGTAAAATATTTCGATGAATTTTCGCTTTTTTCCCAGTCAAAGCGTCTCCGTATTTTCGTTGTCAGCTGGCGTCATAAATTTATTGCTCATTAAATTGCTGTTTAATGTTATTTAGCACGCGGCCACTCACGTAATCGTAAATGACAAAAAAGTAAAAGAGAAAAACTGTTACAACAAAAGTGTAAACTACAACTAACTTAAGTTACAGTTTAACGAACTGTGACGGGACGGGCTTGAAAAAAAGGCTGTTAAAAATCTCCACAGCTTGGCTGCCACATATATGTATCTCACATCTTATATAGACATTGAAGAGCATTTCAAATTTGTGCAGTAGCCCGGCAACGGCTGCCTGAACCCTAATTAAGATTTTCGCTTTTCACTACCGCCGTCGATGTAATTAAAAACTGTTCACTTCAGTTCCTACATAATTTTTGGATGATTTCTTAATTAAATTATGTAAGCTGGATATGGGAAAGCCGAGGGAAATGTCAATTGAGCGGCGATGAAGACGGGCCCGGATTACCCCGTGACCCAAATTGAAAAATTAATTAAAGTGAACGCCTTCCAAGGGGCTCCGACGACTGCGGCTCCCTCCTTTATTTTCTTCTCCTTTTCTGGCCAATAGTCAGTGGTCCACACCCACCCACATTTCACTAACTAACCGACTAACAATTGGTCAGGTTTTCCCCATTCCGTTTTTGGGCCTGGTCGGTCGATCGATCGACTTGGGTTGGTCCCTGACCGCAAACGTGAAGCGATCCGCGATTCCCGATCCGCGATCCTAGCCAGAACCCCAGTCAGCGTTTGCCCCAACAGTTATAATAATATTAAGCATACGCCACCTACAACAGAGGAGAAAAATTGCAACTTCAATCTGCCCGGGCCCTGGGTCAACTCCTCTTTGCTGTTGCTGTTAAAAAAAACCCAAAAACAACAAAGCCTAAATAAAAATAAATAATAACAATATTTTTCAAATAACAAAAGAAATCAACAGGAGAAAAAGAAGCGCCCAGAGCATGCAAGCATAGAGGAAAAATTTACAGAGGGAAAAAGAAATAGTTTTTAAAAAGGTTTCATGAGGTGATCTTGTGATATGAAATAACCAATAGTGTTTGTCTAACTAAAAATTGGTATTGTTATTGTTATTTGCAAGTATATTTTTTATTATTTTTAAATTAATAATTATAGTTTTAATACATTTTTAAAATTCAATAGTATAGAATTTCTTTAAGAATAATATCTAGTTTATTTTTAGTGTAACCTAACCGAAAAACCAAACCCATTTTAACCGTTAAGCACATTTGACTAAATCTGCTACACATGGGCGGCATCCGCGTTGCGGGGGACAGTGGCAGTCCAAGGGGGGATCGGGCGTGTTGGGGGCTGGAAAGTGGGTGGGCAATTCCAATGGTAAGCGATGGCTGCAGGAAATGTGCAGAGGAACATCGGAATGAACTGAAATCGTTCCCCACCCAATTTCCCCCTGCTGCCTGCTGTCTGTTTTTTTTTTCGGCGATAGCAGATCGCGGTACTAACAACAATAGATAACGAGAATGAGGCGGATAGTTTGGGAGATCGAGGAGAGTCGCTGATTGAATACTCTTGGAGAATAATGGAGAAAATATAAGATTAATGATTTAAATATAGTTTATATATTCGGTATCCATTATAAAATAATTATCACATGTTATTCTGCTGAAGGTAAACTCAGAAATGAGAATATTTTCAAATAAAATCCTAGAGAAAGGTTTATTTATTACAAAACAAGGAGGTTTATATAGCAATATAAAAGGAAAAAAACTAATCCAACTTTTACTTAATTTAATAATTCTACCACAATGTTCTACCACAATGTTTTATTTTGTCTTAAACTACTTGAAATGAATATAAGTTAAATATCAGCAATTGGATCACCCAGTTTGCATTCGCTCCTAGATTAAACATTTGTCAATGGGCTGCCGCTTGACATTTCTGCGAGGTACCTCCTTTTTTGGCGGTAAGGGTATGCCAAAAGGTAGCCACTTGTTGCAGCAGGAAGCTGAGCAAGCCGGCCCACATGCAGCACACACACACACACTCGTGGTCGAGTGAAAACAGTTAAGACAACAGCAACAACTGCAGCAACAACTGCAAAACTGCGAACTGCCAACTGGCAACAGGAAGACCTTAAACTTGGCCTCAAACGTCAGCGCGGCGGCAACATCGTGAAGCCAGGCAACAACTGCAACAACTGCAACAGCAACAACTGCAACAACAACAACTGCAACCACTGCAAACACACAATTCAATTTTATTTCATTTACTTTGTTGCTGGTTACTGGCTTTAGCTGGCAATGCTGCGGTTGCCGTTCGCCAGAGCCTGGCTCACGGGGCTTTTGGCCCAGCCTCGTGGATTTGCTATTGCCATTTCTGTGTGTGGGCCGCAGCAAAGCCCCCAACTCCGCCGGCTCGTTTGGATAGCTTGAATCGTTCGGATCGCTCCGCTCCTCGAGCGCCAGCAGCAGCAGCAGCAGCTCATGAATGGGAAGTCGTCGCAGCTTCTAACTCATTTTCCTGCCTTCAGTGGTTGGGGCTAGTTTTTTTGTTGTATTTTTTTTACTTTTTTGTGAATTGGCGTAAAAATGTTGTGAGAACAAATGGTTGTTAACTTTTCACATCTTTTTGTTCGTTTTTTTTTATGGTATTTTCTTCTTTTTTAGTTGATTTTGCTTGTTGCTGGCGCGTTAAATTTCGTTTAACTGTTAAGTCGCGACTGCATCATTTAGCTGCCTCCGCTGCAAGTTCGTTGTCTAAGTCATTCGTTTCGCTGGAGTTTGGCGCACAATTTTTATTGCCAATGCGAAGTCAATTTTATTTTATATCATTTTTGTTTGCTCTCTTATGGCGCTTATGAAATCGCCGCTGTCGTTGTAATAATAATCAAAAGCAAACAAGAGTGTGTGCTGAGTTAAGTGACTAACTGGCTGGCTGACTGTGTGTGCGTTTGTCTAAGCCAAGAAGTTGGCGTAATATGCCGTTAGGCAAAAGCGTTTGCGGGTTTGTTTCTCACTGTTTATTACTTGGTATTTTAGTGGTTATTGTTTTCGGGGTTGGGCGACACTTGGAGGTGCGAAGGTTAGTCCACAAATAATTCAGGCATGAAGGGTATAAAGATAGATGAGATAACTAAGTTGATTGCCGTTTATTAAAGTGCTAGCAATTATGAATTAAATACTTAATGACTTGGAATGTGTATTGTTTAGTTAAGTGAGTGTCAAATGTTTAGTAGCAGTACTTAATTAATAAGTAAAATTTATACCTATTTCCGTAGAATTAAAAAATTATTGATTGCCATTTATTTTCTCAAGTTATAATGACGTTTTGATAGGAAATCAATACAAACCAATATAAATTAAAAGATCAATTCAAAAAGCCAAAACCCAAAACTTGTTGACTTTATCTTGGGCTAAATTATTTCTATGGCTATCCAAACCATCCATTTAAGCTTCGATTTCTATAACCCATAAATATAAAAGCGAAAACGAACATCATTCACTGGTGACACAATTGTCTGGCACCACCCCATAACCTTGAAAAAATCTCTTTGAACTTGCCCCAAGACAAACACAATAGCAAAGCCGAAAAAAATTTAAATATTATGACATTTAGAATAAGGAAACCGAAATTCATTTATTAGCTACAGAGATTAAACAAACAGATTTGATTGTAGAATATTTGTGTTTCTGTTGTTCTTCGCGTGTTAAGAGATCGTTAAACATTCGATTGGTGTAAGATGAATAAAAAGCTGGGAGGAACATCATAAAAAATAAGATTCAGACAAAAACTAGCCTTTCATATGCAAAAGAAATCCATTTACTATTTCGGACAAAAACGAGTTGGGCTTTAGTTGGTTTCGGGTTGAAACCAGATCTGTGAAGGTCAGCTCGTTTAGCACCTCGATGTGACAGACCCCACCTCTCAGCCCCTTCCCATTTGCTGGGGCCATCCTCTCCTCCACAGACAATATGGGGCCGGAGATGTGTGTGCCATAAAATGGAATGAAATCAAAGTGTTGCCTCCACTTTCGGGGTTGACAACTTTAATTGCGTGCCAAGTGCGGTGCGGCGGAACCCATAAAACATGAGGAGCTCAGGGAATTTTTACAGCTTTTTTTCGGGGTATCTTTCTTCTAGCAATTAGCTAGTGAGCTAGCGTTTAATTTATATTATTAGGGGTCATTTACAGTTATGTGCCGACTGATTTGTGACTGTCTCCTTTCCTTTTCTTACTTACCTTACCTTTCCTCGCCCAAGACTCACGGCCATTGTCAGTGCTCAGTGCTCAGTGCTCAGCATCCAACATCTGCATCAGCATCAGCGTCATCCTCATCGTTCGTGGTGTTATTTCTCGGAGTAGGTTAATAGTGCCAAAACGTTGCAACAACAACCTGAAAGACTACAACAAATGGCTGCTGCAATGCAATGACTGTGGAAACAAACGGTGCCTCATTTATTTCTCTTTCTTCTGCCATTTGTGTTTGTTTGTGGGACCGTCAGTTGCACCCTTTCATTCTTGGACAGAGTCATGGAATAACATTATTATCCCGAATATTCCGCCGCCTTCCCTTTTCTCCTAGCCCACTTGGACAAAAATAAGAAACAACAAACCATTCCCAAAGCGCTAGGAATATTTATGCAGCATTATTATTTATTTTATTGACAGGCAGACAGAAAGAGCTTTGTTTTTACTTCCATACTCTCACCAGCTGATGCAAGAAGTCTGATTGCCTTTCTCAGGCATAGTTTTCGGGTGGACAAAAAATCAGTGGGCATGCTTAAAGCCCTTTCTAAGGAAATGAGTTATTGAGAAATATTATTAATGGATTTTATGAATTTTATTTCATAGTGTTCATGGAAAATGTTGTTCTAAACTTAAAGTTAGTCAAACTGAAAGGCTTTGAGCCCAAGGAAATATTTTTATAAAAGCCTAATAAGGTTCTCCAATTAAATAAAAGTATTAACATATTTAAATTTATTTATATTAAACTAATTAAATTTAAAAATAAATTAATAAATAAGTTAGGGTCTCCAGTATTCGTTCTTGCTCAATTTCCCCCCAAAATGACAGTCACCCATCCCAGGCAAATTGACTTGGTTCGATCCCCAGCTGGATGGATGCTTTGACTGCTCCGGCTGGAGCTCAAACGCTGCTCCAACTGCTCCTGCTCCTGCTGCTGCTGCCAAGTGGCAATAATTTGCAGACTTACCCAAGTGCCGGACCCCGAATCCAGAATCCAGAAAGAAAACCTTTTACTTTGCGCTAATAAATTGCCATTAAACGGCTTTGGAAGGCTTTGCCACAATTGTTGCACCATAATTTCCCATCAAATTTTTCACACTCGCCTCGCCGGCTTCGGCTTCGGCTTTTTTGGGGCTGCGCTGCGAGTGTTCGCGATAATCAAATATTTGACCTCTGCCGCAAATAAATTCCCAATGCAATCGCAGGCCAGGCCAGGCCAGGCAGGAATCGGAATCGAGCCAACTTGAGTTCGGCTGAGTTGAGAACGTGAAAGCCGTATCCGTTGGATGCCGAACGACGAACACTGAACGCTGGCTGGCAAAACGTCGACGTTGCGTGTTAAACACAATTCAAAGTCTATAATTATTGTACAATTGCCAACAGAGAACCAACAGAGCCCAGTCAGGCTTGGCTCTGGCCATAGCCAAACTCCTGGCTGGGACCTGGGATCGGGATTGGGACGGCGACTGGAGCTGGAGTTGGAATTGTGACCAGCTTGGCAGCAGCAGCAGCAGCGGCAGCGGCAGGCAGCACATGGAACATGAAAATTGTAGCGTGTAAGTTGCAGGGGGCAGGGGGCTGGAAGAGGAGAGCATTCCAAACACACATTCTAATTCCACATTCGCCTCGACTTTGGGTTTGACACACTGCTGGCAGCCACTCCAAGTGCGCCAGAGATGAGCTCGTGACACGATTCGTAACTATCTGAATCTGAAAATAAATATGACACTATGAACCGATATTTAATAATCGTTATTTAACTGAATAAAAATATATTATGCTCTGAATCAAATAAATAAAAATCATTTCACAATTTAAATATAGTTTTAAACTATTTTTGGCATTCATTTCGAATTCAAAATAAATTTAAATAGAAGACTAAGATATTGTGGGTTCCAATTCTTTCTTTTTCAGAAGAAATTATATTTTATTATAAAAAAATATCCCTTCCTAAGTACATATTAAAAAGTCTTCTCACGTTGCCATCCCCAATGTGCTGGAGATGGTTATCTGAGTGAATCTCCAGGTGAAGCGCCTGAGAATTGCGCTTCTCAGCCGCTGACTCTGCTTCTGCTTTTAACTGTTAACTTTGCTCTGACTTTAGATCTTTTGACTTGCAATTAATGCTCCAGACCTTACTCTGTATGTAGGAATCGGTAGAGAGCCAGAAGAGCAAGAAGTGAGAGAGACACGAAGTGGCCGTCGTTTTTAACGACTTCGGCTGAGAGAGATCTCAGAGAGTAGCGAGAGAGTCAAATCTCGTTAAAGTAGTCGGTGCCGAAATCTCGATCGTAACACAAGCAACAGAACAGAACAGAACTTGTAACTCGTTAAAGTTAAAATACACATGTTTGTAATCAAAACCAAATCTATAATAAGTGAAATAAACTATAATGATAATATAAACCGTCGTCTCAGGAGTTATTGCATAACTGCGGAATTCCCGGGGCCACATGTATGCAGCTATTGTTGTTGCAGTCTTTTTTGTTTTTTTTTTGTGTTTTTTTTTTTCGGGGAAGCGGAAGCGTTGCCCACGCCCACTTGTCAGGCCATGGCTAACAGCTGGTGGCAGGAAGGCGGAGTGTAAGTGGGAAAGGGGTGGCATCGGAGGGTGTTCTGTGAGTGAACCGCACCGTCAGCCAGCACGCCCCCACACACACTGAGATATACACACAGAGAAAATAAAATAATTCAAATATATTATTTATTAAGGAATATATTCCTGAATTTACTTGTAAATTGAAAGTTTCATCAATAGAAATTATGATTGCAAAGTAAGTAAATCAGAGCTAATCACACAGTGTCCCTCGAGCTAGGTTCCTTGTATCAGCAAACTTCGTGTGCTATCTGAGTGAAAATCGGAATGAATCGGGACCCTCAGGGGCTCTGAGTGAGCAGCTCTGATTTGCTAGATATAGAACAAAATTATTTGGCCAAATGGGAGGGAACTTTTAAGCTTTAGTTGTCAAACTTAATATCTATCTCTACATTATTCCTAATCAGACACAATATAACATTTTTTAATACCTAGAATTTCCCCCAAAAGATTATTCTCTCAGTGTAGAGAAAGATACTGGGCAGAGGGAGGAAAATAGCCGGAGATCTGCGCCAGAGATGGCGGCAATAGTTGAAAGTCTAATTGTAAACTGTTGTTCGCAGTTCTCCTAACTGTTGCTTGTTAGGCGCTTGTTTATTAACAATTTAGCACGGACAATTCACAGGCAGAACCCGAGGATCTGAACGGATGGGCGAGGGAGTGAGGAGAGAGACCTCCTTGTGGGCGTTACTTATCTCTCCGACTGAGACCACCGAAAAATTTATGCCCATCGCCGGTGCGAGCTCCTCTCACATACTCGTAAAGTTGGTCAGTTTATGCGCTGACCGTTCGACCTTTCCCGCCCCCTATTCCCACCACCACCCACCACCCACTGCTCACATGCTTCTCGCCGATCATAACTGTCACAATGTTCGAGGCATGAAAACGGGGCGTGTTGGATGTGGCCTCAAACGTTTCGGGGGGAAGGGGAGAGCTGGGACCGGAGTGGGCGTGGGAGGTGGGACCGAAGGTGACAGGGAGTCGAAAGGCTGTAGGGCATCGGTGAATGTAACGGTAGGTAAAGCACTAGTATTCCTGGGTTTCTGGGAAGTAAACTATAGTGATCTAATCTAAAGATAAATATTAATACAAATATAGGTATTAGATAGGTTGCCTGGGGGTATGAGTTTGGTTTTTTATATTATAGAATTTTAATAATAATAACATAGATTTTAGGCCAATTATTTACACAGAGAGCTCTTTAAAAATATTTGTTTCGAGTGTCGCAAGGCATCCCCACCAGTTACAATTTAAGAAAATTTCTGGAATTAAGTGGATATATTTATAAAGAAACCTGTTGTGTTTGAACATTGTTTTTAGCCCTTCTAAAATTCGCTTCTTTTAAATTAATACAAAATATATTTTATTCAATATTGGTAAAATACGATAATTATAAAATAATAAATTTAAACCCAAACTATAAATATTTCTCAGACAATCGTAACTAACTCCCAACTCCCCTTTCTTCTTATTTCAGGTAAGCTATTCAAATCTCCCTGCACGCGGCTATTGGGTTATGTAAGTTGGGCCAAACTACAACTACAACTACAACACAACTAACTTAAGCTGAGACTAGTAATTGGACAGATCGGAGCAGGCCAGAGCGGGCCAGACCAACGCCCTAGCGGTAGAGGGAATGGAAAACTGCAGAAGTATGTAGTACGTAGTTTGGCGAAAATCGTAACAACAATGGGGCAGTGACCGTTGCAGCCAATTTCGATTCGAAATGTAAACGATTTTCGTTTTAGCGGTGCCTTGCATAAGTTTTGTGTGCGCAATTCGGGCTAAATAAGCCAGTGGAATAATAACGGCCGGCATGGGTTAATGATGCGACATGTTAGCCAACGAAACACAGGCAACAAGAGCGCAATCCAGACGAGAGCAACACACACAACAGAGAAAAAGAGAAACAAAATAGAAAAAATGCGTCACGCTTACCGTTAGCATGCCGGGGAAAATCGCTGGAAAAGGGGTGGAAAATTGGGAGGGGTTTGGCTGGGGGGGGAAAAGTGGGAGGAAAGCATGCCATGGAGAACGCACACGTAAGCCGAGCTCCAGCCCCTCCCTGGGGGGTCTTGCAGCAGCAGCAGCAGCGGCAGCCGCGTAGCATCCCATCCCATCATGCATTTCCACTCTCCCACGGATCAGCTTGGACTCTTTCCCCCCGCCATTTCCCAGCCCCGCCGCCCAGCATGTGGTGCGCTCCCTTTTTTGGCAAATTTGGTGCAGTGGCAGCAATGGCAGCAGCCGCAGCAGCAAAAGCAGAGCGGCAGCGCCTTTCACAAAATCTAATCAGCAGGGGAGGCGCTCGAGAGGGGTTCGGTGCGAAAGGAAACGATCAGAGCAATTTACTCAAGCGCAAAATTAGTAGCGCAAAAAAAAACACTAGGAAGCTGGTTAACTGAACAACTAGCCGAAGTTTAAATACGCTTGAAAAGTGTTATCAGGAAAATGAAAATGAGAACAGTCTAGAAAATATTTTTGAAATGTATTTCTGGCAGAACTTAAATGTTATTAAACTTTTAATTACAATTTAAAAACAAAAAGCAAATAACTTATCATGTTTACCATTCAAATTAGAAATATTTTATTTGATTTAAGGAAAGATTGAAATATATAAATGAACAAGCCTAAAATAGACCTCAAATTAGCTTTTAATAAGCGTCAACTCAGAGAATATTCTTCTAAGAACGCCCAATTATAGTTTTCTTGATTTGTGAATCTATAAAAGGAAAAATTGTCCAGGTCACCCCAATAAATACTCAATAATCTCAAAGATCACTTAGCCAAAGTGTTACACATATCTGGCCAAAAGGATCATACTCTGCCAACAGAGCATAGATAACATGTTGAGGCTAGTGAAAAAAAAATAAAACTGGCTGCTGATTTGACCAAGCCGCCAACGGTGGGCGTTGTGTTGCCGCTAAGAGAGCGGGGAAAATGGATAAAAAGTCTGCCAACATGGAAATCTTGTTACGTATGCCTCTATCTCTTTCCCGGCCAGGCAATTCTAATTGAAAATTCCTAGGTGCGTGTGAGTTTTCCCCGCACGGAATATAGGTGAGGTGAGGAGCAGAGAGATCCGCTTGCAAGAGCAAATTTGATGCCATCTGTGTACAATTAGCTGTCAATATTGCGCATGCGCCACTTATGCAAAAGAAGAGGCCGATCCACCACGGGCTGGGGGAAAGAGCAAAGCAAACAAAACTGACTGGCGACTGACTCATTTGGCCAAAAGATTTTGCAACACGCAACACAAAATCAACAGAAAAACGCACGCAACTTTGGCTGACCAAGGCACAGTGGTGGGCATGGATTTAGCTAGGATCGAAGAGTGCTTTAAAAAATAGGAAAGCTAGTTTTTACTTCCTCAATAGTTTCTTCCATAGCTCACAAAATATTTAGGTGTTAAGATACTAATAAAAGAGAATGAAAAGCTTTAACGCTTCTATATAATTTTTAATAAAGTGCACAGCTTTGATTTATTACTCGTATAAATCACTGAGTTATGTTTGTAAGGAATTAACCAGCTTAAACCCACTGTCTTTACTGACACTACATCATCAACGCACCTCAACTCGTCACCTCTCTCCCCTCACACAAAATCCCCCCCTTACACTCAGCCAAATTTATGTCTATTGACTCACACACCGAGACATGTCGGCAAGTGCAGCTCTAGAGTGTCGAGGCGATTTGCATAAAAGACCCCACAGACATGGAGATGCATATAAGTTGTTGGCCGAAACCGTGGCCAGCAAAGATTAGGTGCAGTCGCCGCCGCAGCCACTAAATATATTTTTGTGTCGCCTGCTCCACTTTTTGGTGCGTTGGGCAATTCGATGGAGGAAAGCTCCCGAGGCAACTGCACTCGGTGTGCGACACAAATATATTTAGTTGGAACTGTTGGTGGAAGCTGTAGTACACTCGGAAAATAATAATGTTAACTAAAGCTAGGAAAATATTCCCTTTAATATTAATGCGCTATTATAGGACAAGGATTTTGTGTAGCTAAAATTTTAGCATTAAGAAGTAGTATTTCTTCGTTTCAAGACTTTAAGAAACTAAGCTAAGCTTTAATACGCATCAACTTAATAGCTCGTTTTTGCAAAAATCCAACTTATAAGAAGTCAAATCGATAATTTATAGCCATTAGGTTTTTATTTTTTAGTGCAGGGCAACAGGTGGCTTGGCCAAAAGCGCGTGAGTTAAGTTATTTTTACTTACACGTAAGTTTTACATTTTTCTTATAACAATCTATGGACAATGGGGCGTTACCGTTCGCTTCGGTTGCAGTTGCAACTCTTAGAGCCGCCGAAATTCGTGCAGCCTTTGTGCCCCCAGCAAGTGGCACGCTTCGAGCCAAAGTGAACGTTGGCCCAAACAAGGCCCAATCCCAGTTCCATGGAAACCGCTCGCAGGCATTTCTCTAGGCTCTCAACGAAGGTAAATCAATGTAAAATGTGTGTCAGCAGTGTGTGAGCATGTGGCAAGGGGCGGGAGGGTGCCACTAAATATAGTAATGCTGACAATCGGAAAGTTCTGAAAGAGACTGAGAACTACAAATATATTTTTTCTTGCTTCCATTATTTTAAAGATATATAAAGCTACGTTAAAATAACATTAACGTAATTATTTAGGGGATTAAAAAGGTAAAGAGATTAATAATAAAATAATTAAATGATCATTATATAGAATTTCAAAACTCCTTATAAAATATGCAATTTTTTCGAATTAAAAACTGAATTCGTTTTATAAACAATAATTATACGAATTAGAGAGTTCTTATAGGTCAACCAGTATCGTCGAATGCCTTCACCTGTGGCCCACCAATTTCCGAATCCCCCGCCTTGACAAGAACAAACGCTGCCACAGAGCACTCCACCGCCACATTCCCCAGGGAGATTTATAGTTGTGCGGCCTGATGATGAGTGGCAAAAGCCATAGCCTGGGTGGTCCGCCAAGTACCTTAAGTATCTACGGCAAATTGTACGATCATAACTCTATAGCCGGGCCTCATTAGGGTCCCAAAATAAAAAGAAAAACGGAAAAAAACCCCAAGAACTCAGACAGATCGTTCTGTGTGAGGAGGGAAGTGGCAAAGTCTCCTCGATGGCGGTATCGTGTGCAACAGTAGCCTCAATTTGTTGAGCTTCCCCCGCAGCACAAACACACACTCGCGGAGCGATATAAGAAACATTCTAACTAATGGCCAAAAACATTGTAAAGAATTTTCCACTCATAAAATGGATCTCAATTTCCCTCGTTTGGGGCAAGTGAGGCGACAGGCAGCCGGGGGCCCAGGCCCCGGCCAAGCGACTGCTGCTGCTGCCCACGAATCTGGCGTCGTCACCGCCGACGGTCACGTCAGGCCGTGCGCGTAATGAGCGTTAAATTTGTGGCCCGCTTTCCATCTGCCTCGGTCTTTCGGTTGTTTTAAGCGATCGTTTCTTCAGGGGTTCTTTTTTTCGGAATTTTTTGTTTTGGGCAACTTCTAATCACTGAAGAACACGCTTTATTATTGGTTAAATTAGTCACAAAACGGTTTCCGAAGATGAGCTTTAATTATTGCAAAAAACCACGATAGGAAAGGTAAGCAGGGGTGGTTCGAAGATAGAGGTACCCTGCTTTTGCTATTTCCAAACCTCAAAAACATTAATAAACTAAGTATAAGCCTTACTAATTTTATTAAAATTATATCTTCAGAATTTGTAACTAAAACTCTTGAACAAACGCTCCCCGTTGAAGGGTACCATGCCAGAGCTAATAAAATTCCTGAGAAAAATCTCATTTAACGTTGATTTTGCGGTCGATCTGCTTGGGTTGATTTTGTGCGGAAATGTGGGTCAGAATAAATTATTAATGAAGTGAATTATAATGCTTCAATTGCAGGCTTCGACTCACTTTGGCTTAACTCTGCTTTGGTTTTCCCAAGCCTTTCACTGGCTATCAATAAATTTCCGTCTGCGATGGCAGCCGGCGATAAAGACAAACGGCCTGCCAATATGAATTAGCTAAGCGAATTGGCCATTTGGCAACTTGGTAAACAACTTCCAGAAGAGTGCATCCCTCTGCCCTCACTACCTCAGTACCTCTCTCTCTCTCTGTCTCACTGTGTATTCCGTGTCCAGTATCATCATTATCATTAGCACAAGTTTGCGCCCAGGTAAAATGGTTGGGGAACGGTGGGGATCAAGGAGGGGCTGGCGAAAAAACTGTAGCAGTTGATAAATGTTAATGTTGATAGCAAGTAAAGCGAAAGACGAAGCTGAAAAATAGAGAAAGATGATGTTTGAATACTCTATCCGGCTCGAAGTACTAAATGGAAATCAGTACTAGATATTGCATAATTTGTTTTATTGTAAATGATGACTACCCTTTATAGCAGAGATGGGCACACAGTGCTCCTGAAGGCTAAGATCCATTTGGATCTTTAAACACATAGCCCACGAACTTTGCCGAGAGCCGAACGGCTCGTTAGCCTTGGGGGTACTGTGTGGGCAGCTCTGTTTTAAAGGGAAAATAATCCTTAGAAAAGAATTCCTGCTTAATTAATGAAATTTAAATTTATACCAAATATTTTTTACGCAAATTCTTATTTTTAACAAGATTATTATTATAATTTTAAGAGCTAAAAACTAAACTACTAAAACTTTAGTAAAAAGGTTCTTACCTTTCTCTAGAAGTTAGGGTATCTCGAAGAAATTGGCAATTGGCTTCCTGGCTAGCTAGAAAAGGTTAACAAAGTTCAACGTCGATGCAGCGAAATTCCATTCATTGGCCGGTGAGCTAGAGCAGATGGAGACACTGGACACTGGAGGGTTAGAGGGAGGACACTCATTGACGACGTTGTCGTCTCGTCTGCGACTGAAACCGTGGCTTGTGCTTTGGCTTTTCAACACGCTTGGCCAATAAATTGTGGCCAGCACTTGTTGTTACGCTTTTAACGGTTCGGGGCTCCGATTCAGGTTCATGTCCAGCTACGGTTTCAGCCCCCTCTCACTTTACATTCCTTTTGGCATTGGCCATGGATGTTGGATAGTCGTTGTTGCTCGCTGTTGTTGGTTGGCCGCTGGATGAGAGTTGGCCAGATCTATTTTTGCTTAACAACAAAATATTTTTCTTGTACAAATTTTTTACAGGAAACTGAAACTGCTTAACCATTAAAGGCTGCCTCTGAATGCCAAAAAAAGAAACATTTTGCTGCTGCTGCTGCTGCTGTTGTTACTACGAGCTCTGTTTTTTTTTGCTGGCAACAATAGATTTGGCCCATTCGATTAGGCTTGATTTAGCCAAGAAGGGGTTGGGCTGGATCAAAAGATTTAGTTTTCAGCTTTTCCATGGAATTTCCGCTCCATTCGTGATGCTTTTTCTGGTCTCTGGTCCCCCGGTCTTTTCTCTGCCGTTTTTCCCATTTCGATAGCATCGCATTGTCATGGCCTGGTCAGCCAGCCCAGCATCAGCTAGCAGCTACCGGGGGAATAAGTTGTAATTCCTTCTTCTATTATTTTATTGGGTCCAATCGGAATTTGTCAAATCATCAGCAGCAAAGATGGCCCAGCTGGCAGCTGGTGATTTGCATAAACAGCAAACGCTCTTCGGCCGAAGTCGGTACATTTTTTCTCTCGCCCTGGGCTTTCGTGTGCTATTAGCCTAGAAAGCACCCCATCTATCTATAGGTATCTATGGGCATCCCATCCAGCCGCATCATCCATTGATGATGATCATCTTTTTTGGCAGTTCTCTGAGCTTAAGCCTCGGTTTGTTTGGCTAATTGCCCTGCTCGGTCCGGCGATCCCCTCGCGGGCCCGCTGCCGCTGCTGCTGCCATTGTGCTAATCACTTTAACATTTGCAACTGCTTTTTGACCCGCTTTTCCGCAGCAGCCGGCAACCGTTTTGTTTGTTTGTAATTATTTTTGTTTATTTCTTTAATGTTGTGTGTGTGCTGTGGCTGCTGCTGGGTCTTTAAGCAAGTAACATTTACAGTTTGAGAGGCGTTGCGTGTGTGTAATGACGGCCGATCTATGCGAATCCCAATCCGAGCTGAGCTGAAGCAGCTGAATGTGTATTTAGATTGGCTAATAGTCACGCCATGAACTTCTGCCCAAGAATTTTTGATTTGGGGCTCGGCTTGTGGCACACATTTTGGATTTATTGGCTTTTATGCAAATATTTGGCTATTTTTTTTGCTGCTGAACTTGATTTAATTAAAGGGTTTCCAGATTTTTGTTAAAACGATACTATTAGTGTTTTTGTTTAGAGATTTAATATTCTCTTAAACATACACATTTTTAAATTCGAGAGGATATTGATTATCTTGATTAATAATACAGAAACACCTTCGGAGCCGTCTCATTGAAAATGAAACATATCTATGTTTTTTCTCGTCAACAAATGCGTCTCCTCGCTGTCTGACGCTTTGAAATAAATATCAGCAAAGGTGAACAGGAAAATATCTTATAATTTTGACTTTCAAATTGAATCACATCTATGAATATCAAGCAAAAATGAGTCAGTTACTTGAATCATTCGGTTGAGTCTGTTGTTTGTAACAACCGCTATGTTTATTCCAGAAATAATTATTCTTTTTGACATGTCAATGGTTTGGAGATTAATATAGGCCATAAATAGAACAAATTAACAGTCTTCCAATAATTTTAACAAGCTGCTATTCTCCTTTCCATCTCCTTTCTGAGCCAGCCATAAGTACCTCGTATACTGCAAGTTTTGTAGTATTTTTATTTTTATAACATTTAGTGCAGACTCCACGTGTGGCGGTACCAATACCAAGCATTAATTACCGAATTTTATTTATACTTCTATCAAAAGATTCTCATTAAATCTAAGTACAATTTCCCAACCAAGTTCATAGACAACGACAAAATTTTACTTCCTCCGATTTCTTTGTTCTCTTAACTTGTCTTGAACCTTTTTTGGCCCCCGATTGAGTTTTCCCCACACAAAAGCACATCGACAACTATGCAAAGTCTACATGTCGTACTCCTCGGAGTACCTGAGTGCC
Source organism: Drosophila triauraria (assembly GCA_014170255.2). Classification (NCBI taxonomy): domain Eukaryota; kingdom Metazoa; phylum Arthropoda; class Insecta; order Diptera; family Drosophilidae; genus Drosophila; species Drosophila triauraria. Next base: position 23,807,889 of record CM024337.1, read on the forward strand.
TCACCTGTGCCTGTGTACTAACCCTGACTTTACTCTTCATTGCACTTTTGGCATTGAGTTGTTGCTGTTGCGGCTGTCGACGACGAGTTGCAAGTTGTTGTCTATAAAACAGACAGAGAAAAAAAAGAAACCTGCAACTTGGTCAAAGTGTCGCCCTGACATGTTTTTGCAAAAAAAAAAAGAGAAGCAGAAGGAGCCAGATAAAAAAACACTTTCCGTCTTTACGCAGAGCTGAAACCGCAGAGCGTCTTTGGGAAAGGCAGTCAGTCGGAGACGGGGAGTGAGACCCGGAGACGGAGCGAGTCCATGACATGTTTGGACTTTCTGGCCAGGAAGCCAACCAACGGCAAGTGGCATTGTGTCTCCGCTGCTGTCGCTTTGTCGTTGCTGCCACAGGTTGCACCTACCAACATGGGGAATCTATAAGCTGCACAGCAGGAAAAATCTAGCTATGGCAGGAAAGTTAGTAATTATAACTGCTGAAAATTCAAGATACTGCGACCTAATTAATTTAATAATCGTACTTTTTAGGAGTCATCTTAGCATCAAAATATATATATTTATTTTTTATGCATTTTTTAAAGTAAGGACTATTTTTTTCTCTGTGTCCAAAAAGGAGGGTCCCAGGGTAAACAAGTACACTTGACTACCTCTGCAGCAACTGTTTTGAGGGCATCGCAAGATACTGGTCACCGTCTAGGTCTCTGGCTCTTGCGGAGACGGCTTTTTATTCCTAGCCCTCCACCGCCTCCGCCTCTGCCTCAGCCTCAGCCTCTCCTTAAGTTTCCCAGATCTTAGTTGGTCAAGTGGGCAGCGGAATTAAGTCAGTGTGACAAACAATAATTTCCGTATTTGGCTGGGAAGCCCCATAAAAGTTGCCGACTAACCTTCCTAGAAGGGGAGGCGGAGCTGCTTTTTTACGACTCCCCATCGCAGCTAATTTCATGCAAATTATCCATCTGCATAAAAAAATAAATAAAGCACAGCTCTCGGTGGGTGTTGTCCACTTGCATAATTAAAAGTTTCGACAAAAGTTCCCAAACAAATTGGAGCAATTTCAGTTTCTATTTCTGCTTGTAATACACGGCTCTCAAGGCACCCAAAAACAAAACTATTTTTTCGGGGTTTTTCTCTAGCTTATTTTGTTGTTTATTGCAAAACGCCAGCTTCGAATGATAAACGAGAGGGACACGCCCCGCTAACGAGTTACAAGCGCCGCGGCGAGACAGAGTTAGTTTTGCTATTTTTCTCTGTGAAACATTTAAACAATTGTCTTGTTGGGTGTCTCTAATTGATAGTGTCGTGATTTGGCTTGTGCTGGGGATTTCGTATCTGGTTCACTTAAGTCAAAACCAAAAGTAGAAAAAATAAGAAGCCGAAAGAGACGGGAGTTAATAAATAAAGGCGTTGCCGCCGCTCTTGGGAAATGCAAACAAAAGTTTATAAATTATAATTGGCAGCGGGAGATTTTCAAAAAAAATACCTTTCCTTGTGAATAAATATCGGCAGGGAAGAGCAATTAATACGGGTTGCAAAAACTATTGCAAAATGTGACTACAACTTGGGTCTTAGCACAAATAAATGCCTAGAGGAACTTTATATGTTTATACTCATATACTTATGATATTTTAAGTTTACTTACGAGTAATCATACAGCAGGGGTTTGCTTTATTAAATGTTTATATCATAATTATATCATTAAAAACTGGATACTTCGTTAGCCAATCCTATAAGCGAGTATCATCATCTTTCACAAAACGCTATGAGATGCAAATATAAGCCACATTCACAGCGGGCTGAGAGAGTGATTTCAAAATTCTTAGTCTTTTATTAATTAATTCAAAGCTGTGGCAGAACCTCTCAGATTGTCAAATGCAATATAGTCGACATTAAAAAACTTGATAATTGCTTATAAAATGCCAAGTGGCCAATAAAAAACACTCAGTGGCACAACACACCCACGCACACACATCAGACACAAATCACACTTGAATTGCAAGTGAAAAAGCTAAAAAAGAATACGGAAGGAGACGGTCATAAACAAATCAAAAATTGTCATCGGGCATAAATGTTAATTGAGTTTTATGGACTTTTGATTTTTCATCGTGAATTTTCATTAGACATGGGGAGCTTCCTTATGTTTGGACTTCCGCATTGACTACTCTTGTTGCCTGCCTCGCCTTGCCTCGAGTGATTGAATGCGCTTTGTCATCGCCTTTATTTAAACTTTCAATTTCACTGCATATTTCCTTTGAGTTATTATAATTATTATAAGAAGGCTTTCAAAGCTCTTACTTCTTCCGCTTACTTTTGACGTTCGAGAGATGCAACTGTCGAGATATATCCCATATTCAGCACAAAACTGGAACCACTTGAGAATGGAGCGATCAAACTCAACTGCATCTGAAAATGGCTTTCAGGTTTCCGTCTCTTTTTGTGTTTTGTATACTTTTTGAAAGGTGTTAACCACTTGCGGAAGTTGTTTTGATGCACACTTCGATGCTTTTTTGATAGCAGTTAGCTGACAAAGAGAAAAGTATTTTTAACCACTCCGCGTTGCTCAATAACTGCCACAGGAAAGACTTTTTATAACTGCTGTGCTCTGCTCTGGAAATCTGGAAATTAACTGCTGCAGCGAGGCCTTGGCACGGATGCTAAAATTTGAATTTTTTTGTTCACTTTTAAATACTTCAAAATGTTGAAATCTCTTGGTGTTTTTACTTGCTTTGACTATCTTAAGGTTATTTCTTTTAAACTTTAACGATGAAGTTCAGTGTTTGGCTTATTAAGATGCGAGATCTATTTTTATAATTTAACGAAAGTAATTTTAAAAATTGTCAAGCATTACTATTTTATTTCAGTTATAATATATTTACCTATACACAATTAACCACATATAAATGTTTTTACTGTAAAATCTCCTGTAAAAATGATTTTTTCGGTACTTCTTACCCTCAAATTATTTCAATCTCGCTGCTGACCTCGCCATTTGCTATCAGTAATCTGCATTAAAAGCCTCCCATCGCACTTATCTCTAATTTGGGTTAATCTATGCCCCAAAAGAACCGTTCATAGGAACCTGGATGGCCATTTTTATGGCCGCCCGTCGTCGCTGGCTAAGAATCCTGCTCCATCTTGGGCCGCTTATCTATGCATCTTCAGGCGCTGAACAGTAGCTGGAGATGGAGCTGAAGCTGGAGCCAAAGCTGAGGCTCAGGCGAAGCCTTTTAACGGCATCTAGCACCTGGAAAATTGCCAGCGCTTTGGGGTCAGTAATTAATTCACATAAACCTGCTGTACGACGACGCCTTGGATGCCGACTTTTGGACAATTGGCCAATTCATGCGCTTTAATTACTTCATAAAAGAGCTACGTTGCCTGGCTCCGACTTTGACGTGGAGACGAGGCTGGTTTCTGGCTGCTGGTAGATGCCCTTAGCTTCAAAAGCCACAATTACACTGAGGGAAAAGTATTAAGATAGCGTCTGATTTGCTTTGATCAGTTTTATTAATTTAATATGTCTAGTTTTATTGTTTAGCAAAGGGGTATTATATTTGGTATATAATTCTCTTTATTATATTTATTATGTTACGATTAAAAGCTTAATCTATTGGGGATTCCCCGTGAGAACGCTTTCATCAAAGTATGTATAATATAGAAATTTGTATAAGAACTTGAGTAAGGTGACTGTAAAAATTCGAAGTATCCTTATTTAGAGTCCTACCTTTGATTTGAAATTCTTTTTTTTAATTAACTTTAATCTGTTTAAAAAAATGTTTTAAAAAATTGTATACATTATCTATTATCTTTTTTAAATATGGTATTTCAAATACAAGTTCTATTTTAAACAGTGTACAATATAACTGTTCTCCCTTGCTTACATCGGTCTCCTCTTTACATTTTTGCGCGCCTTTTGTATTCTCCTTTATTGCGCTTTGATCGCTGCCCATTTTTGTTTGTGGTAGTGGTGATTAGTTATTGTTTTTTTGCTACCTTTTATTGTTGTTTTGTAGTGATAACCTTATAGTTTTTTAGAGTTGCTGGGCTTTGTTGTTTTTGTTACTAGACTCCTCATTCGGATAGTTTAAGTACGCATTTTTCAAGGTTCGATCAACTTTTCTCTGTTTGAGAGTGAAAAGCGGAGAGTGAGCGGTGTGATTTCCGTGGCCCAGCAATTGGAGTGTAAAACGAGATTAAGTGCTGTCCACGCTTCGATTCCCAACAACAGCAGGTGGAGGCGAAGGCGCAGGCGGTTCGTTAATTCGTGAGTCTTAATCACTCACTTATCACTTTACACAGAAAACGCCTTTGAGCAGCGAAAAGTTTATAATTACTAATTTATTTAAATGGATCTCTCGGAATTTAGCTTTCTCTAAACACATGTTTTGTGTCTGTTATGCATTTGCTGCAAATAGTAATTCAATTTCACTTCCTGCTCTGCTTAAACGTTATGGAAAAATTTGTGGGTAAAGAAGAAAATCTGTGCAGTTTTTAATATAAGTAAATCAAGAAATGCTTTCTTCTAAATAATATTTACACATTTCTTTATTATAAATGAAAAATCCTGAAACAAAAACAAGAGTAAAAAATCTAGAAAAAATTTAAAGATTAATCTGAGCAAAACAGACGGAGAAAAGGTGGAAAAATCAAGCAGAGAATGTTCGCTGTCTGGCAAAACAATTTGTAAATTGCTTCCGACAGCAAATTCAATAATAACAACAGCAGCAGCCCGAGCGGCCAGGGCAGCCGTAGAGGCAACTGCTCGCAACTAATAGTTACTTTCAATCATTCATCATCGATTTCAATAAACAATTTCAATGGCCAGGGCAGCGCTCCCCTCGAAAGAGCTTTGAACGTGTGAAAGATTTGTTTCACTCAGCCGGCTCTGGCTCTGTCTGTGTCTGTGGCTCTATCCCTCCTGGCCATTTTATTCTGCCACTTCTTCGGGGCGATGACTGGGCGAACAGAGTCGAGAGATCCATTTGGGCCTTATGATGCCGCATCTTCTATTGCTTCGATATATAATTGAAAATTCTCTCGACGCTTACATAGATAGTTGCGAAATCACAAATGGATATTTGACGAGGCAGCCTAAGAGAGCAAAGTCCGTTTATGTGGCACATGCAACCTTGACATTTTATGGCGCCCCAAGTGATCACAAAATAGGGAGAACGCCCATGCCGAATATTAGAATATTTCAGAGACGCGATCAAAACGTGTTTCGATAATCGTTCGGAAATGTCAAGAGTCGAGCGAGCGAGCCAAATGATGCGATATATTTATATATATTTTTATATAGACATTACTTATGTCCCGAGCGGCAGAACAACAGTCAACGGGCTGTTAGAACCAGTCAAAGCAAATAACAAGTCGCTTGTCCAATAAACAGTATTGCCAAATAAGCGAGGCATTTATTCAATTTTTGTTTTACAAATATTTTTGCAGTGACTGTGAAAGTTGAGGAAAAAAGGGAAAGAATATTTTTAAAAGAGTTATTTATTTAGGAAAGAAACCAATAAGTACATAACATTATTTCCTAGAAAGCACCTGTGCCTTTTGAGACTTTTTTTCCGGAAAATCTCTGTGCAGGTTGCGACACTTTCCATGCGCGCCGCCACAGCCTGTCGACGTTCCTCTGGCTCTTCTAGAACATTTTTGTGTCGTATGCTAAACAAAAGACTCAGGAAACGAACTGGAGGCTGGCACTTGGCTCACTTCGCGTTCCTCTTCTGGCTCTCGCTCCTCCGGCACACCGGCGGATAATTGTGGCATAAAAATTGCTTTTCATTTGCCTCAAAATGAAGCAATTGTTGAGCAGCTCGGCAGCGGGGAGGGAATGCAGCCGGTGGGGAGGCAGGAATGCCATGCGGATGTGAAACTGCGCATGTGCGGCGCGGCGCTTCTTTTGTTTTGTTTTCTTTTCGTTATTATATATTTTCTTTTTGCCACTTTCTGGGCAGCTGCTTAACATGCCACACAAGCGGCAGCAGCGAGGAGGGGAAAAATCCGAGGCAGACAGGCAGCATAAAGAAGATGCAACTGCAACAGTAAAAATATGTAATTATGTTAGGAGACAGCCAGCAGCTGCCACGGCTCTCTATGTCTCTCTGGGGAGCTTGATAAATGCACCGAAATAAATAAATATCAGGAAGATTCTAAGTCTCAGCTTAGGTAATTTACTTACTATTAAATAACTCTTAAATATTTAAAAATTATTACAACTCTTGGACGGACTGTTACAACAATAATTCATATCATCAAAGTTCTTTTGTTTTCTCTCTGTGTGTACATCGCTTAACCCATCTGATTTTCCCCTCTTCCCACTAACTCTTAACATATTTATTACCCAGCTTAGCTTTTTATTTGAATTTATTATGCAATTCGTTTGGTTTTTGCTCTTCAATTGATTTCGTTTGATGGATTTATGTCGAGAGCGTTTGACAAATTATAATGCCAGGCATTTGCCTAATGTCTAGCATCGTTGTCGTGCTTTTGGCCAGTAAGTAAGTACTTGGCCGAACGAAACTCGTTTTGGTCATTTGTCAAATGTTTGACAACATCGTGACATCCAAATTGAAATATGTGTGCGGATGCAACGCGGCTGAGAGGAGATTTCCACATCAAATTAACTGCCGCCAATCTGGTATCAATTCCAGTGATCTGGCTATTAAATTGCCCCAGCCGAAAATCACTCAATTTGCTTTGGCAAAAAAAAAATAAAATAAACACAGCTCCTTCCCTTTCGATTGGTCTCAAATTTATGCGCTCGCTGAACTTGAGCAGTCTCAACAAAGCTGCATAAATAAAAATAAAATTGGGGAAGCAAACAAACATATTGAGCAAGCCAAAAAATCAGCTATGATTTATTAAGTCTTAACCGGTCTGATCCCCATCAAGCAGACAGCAGACCTGCCCCTTCTCCTCCACTTCCCCACGAGAGATCTACAGTCGAGCGACAGGCGGCTATGAGAATTGGGTCGAAATTAGCAACTATTTAAGCCAATTTTGATGCGTTTTTAACGCTGGCAGTTGCATGGGAACTAAGTTATGGGATATGTATGGACAAGTGCTGACGTTCCCGCTTGAGTGTGGAAAAAAGAGGCAAAAGAATTTATAGTAAATTCAAAAAAGGTGCATTAGGTTTATGAAATTTAAATTTAAGCAAAAGAGAAGAATTACTAATAATAAAACAAAAAAAAAGGTTTCAAATATCTTACAAGAGAAACCTCAGATATTCAATGGAATTGTATCAAGTCCACAGTCACATTTAATTAAAATTCTTCAACTTTGAATGCCATTCAAAAACATTCCCACTGCAACAATTAAGTGGCAGCCTTTTGGTACTTTCCCCTGACATTGCTACAAATACCAGACACAAAAAAATACCTTTAAAAACCAAAACACAACGAAAAATTCCCCTTCAACTGTTAATTGTGTGAAAAATGGCAAGCGATTTTCTCACACACTCGCAGATACAGACAGACATCCATATGTTGATGGCCCAGACAATATGAAGATGTTTATAATATTATAATTAATTATGATTTTCTGAATACGCTTCCACCAGAGCCAAAGTCAAAGCAAAGTTCAATGCCAAAACGAAAACAAACACGGACCAAAACAAAAGCCACCTCCGACTGAGACTGCAACTCCCAGCTGATAATGCTTAATTATATTCACATAAAGCGCAGCTTCGGCAACAAAAAAACCACAAGAACGAACAATGGCCACAGAAAAGATGAAACAAAATTGTAAGCCGAGACCCCCGAAGATACTTCACACGGTTCGAGCACTTGGCCAAAAGGGCAAGAAAATGCGATTATTGAAACCAATAAACTCCATTGAAAGCCAGGCCTAACAAGTATAATGAATGTAATTTAGATTTTGAACTAAGATATGACTGAAACGGCCGATGTAAATCGGAAAGCTAATCCAACGTCCCTGATAATACAACAAATAAAGCCCTGATTTGTATTCAAAATAAGTTTACAATTTATCCAAATGGCATTCATGAGGAAGTTCAGGCACGGGGCTATATTATGCTAATTCGAGTTAGTTCCGATCTGTAAAGTGCAAAAATTGCACTACAAATGCACTCTAAGGGCAAGCGTGCCTAAGATTAACATCGAACAAGCTAATTATACTGCCAAAATAATTGCCACAATTAACCCAATAATGCCGAATGCCGTATCTATCGTAAAAACACCGCAAAAGCAGAACACAATTAAACTAGAGTCATTAAGTCACAAAAAGCATGCACCGGCAATTAATTGTTTATGCTTAAAAAACATACCCTTACCTTAATAAGGTTTCTATTGGGTTTTAAAGAAACATACCCTTAAAAAATATTTTTATTTATTTATCCCCTTTTCTACATTAACCAAGTACCGGGAAAAATAGCTTATATTGATTTTTAAAGAAACAATCATACTTTTTAAATTACATGGACCCTCAAATTTCCTTCCCATTATACCGAAAAAACAATAACTTTCGCTCAATCGATCGTGCATGTTCAGCAATTGGAAAAATAACAAATAAATTTGTTATACAATTGTGTAAATATTTGCTTCTCATGAACCCAATTACAGAGATCCCTTGAAAGCCAGATGAACCGCCGAAGCACTTGAATATTAACGATTTCCAAGTGGAAGTTACCCATTTCTTCGACTTACAGTGGATATACCCCTTGAGTGACTGAGCACACAGATCTCCTCCTTACTAGCGTATTGATGTCTCATCTGGCATTCATTTTTCGACACACACACACGCTTTATTTACTCAACAATTTCAGTTCGCCGCAAAACAATTATCTCCGGCCGCTGTTTGCGAACTCATTTGCATATATATTTTTGCACAACCGAGTACAAGCAAAAATAAAAACCTTAAAAATATATACAAATATATATATAAACTAAAGTAGCTCAAAGCTGAGCTCAGGCCGAGCTCATAAACAAATTGATTAGCGTCTTCAGCATTGCTGCAATCATCGGCCAGAGCAGCATGAACAAAGCCCACTCGCCACACAAATAAATGGTGATGGATCATGAATAAATCGCAGGCCATTTGATAGCGGTCTTGGAGCTGTTGCCAGGCAATGGCATCGGACCGAATCCCTGGGCCACCTTCAATACCTTCAAAGAGTTCGCAGTTGTGTGCGATCTGGTGGTGGACACACCTCTGTGGATGGGGTGATCTCTTCACACCCGGCACGTGTGCGGATCTGCTTAGTTTCTGGTCAAATAAAAAATAAATCAATTAGCAGGCTGACTAATCTCTTAGCTCTTTATCCCTTCAGATGGTTTATTGTTGTTTACTGGGTTAGGATTTACAGAATCTATTGTTTATACTCGCTTATTACAAAGGTTATTATTTAAGGGCACTTAATACTCCTAATAAATAATTTATGATAATATATTATTTCCTTTATCTATTTTCCAGATACATAACCCCAGCCGCAGCAGCCACGGCATCGGCAACCACATCGACCTCAGCGGCAGGAGGTGTCGTCGCTGGCACCAATCTGGCTGTTTATCCCACGGCCACTGCCCAGGTGTATCGCTCCAACAACGGGCTAGATGTTTTGGACTGCGCCGGATTGGAGCACCACAATGTGGCAACAGGCAGTACATCTGGACACTCCGGCAGCTCCGGTTTCTCGCAGCGCCTCAGGGAACTGGCTGCCTCCGCGGGCCTGCTCTCCCTGAAGCCCCGCCAGCCCCTCAAGCCGGTGATCAAGACGCGCGGATCGCCGGGTCCGGAGTTCCCCAAGAAGGTTACCTTTAGTGCCTTTGCCACCGTGCAGGTGGTGTGAAAGTGTGGGGGGCCGAACAGTGGGTCTAGCATCTGTTTCATCTGTGCAGGCGCAGAGCAAGGTAAAAATTGTAAATTTAATTATATATAATTTTTCTTATAATATTTTAAATATTATTTTCTCTTTGCAGATTCATCTTGCACTTGTTAACCATTATTTGTTGTTGTTTTTATACTTGTTGCTGTTGTTAAATGTTTAGCCAAAACTATGGGAACCATAAGCGGAGGATGCATCCAGAAAATCTTCAAACAAAACAAAATATAATACATAAATTGTTGTGCCATTTTTGTGGCTTGAAAATTATAATGAAAACCATATAGAAAAAATTAGTTACACCCCATAGCTAAAGAAAATACCTCAAATTTCTATCTTGCTTCCTACTTTTCCTACTTTCCTGATTTCCATTATTAATTTCCCTTTGGTAGACTGACTTTTTTCAACAATTTTCTTATAGTTCCTTTCGATTTCCCCTCTACTAAAACAGTATTTTCCATCTCTTAATCACTTCCCTCACAACCTCATTTGAAAAACACTATTAATAATTTAAGACCATAAGCTCCAAAATTCTAAATATTTTCTATTCAACTGTAAATATGAATGAATTTTTGCTTAAAACAATTCAAACAGCAAATATAGTCATAAATATATGTATATCTATGTGTATTATGTAAGTCTGTTTTGTGTATATATATGTATGTGTATATATATATAAACCATGATTTTGCATTGATTATTTAATAGGAAATGAAATACAACTTTTGAATCGGCACAAATTTTAAGCGAAAAAGCTGCAAATTGTATTTAAAGTAAAATAATATATATTATTTAAGCCTACTATTATGCATGATAAATAAAATATGAATAAAACAAAGCCAAGCCAAACTTGTCTTTTAATTGTCGATTTCATTAAATATGGAGAATTTACATAAAGTAAAGTAACAAGGAAGAAATCTAGCTTCGGTAAGCCGCAGTTTACATACCTTTACAGTTTTCAAATTTAGAAAAGGCATAACTAAACCAAAATTGCATATATCTCGATTTAGATAGCTTTTCTGTGCTAGTTTTCATTAGATTAATAAAACTAAATATTGAGTTTAAAAATTTTACAAAATATATATATTTTTTTAATTTTTGACAATTTTAATGATGTAACCCCTTATAGAATTTTGAAAAATGAGACAAAAATTTTTATCTGATTATTTTTAATATCTGGATTGTATATAATTAAGATTTTAATGGCGATTCGGAAAGTATACAGATTTTGGCTGTCACTTTCTTTTTGGCTATAAGAGGCTCCCAAGAAGACGTTAAATTGGGTCATTTTGGGTATTCGAAACATATGATAATTATTTGAACAATCTAATTTTAAACAAGAAAATAAGCTTACTTTGGGTTGCCGAAGGTTGTATAGCTTTGGTAAACTTAAAAAACATCCTTTTAATTAGAAACACCTTTGCCCGCAAAGCAACACTATTGTCATTCTGGGAAATTTTGCAAACCCCTTTTTCTGATTCAGTTGATTTCTATTATAATATTATTGAGTTTTTATAAGTCTCTTTAAGTATTCAAACGTTTTTAAAGTTTCAAACCTTTGCTAAGAGCAAAGTTTCGCACCTTCTTTTTGTAAAAATACTAAATTCAACTAAAAATACTTATTCGGTATTTCTCGTGGTCTTCAAAACAGCCACACACTGATTAGTGTGACCGTTTCGCGAAAGAATTAAATAACTGAGTTTTTTATCATCTTCTGTGGTATTTTTAAACGAAACCGATGCTCTGACTCAGTTATAAAGCCGTTTTTCCTCCCCCGACCGACTATATCTCTGATTTCTTGTTACCTCTACCTATTAATATCATTGTGAAAACTTCGTTCGTCCATTTTTAAATAAAATGCGCTTTAAGAGCATCATGAATTCAAATAAAGCGGGAATCTGTTAAGTGTGGCAGTGTGGCTAACAGCTAGAAATCCGCAGTCTGCTAACAACAGCGCTCTCTGGCTCTCGCTCTCTCTCTCTCTCGACGCCCGCTCAATTTCCCGAAGTTTCCCGAAGTGATTTTCCCCCCGTCTCGCCTACGAACTGACGAATTCATTCCCAAAACATCGAATTCATTCCCAAATTCATAGCCATGATGTAAGAGAGTGGGAGAGCGAGAGAGTTGTGGATTCTAGGTGGGACATGTGGGACTTGAAAGTGCTGTTAGGCTGTGTGGAGGATATGTTATTGCTCATCGATGATTCCCTGCCAAACATCGATGTTAGCGATGTTTTGAAATCATCGATGACATCGATGTTTCTTCAGCAGTGTTGCCAACTCTGAGTCGTCAGTTATAGCTAAGTGAACTCTTAAAAATAGCCAAAAATAGCCTAATTTGACCAAAAAATAGCGAAAAATAGCGGTGGCTAAATCAATTAAAAATAATATGATTTTTAAAGATATTATGGTTATTAAACGTATTTATTCAATAAGTGTCGCTAAAATATCATCAACATCAACTTTTTGTTCATTGTATACTAAATTGGTGCCAATCATACTCAACCAATTCTCAGGTACTGCGTAATTAAAACAAAATTTTTCTGCTTGACGCAATTCGTATCTGGAATTAATATTGATTATAAGTTAAAATTATAAATTAATAGATTGATCTATAAATAATACCTTATGTCCAAAATGGAATTTAAGGTATGAATTTCCATTTTATTGCGGTGCTTTGTTTTTACAACATTGACCTGGCTAAAGACTCTCTCTACTTCGGCATTCGACCAAGGAAGGGAAAGCAGCATTATTGCAAAGGAAGCGAGGTCATGGAATGGATTTTGCCCTCCAGAATCTTTGTACGTAAACACTTCCGCCCAAAATTTCTCATTGTGGTCAATATTCGACCACTTTATGTGGTGTATTGTTGCATATTGATTTAAAATGCGTTCAATTTGCTCTGGAAGCAGCTTAAAAAATGATACTATATCAAGTACATCATCATAGCTAAGTTATTTATAAGAATAGCTAAAAATGTAGTCTCTAGCTTAATTGAGTGGTTTCCAGTTTTTGATCATGCAAAATAGCCAGATCTGGCTAGAAAATAGCTAAGTTGGCAACACTGTTCTCCAGTTATAAAGCCATTTTTCCTCCCCCGACCGACTATATCTCTCTGATTCTTTGTACAGCAACGACTTCGCAGTATTGCACCGATTTCGCGACGTGGCCTTAGCCGGAGTAACTATATCTCGTCCTCAAGTGAATATCGTTAATCATGAAGTACTACCTGCTGCTGGGGCTATTGCTTTTAGCAGGTACGTTTAACTTTGCCACGCCGCAACGCCCGCCCCACACCATGCCGGTGTTTTAACCTAATTAATTCATGTCTCGCTTTATGTGTGCCGGCAGGCGTGAACCAAATCGCCGCTGCTGAGGATGAGGCCAGCACGGAGACCATCGATCTGGACCTGGGATCCTTCAAGCAGGGCTCCCGCACAGGTAGGTAACGCCCCCCGGCGAGTTGTGCCCACTTTTTGGGCCACGTCAGCGTTTAGTAGCCGACGGCAATTGACGCCCCCCCTTATCTATGCTAATTCCACAGACGCTGAGACGCTGAAGCGCGAAGAGGAGGCCATTCAACTGGATGGTTTGAACGTGGCGCAGCTGAAGGAGCTACGCGAAAAGGTGGGTGTGTCCGCGGTGGTCCGCTAAGTACACGTATGACTTGGAATCTCTCTGTCTCCTTCAGGCTGAGAAGTTCACTTTCCAAACGGAGGTCAACCGGATGATGAAGCTGATCATCAACTCGCTGTACCGCAACAAGGAGATCTTCCTGCGCGAGCTTATCTCAAACGCCTCCGATGCCATCGACAAGATCCGCCTGCTGGCGCTGACGGACCCCAAGGCGCAGGAGACAAACCCCGAGCTGCACATCCGCATCAAGGCGGACAAGGAGAATAAGGCACTGCACATCATGGACTCGGGCGTTGGCATGACCCACCAGGATCTGATTAACAACCTGGGCACGATCGCCAAGTCAGGCACCGCCGATTTCCTGGCCAAGATGCAGGATCCCAGCAAGGCGGAGGGCTCGGATCTCAACGACATGATTGGTCAGTTCGGTGTGGGCTTCTACTCCGCCTTCTTGGTCGCCGATCGCGTGGTGGTGACCACCAAGCACAACGACGACAAGCAGTACATCTGGGAGTCGGACGCCAACAGCTTCAGCATCACCGAGGATCCCCGCGGTGACACTCTGAAGCGAGGATCCGTGATCTCGCTGTACCTGAAGGACGAGGCCCAGGACTTCCTCGAGGAGGAGACCGTGCGCGAGCTGATCCGCAAGTACTCGCAGTTCATCAACTTCCCCATCCTGATGTGGTCCAGCAAGACCGTCGACGAGGAGGTGCCCGTGGAGGAGGAGGCCAAGCCGGAGAAGACCGAGGACGATGTGGAGGACGAGGATGCCAAGGTCGAGGAGGCCGCCGACGACGACAAGCCCAAGACCAAGAAGGTGTCGAAGACCACCTGGGATTGGCTGCTGATCAACGACAGCAAACCCATCTGGACCCGCAAGCCCGCCCAAGTGACCGAGGACGAGTACACCAGCTTCTACAAGAGCTTGACCAAGGACTCCAGCGAGCCCCTGACGCAGACGCACTTCATCGCCGAGGGCGAGGTTACCTTCAAGAGTTTGCTCTATGTGCCCAAGATTCAGCCCTCCGAGTCCTTCAACCGCTACGGAACCAACTCGGACAACATTAAGCTGTACGTTCGTCGCGTCTTCATCACCGACGAGTTCAATGACATGATGCCCAACTACCTGAGCTTCATTCGCGGCGTGGTCGACTCTGACGATCTGCCCCTGAACGTTTCCCGCGAGACCCTCCAGCAGCACAAGCTGATCAAGGTGATCAAGAAGAAGCTGGTGCGCAAGGTGCTCGACATGCTCAAGAAGATCGACAAGGAGGCCTACGAGAAGTTCTGGAAGGAGTTCTCCACCAAGTGAGTGTTTGCTAAAATTAAGGTGCATTCTTTTCTCCGAATCTGTAGATTTTTTTACCAAGAAGTGAGGGGATCCATTTCTGACCTTTGTTGATAAGAATTTTCAGAACTGTATTATAATTTTGACTCGTGATCAATGCTTCTGATTCATCTTTCTTTTAGAGCTGATAAGATTTCTAAAGAAACCATAATTTATTTTTCCTCTGCAATTCAATTAATTAATTCAAAGAAATTATTTAAATAAGACTTACAACTATCCTAGCTTACAACCCTTAACCCATATTTATAGATTTTTACAACCCCTTAAACCTTCCCCATTTCAGCATCAAATTGGGCGTAATGGAGGATCCCAGCAACCGATCGCGTCTGGCCAAGCTGCTCCGTTTCCAGACCTCCAACGGCAAGGGTGTCACCTCGTTGGCCGAATATGTGGAGCGCATGAAGGCGAAGCAGGAACACATCTACTACATTGCCGGCGCCAACCGTGCTGAGGTCGAGAAGTCTCCGTTTGTGGAGCGTCTGCTGAGCAAGGGCTACGAGGTTCTGTTCCTGGTTGAGGCCGTCGATGAGTACTGCATTTCGGCGCTGCCCGAGTTCGATGGCAAGAAGTTCCAGAACGTGGCCAAGGAGGGATTCAAGCTCAACGAGTCCGAGAAGAGCAAGAAGAACTTCGAGGCGCTGCAGAGCAGCTTCGAGCCGCTGGTCAAGTGGTTGAACGAAGTGGCGCTTAAGGATCAGATCGCCAAGGCCCAGGTGTCCGAGCGTCTGAGCAACTCCCCCTGTGCCCTGGTGGCCGGTGTCTTTGGCTGGACCGGCAACATGGAGCGCCTGGCCATGTCCAACGCCCACCAAAAGTCCGACGATCCGCAGCGCACCTACTACCTCAACCAGAAGAAGACACTCGAGATTAACCCCAGGCATCCGCTCATGCGGGAGCTGCTGCGCCGCGTGGAGGCCGATGAGGCTGACGACACCGCCAAGGACATGGCTGTGATGATGTTCCGCACGGCCACTCTGCGATCCGGCTACATGCTCCAGGAGACAGCCCAGTTCGCCGATAGTATTGAGCAGATGATGCGCCAGACCCTGGGCGTCAACCAAGACGAACAGGTCGAGTTCGATGAGGATGAGGAGGACGATGCCGAGGACACCAAGTCCGCCAGCGAGGAGGGCGCCAACGCCGATGATGAGGAGGAAGAGCAGCACGACGAGCTGTAAGGAGACGCAGCAGCTGCTCACAGCCCACATAGATTGTACATAGGAGTGTGGGAGTTAGACTGAGGTCAACGTTCAACCAGCTGGCGGCCGTTTCATATTCATTACTCTATAGATTCTAAGTAAAGCAATTTCGTAATCCTTCGCCCACGCCGTAATCGTAATCGCCGCCAGCCGTCCAGAGAGCGCTCCATTACACGACAACACACTCGGAACATTCGGATTTCCTTCTTTTTTTAAGGCAAATGCTTGCATGTATTTATATAATGTAATGCTTTATACAGAACAGATTCCAGAACTATATAAATAAAGACAAGAATTTAAGCATAGTGACTCCTTTCTGATGATGTGATATACTTTTAATCCTAAATACGAACTAGGGACATTAATGTAACATATTCCGACCAAAAACGTCAGCCGTCCAGGTCGGAGCCCAAGGGCTCGTCGTTGGCGGCCTTCAGATACGAGCTGTACTTCACCTGGTCCCTAATCTGATGGACGGCCTCCCGGTGCGATAGCTTGTACGTGTCCTTGAAGAGGAGCACTATCCAGAGGGGCAGCAGTCCGTTTATAAGCAGGGACGTGTGGCTCTGGTGATGATCGGGAATCAGGAATTCGATACGAAACACTGCCTTAAGCTCTACTTACGCTCTGAGTGCTGTAGCTCTCCCCCAGCTTCTTCATCATCTTGTTACGAATACTCGTGCTAAGTATGTCCATGACGTCCATGTGACTGACATTCATGTAACTGTTGGTGTGAGTCTTGTGCTTCCGCTCCTGAAACAGCCTATCGAAGTCGCTTCTGTAGCCCTCGAAAGTGGACAGAACTTCAGCTTCGCCCATATTTTCTAAGAGTCTGAGACGATTTAAAGAGCGCAAGCAGTTGAAGGCAATTTCGTGATACTTTATTACCGTCCGTCCAATCAAACCACTTACAGAATCTGAACTTCACGCGGCTTGGATATGACCAGCATGCTGTCCAACCGCTGGAGTGCATCAAAGCGCGCTCCATCCATCTGCTCCAGCTTCAGTGCCTCGGCTGTTGGTGGTGGAGTCAGAGACTTCACTCTGGCTGGTGGTGGAGTTTCAGACTTCACCTTCGGTGCCTTGGCTGGTGAGGAAGTCGCAGGCTGGACCTTCACTTTTTTGGCTGGCGATAGCGTAAGAGGCTTCACCTTGGATTTCTGACCCTCTGTTTTCACCAGCCTGCTTTTCTTCTGCTGGCTCTGGCTAAAATGTTTACCCAAAAATAGATTTTACGATAAATAATATTCTGTGGCTTACCCCAAAATGAAGTTGTTGAATCGACTTGGACGCATGGGAGATCGGCCGGAGCGACGGGCAGCCTTGGACTCGGCAGAGCTGGCCGTGGAATTCCTGCGAATACAGCAATAAGCGTTAGATTCTTTTACTAACATGATACTGCATTGGTACCTACCTTCGTGATGAGCTGTTGGAGCGCTTGCGGTCATTGCTTGGAGAACTTTGCTTGTCCACGCCGCCACCCTGTGAAATGGATCTGCGTTCTCGTTTGATCTTGGGCGGCGGTTGGCTTCCTGAAGCGCTCTTGCCATCATCATCGTCTTCGTCATCGGCATCTATGTGTTTTGGCTTTGACTTTTCCCGCCCAGCCTTTGGCTTAGCGGCTTTGCTCCTGCCGCCGGAGCCACTGCGTTTGTCGGTACCGTTGGCTTCTGCTTCCGTGGCAAGTTTGCGCTTGGTCGTGTGCACTCCCACAATCATGGTGTCCTCGTGCCTCATGTACTGCAGCGTGAGGTCCAGGCTGAGGTCCTCGGGCGCCAGCGCAGCCCCGGCCAAAAGACTTAGCGTTGCAGGATGTGGTTTGTCAGTGGCCTTAACCCGTACATTGATGTGGTCGACCAGCAGCTCTCCCCGCAGCTTCTGGGCCTCCTTCCAGTGGGACATATTCTCAAAAGTGCGCCACAACGCGCTCTCAATCCTGGCCCAGCGGGCGGCGGTCATCCAGTGGTAGTCATTCGTGGCTTCCCGCTCAAAATGGGTCACAGGTGTCGGCAGCACTTTGACGCTGCAGGCGATGCGGTGTCCCTTGTACTGGAACGGGAGTATATTAAAGCAAAAGCAGCTGGCATTGATTGTGATGTTTATACATTGTATATCTGCGACAGTAACTGGCAATCCCCGATGGCGGAAAAAGACATTTTAACAAATTTATTGTGTCGCTTGCTATGGAAAACAACAAGCAATCAGTGCTGCCAACTTAGCTATTTTCCCACTTGATCAAGCGTTATTCGATTGCATTCGATAGACTAATCGATAGAGTCGAGCGAGCGCGAAAATGATTCAAATTAAGGCGTTGCCGTTAAGCTTTAAGAAATATTAAGTTAACATATGAATTTTTTTTCAGCTGTTTAACAACTATTTAATTTATTTCTGTGTCTATATACACAGTGTAATGTTGTTTACTGTTACTGTAGTGTAGTAACTATTACAATACTACACAGTTATATCCACATTAAGTAAATAACTATCCTGCGCATTGCTTCTTACAACATCATAATTATTCACAAGAGATAATTTAAAAATATATTTAATTGAAAGCAAGCAAGCAAGCATCGAGTTGTGTAATTTTCTAAATGCATTTTTTTTGTGCAGCATTGCAACTTGTAAGGCTTTATGGAGTTCTTAGACTTGTTGTATTTATTAAATAAAAGCCTGCTTAGATATTTTATACAGATATTTTTATACACAGTTTTCCTAATAACTTTGTTGATTTAGGTGGAGTCGATTGCCTAAAACATTGTAAATTGTGAGCTTTGGACAAATGCGACGCTAGTTGTGCAAATCCTAAGGTGAGTCGGCACTGTTTTGAACCTTTGTATTCAGCTGTTTATACCCAAAAATGGGATCGTTTGCCCTGCGAATTTTAACAAGCTAATAAAACACTTGAAATTAATTTTTTTTCGTGTGCATATAATCGGTTTTCGTAGTGCTTTTCGTACCCCATAATTTCACTCTTTTAAAAAACCATTGAGTCTTTAGACATGCGAGTTTAATATTCTCTCTTTTTTTTCTGGGTCCCTTTTTTCACGGCATTTCAAAGATCAACGTTGTCTAAAAAAAAGCGAGTGCAAAGTTTAATGGCATGCATTTTTAGGAGGAACTTCTTTTTGTTGTTTGTTAGTGGCTTTGTAAAACTTGGCCTGAGAACTGACTACCCACCCGAATGTGTTGGCCACAAGACTTATATAACACAGAACCAGAAGAAGAATCAAAAGAACACACCCCATTGACCCATCACACAGAATAATATATAACTTCCACACCTTAGCCTAACATACTCCACTAATTTGTAACCCAGAACTCTTTCTCACACCTTCACAAATTTATTATTCCATAAAAAAAAAAAACAATATAAAAAAACCTATACACTTATATGTGTATATTTATTATTTACATTTTTGTAAATACATTTACAACTGATTAAAATAAGGGGGCGTTTTCAGGATTTCTGATACGCAAAGCTTACAAACATTGCTCTTGATATGAGAGCTCCACAACGCAAATGCTTGGATTAATATCTTCAAATATGGTTTTTGGTGTTCTGGAACTTTTACCTTCAATTATATTTGAAATATAAGCATTTAGTCTGAAGATGAATGAAATTAACGATAATCAATGAATGTTTATATGTTTAAAAACTTACAAACCCTTATCAGCGTAAGCGCGTGGCTTAGGTCAAGTATTGGGAGAGGGAGAGTGAGAGCCAGAGCCCATTATTTGCCAATCTGCGAACCCAGACTGCTCAGATCCCCGGGTTCCAGACTCCGGAGACTGATCAGTTCTCAATCGCGGCCTGAATTAAACGGTTGAGCTTTCAGTCTAGCGCATGTAGCGCTCCTTTCAAATAATCCGGGACGATCGATGATTAGCCACACTACTTAAATATATATACTTACTTACTGCGTGCGTGTTCTGATTAGTTTATCAATCGGGGCAATATGTTTTTAATCTCGGATCCGTGGCGTTTAATTTGCGTCCTGATCTGCGTACTCTTGTGGAAGTGCGAGGCGAGGAGTGTTGGGGACTCCCAGGATAAGGCTGACAGTGAGAATGCGATTACAGATGACACGACGGAGTTCCTGCGATCCTATGGCGAAAAGATGAAGTCCTACATGAACTTCAGCGTGGCTCCTTGCGACGATTTCTACGAGTACGCCTGCGGAAACTGGAAAAACGTGGCTCCGGACCATAGATCCACCAGCAGGAGAAGCAATCTCCTGGACATCGTCTACACCCTGAATGACTTGACAGAGAAGCTTCTCACCAGAACGGAGCTGGCGGAGAAGATCAACGTGTCCGCCGAGCTGCTGGTTGTACAACGTTTCTATAACGATTGTCTCGCGGCAGTGGTCTATCCGCTGCCAGCTGCGGATCCCGCTTATCTGGAGCTTATCAGGTCACTGGGTGGTTTCCCCGCCGTCGACGGCGCCAAGTGGAACGCCTCCAGCTTTAGCTGGTTCAACATGAGCTCTGAACTCACCAACTACGGAGTCCACGGGCTGATCAACGAGCACATCATGCCGCAATACCCTTTCGGGCCGTATTTCAAGTTGCCGGAGCTGGGCTTCGACCATATCGTCCAGACGGACAACGTTGCCAATGTCAGCTCCCGAGCTTACACGCTGAATGAGAAGCGCATGCGGAGCTACCTGGAGGCCTACCATCTTCCGGAGGACAATATTACCGCCGTGATCGCCGGCGTGTTTGACTTCTGGCGCGAGGCACTCACCATTGCCGACAAGTTTGATGGTGATTCCGACAAGTGTGCGGAGCTTTCTAGCGAGGAGGAGGTGCCTCAGTATTCTAATTGGATGAGTTACATGGAGATCGCCTGGAAGGGGGTAGAATTCTTCAACGGAACCCTTTCCAGTTTATTCTGCGACTACTACTACGTGGAGCTGGAAAAGGTGTGCGCCAGGCACCAGGAGGCGGTGGCCAACTATTTGGCCATGAAGCTCCTGTATCGAATGGACGCCAAGCTGAAGGACGCCAAGGACCAAAAGGATCACTGCTTGCTGAGCGTCCAGTTCTCAATGTCCCACCTCTTCAGCGAGCTCTACATGGCGGTTAGTTGTAAAAACTCCCCGTTTAGTGAAAGGAATTATTTTGGCTAAGACCCTTAAAGATCCTTCAAGACCCTTTTATACTTTATGACAAGTCATATTTGATTATCTTTCAGGAGCACTTTAGCGAAGACACCCGCCGGGAGATTTCCGGCATGGTAAAGGAGCTGCGGAAGAGCCTGCGTCAATCACTGGAGAATGCCGAGTGGCTGGACACGGAGACGCGACGGGAGGCGCTGGATAAGGAGGCAGCGATGCAGCTGCTATTGGGAAGCTTTAAAAATGAGAATCTTACCGAGCTCCTGATCCGCGAGATAGGCAGTCTGGTGGTAGTCGAGGACAGCTATGCCCAGACCATGATCAACCTCCGGAAGATGTCAACCCGTGTGAAACGATACAATGGCATCCATTTCAAGGAGCTGCCCAGCGACACAAAGCCGCTGGAACTGCTTTTGGGGATGCAAGTGAATGCCTTCTATTACAACCTGGATAACTCCATCTACGTGATGGCCGGGATTCTAAATCCGCCCGCCTATCACCGCTCCTGGCCAAACTCCTTGAAGTTTGGTACCCTGGGCTTTCTGGTGGGTCACGAGCTGACACACGGCTTCGATACGGTGGGATCCTTGTTCGATGGCCATGGCGAGCAGCGGCAGTGGTGGACCAAGAAGTCCGAGGCAGTGTTTACGGAACGGGCCAAGTGCTATGTGGACCACTACGGCAGTTACTTGATTCCCGAAATCAATCGGACGCTCAACGGTGATGAGACCAAGGACGAGAACATCGCGGACAGCGGCGGATTACGGGAGTCACTTGCGGCCTATCGGAGCCATATGAAGCAGCTCCAGATCACGAATCAAGAAGAGAACGAGACCATGGCGCCGCGCAGCGAGCAGATGCCCGGCCTGGATCTGTCGCCGGAACAGCTCTTCTTCCTCGGCTTCGCGCAGCTCTGGTGCTCCGCATACGAGGAGGAGCACTTCTGGGAGGAGTTGACGAAGGAGCACACAATCGACAAGTACCGCGTGCTGGGCACCGTATCCAATATCGAGGAGTTTGCCGAGGTCTACAATTGCCCCTTGGGCAGTCCAATGCGTCCCAAGGCCGACACCTGTCGCGTTTGGTAATCCATACTGGATAGATAGTGGTGGAGGAGAGCATTAACCTATATAAGAGATACCTAAATAATCAATAAAGAAACTTGTATAAATATAAAATGATCATCAACAGCTTGAATATTTCTCTCTAATTATATTATAAAATCTGATTCTAGGGCGGGTTTAGTGAGCAACGTGCTCCGAAGATTTGAAGGCATTGGCGCCGCGGTAGTTCTCGACCAGCAATGACTTGTAGCGCCGCAGATGCACACTGAGTCCTTCCTCGCGTTCGCTGGCGGAAAGGATTGAGACACGGGCCACCACCAGGTGGGAGGGATTCGCCTGGCTAAAGCCCCTTATCACATCGATCTCATCGCCGATTTCAAGCTGCAAGGGAAACGGTATTAGTGGCAGTTCCATCTGGTCCCTGGACTCCTTACCTGAGCACTCTTCTTTTGCAGCTTTTTGCCGTTGACGCGGATCTTGCTCTCGTAGAAATTCAGCTCAACCTTGCTGGGAAAAGTATTTAAACCAAGTTATTCAATAATTTTTATTGAGTTCTAAGGTGAACCCTTACTTTCTGGCCATTCCGAGGCCCGCCTTCAGGAGCAGATCGGCGCGCAGCGAGTTCACCTTGGTCTTGACCACCTTCGAGTCCCGCTCGTCCTTGAAGTCCTCATCATCCTCATCGTCGCTGTCCAAATCATCCGCCGCTCGAGAGGATTTTTTGTCATATTTCCACGTCGGGCTGCTAGTGTGAAGCGGCGCCTGCAGTCTGGCGCAGATGGCAGGCGATTCGGGTGTTAGTTTAAGCAGACTGCTGGTGGGAAGAGGGCGCTTCATGCATCTTCCTAGTCTGGATACTTGACGTAGACTCCGGAGCATTGTTTTTTGGATCGCCTTACGAATTACGATAACAAAGTGATAACATAACCTACAAACTACAGCTGATGCGATATAAACTATCGCGATGATTTGCTTGGCGGCTGATTTTGCTTTTTGTTTCGCTTCTTCTTGGGTTTCTTGTCGGGATTCGGCCGAACCTGGTGGACAGTGAGGGGCCGATAGGTCTGCAGGTTACTCGGCAAAAAGTCGTCCTCATCAATGGCGGCTTCTGTGTCCACTTCCATGGGCTCCAAGCTGGGCGTTTTCTCCTTTTTCCCAGGCTTTGGGTCATCTTTCCTCTTCTCACTTTTGGCTTTCATGGCCAAATGGCTAAGAGCGGCGCCAAGTTGTTGGGTCTCCACCTGGACATCCACTTGGTCCAACTTTATGGATGGTTTACCAGAAGCGCAGGAAATAAAATCGTCGCCCCAATCCTTTTTTTCCGGTGCAAGTGGAGCTGGAGTTGGAACTGGAAGGTTCTCCTCCTTTGTAGATGACTGGGAAGCTGGCGCTTTTTTCTTGAGCTTCCTTTGAGATTTGGTGGCAATGGGAGCTACACATTTTGGAGCCGGAGCTGACCTCCTCCGGGTAGTAACCCACTGTTCCAAGTCCTCGCTAATACCTTTCAAATCCAAAGGTAAGACCAAACAAAGAGACCTCACTCCGAAAATCTCCTCGGTTAACTGCTCCAGCTTGGGCTGTGCGTATATGGGAGCCGTGGGCACCTTGATGGATGCACTGGTGGCTATCAGTCGGATAAGATGCGCTGGGCGCAGACTCAACGAAACGAGTAAACAGGAGAAGCGCTGGGAGTTGATGGCTCGCAGGGAGCTCTCCAGACCAAGGAGTATGCCGTGGCGAGTGGCAAAGGATTTCCGTGATCCTTCGCTAGTTTTCTTTGCCGTTTCTAGTATCTGTCGAAACTCCAGCACTTCGTTATCCGCCAAAACCGGGCTGTAAATGGATGAAAATGGGTTTTTACCTGTTGATTGAAATTGTATTTTGTTGGGTTTTTACCTATGCTGCTTGTACGGATTGGCCAGGACTGTGCGCAGCTTCGGCAGCATTTTTTTCTTGCCTTTGGTTTCCCTTTCTTTTATGCTAGCCAAACTCATTGCTTAGGTTTTATTTATCTTTTTATTTAATAAAATTCTGAAAATGTGTTTTGCTTCGCTGCCAGTGTGACCGTGGTGCGCCCAATAAAATATGCCCAATAAAGCTAAAACTTCCTTACAAATTTGAAATGTATATGAGCGCCTTTATTTAAAATAATCTTTATTATTATATAAAATCTTAATCCCAGTTAATTTCTGGTTCCGTATCTGAAGTGTACTTCATTTTCCTCTTCTTTGGCCTGATGGCATCCTCTACGAGACTGGCACGTTTGAAGGCCTCAGTTGTGGCTTCTTGGGTTGGATTCGTAAAGTTAAATTCTGGCGGTGTTGTTTCAGTTGTAAAATTACTCTCTTCTGTGCTGTCAAAATCTAGGTATGTTGTTGTATCCAAGTAAGTTGTAGTTTCGAAACCAGGAGTAGTGGAAATAATATCCAGGAGGGTTGTGGAGGTTTCCAGACTCTGATCCTTCAGGGATCCTGAAGTTGTTGATTCAGGAGTTGTAGTCTCAATTAATGTGCTCGTTTCCTGCAGTTCTGTGCTCAATATTGACTCTGTTGTGATATCTGATGGTTGGGTAGAGGAAAACCAAGGCCAGATCGTTGAAGGAGATTCAGCATCATTGGTGGTTGATTTTGTGGGTTCCGTGCTGGTGAAGTAATCGGGTGTAGACTCGGCATCCGGTATTTCTGTGGTGCTTGGTAATACTTCTGTTGTGGTTTCCGAGGATTCCGTGCTACTCTGGTCCTCCAGAAATTCCTGAGATGTGGATTCAGCGAGGGTACTTTCGGCTTCAGAGGTGGCTTCTGTAGATGTAGTCTGAACTACGGTGCTGGTTTCTGGAGACTCTGTTGTTATTTCTGAAGATTCTGTGGTGGAAAAGGGCCAGTTTTCTGTAGGAGATTCATAAGAGGTAGTTGTGGTTTCCATAAAATCCGTATCTCCAGGTATTGTTGTTGATTCTAAAGGCATCGTGGACTCCGTGGTGGAGAATTTCTCAGGAAAGTTAGTAGTTGTTTCATCCGGGCTGACTGTTGTTTCCCAAAAATCTCCTCCGAATGAGTTGGTTAGGTTAACGACTCGCGGCTTGTACGGCTCGAAGGTTTTGACTTTATACGGCTTGTGGTTCCTTATGTACTCCTTCGCAATGCTAATCCATTCGTCACGATCCAAAATTTGGTTTAAATTTCGACTGGAGACCACAAAATGGGCCATCAGAAGAAGTAAATATATTTTTTTCATTTTACTGTTGACGCCCTCAGTTGACACTCGCGACTAATGACTTTCGGCAGCAGCGGCACCATATAGACCTGAGCCTTCGGCTACCTAGGTGTTTCGCACTACCTGCTCCTGCTTGGAAAAACGTTAATTACACTTAATTAGGAAACTGGGAATTTCGGATTTTATTTTCCCGCCAGGGATGCAGGCACGGTTAATGTCATGGTAGAACAAATTTTGGCTGGGTGAACCTACTCCGAAGTAGAAGACTAAGTTCCATTTAATGTATTGCTATTTAATATAAATATTTTAAAATGACGGCTATTTACTTAAATATTTTTAAAGATATTTAGCTATATTTGGCTAATATAGTTGGCAACACAGTTAAACAAAGTTTTACACCTTTTTCATCAAGACTTCGATGTTTATATCGATAAGTCCGGTACTCAGGGCTATAAAATCGAAAATCGATAGTCGATAGCTTCTGCAGATCCGCGTTTTTGTGTAAACTTTGTAAAAACATAATTAATTTCCTGTTTTTTATTAAATATATAAAAGAAAATAGTCACCCGACAGGTTTTTAGTCCTTGGTGAGTGGTTGCAAATTAGAGGAATGTGTCTGCGCGCCTTAGTCTGGCGAAGTTAACACAGCAGACACATGTTTGAGACGCCGGTTGTGCAAACCTTGTTTTCCTTATTTTTCAGCAAGTACCATGGATTCAGATTTGTACGACGAATTCGGCAACTACATTGGCCCAGACTTGGACAGCGATGAGGATGACGACCAGAGCCTCTACGGACAACCCGATGTACAGGATGACCCAGAGGTGGGTTCACCCAAAACCACTTTAAATCTTTATTAAAGATCTTATTTAAGGACGCTATGGACGAGGACGAGGCTGAGCCGCAGGAGGATGAGGACAAGGAAGTGACTGCTGTGGTGCTACACGAGGATAAACGCTATTATCCGTCCGCCGTGGAGGTCTACGGGCCAGATGTGGAGACCATTGTGCAGGAGGAGGACGCCCAGCCGCTGGACAAGCCCCTCATCGAGCCTGTGAAGAAGCTCAAGTTTCAGATCAAAGAGCAGGACATGCAGGAGACCACCTACGACATGGAGTTCATGGCCGACTTAATGGACACGCCGCCGCTCATCCGCAACGTGGCTCTAGTTGGCCACCTGCACCACGGCAAGACCACGTTCGTTGATTGCCTCATGCGGCAGACGCATCCGCAGTTCGAGAACATGGAGGAACGGCAGCTGCGATACACGGACACCCTGTTCACCGAGCAGGAGCGCGGCTGCAGCATCAAGGCTACTCCTGTGACCCTCGTCTTGCAGGACGTGAAGCAGAAGAGCTACCTGCTTAACATCTTCGACACTCCGGGGCATGTCAACTTCTCGGACGAGGCCACCGCCGCCATGCGTATGTGCGATGGTGTGGTTCTGTTCATCGATGCGGCCGAGGGTGTCATGCTGAACACAGAGCGCCTGCTCAAGCATGCGGTGCAGGAGCGCCAGGCCATTACAGTTTGCATCAACAAGATTGATCGTCTGATCTTGGAGCTCAAGCTGCCACCCCAAGACGCTTATTTCAAGTTGAAACACATTGTGGAGGAGGTCAATGGGCTGCTCAGGTAAGATATTGGCTGTATTATTGGTGGAACTGTCTCTATAATAGTATAAATCCTTTCCTTACAGCACCTATGGCGCTGCAGATGACAATCTGCTGGTTTCCCCCATCCTGGGAAACGTTTGCTTTGCCAGCTCCTTGTACGGCTTCTGCTTCACCCTGAAATCCTTTGCCAAGCTCTATGCGGACACCTACGAGGGCGTGAGCTATCTGGACTTTGCCAAGCGTTTATGGGGCGACATGTACTTTAATAGCAAAACGTAAGTGGAAGCTAAAGTTGTCCAACAACTAATACATACTAATACATTTTCTACTGATAGGCGCAAGTTCTCCAAGAAGCAGCCGCACAATTCGGCGCAACGCAGCTTTGTGGAGTTCATCCTGGAGCCCATGTACAAGCTAATTGCCCAGGTGGTCGGCGATGTGGACACCACCTTATCGGACACACTGGCTGAGCTGAATGTTCGCGTCTCAAAGGACGAGATGAAGTCCAATATACGACCCCTGCTGCGTCTCGTCTGCAGCCGGTTTATGGGCGACTGCAGTGGCTTTGTGGACATGTGCGTCGAGCACATAAAGTCTCCGCTGGAGAACGCCAAACGGAAGGTTGATCACATTTACACCGGACCCAAGGAGGGTGATATCTACAGGGATATGATATCGTGCAATCAGTACGGCACCCTGATGGTGCACAGCTCCAAGATGTATCCCAACGACGACTGCACATTCTTCCAGGTGCTGGCCAGGATAGTCTCGGGTACTCTGCACGCCGGTCAGGAGGTGCGTGTCTTGGGAGAGAACTACACGCTGCAGGATGAGGAGGACTCTCGCATACTCCAAGTGGGTCGCCTGTGGGTCTTTGAGTCTCGCTACAAAGTGGAGCTGAACCGAGTGCCGGCCGGCAATTGGGTGCTCATCGAAGGCATCGATCAGTGCATTGTGAAAACCTCAACGATTGTGGACATTAATGTCCCGGAGGATCTTTATATATTCCGGCCCCTCAAGTTCAACACGCAGAGCATTATCAAGATTGCCGTGGAGCCGGTGAATCCCTCGGAGTTGCCCAAGATGCTGGACGGTCTGCGGAAGGTGAACAAATCCTACCCACTCCTTTCGACGCGTGTCGAGGAGTCTGGTGAGCACGTGATCCTGGGCACCGGCGAGCTGTACTTGGACTGTGTGATGCACGACCTGCGCAAGATGTACTCGGAGATCGACATCAAGGTGGCGGATCCCGTGGTGGCCTTCTGCGAGACAGTTGTGGAAACGAGCTCCCTGAAATGTTTTGCTGAAACGCCGAACAAGAAGAACAAGATCACCATGATCTCGGAGCCGCTTGAAAAGGGTCTGGCTGAAGACATTGAGAATGGCACTGTCTGCATAAACTGGAACAAGAAGCGCATCGGCGAGTTCTTCCAGGTCAACTACGATTGGGATCTGCTGGCAGCGCGCTCCATTTGGGCATTTGGACCCGACTCAACGGGACCGAATATTCTCGTCGACGACACGCTGCCCTCGGAGGTGGACAAGAACCTGCTGACTGCAGTGAAGGACTCGATTGTGCAGGGCTTCCAGTGGGGAACGAGGGAGGGTCCGCTGTGCGAGGAGCCCATCCGGAATGTCAAGTTCAAGATTCTCGACGGCGTCATTGCCAACGAGGCCCTGCATCGCGGTGGCGGTCAGATCATCCCCACTGCCCGTCGTGTGGCTTACTCCGCCTTCCTGATGGCCACGCCGCGTCTGATGGAGCCCTACCTGTTTGTGGAGGTACAGGCGCCCGCAGACTGCGTGTCTGCCGTTTACACCGTGCTGGCCAGGCGCAGGTAAGCTGTTCTCTTGGTTAAATCTTGTTTATTTTAGCTTAATTGTATTTTATTCCCTTTGCAGAGGTCATGTCACGCAGGATGCCCCCGTTTCTGGCTCGCCCATTTATACGATCAAAGCATTTATACCCGCCATCGATTCATTTGGCTTCGAAACTGATCTGCGCACGCACACCCAGGGCCAGGCCTTCTGTCTGTCGGTGTTCCACCACTGGCAAATTGTGCCCGGCGATCCGCTGGACAAGAGCATCATCATCCGGCCGTTGGAGCCACAGCAGGCGTCTCACTTGGCGCGCGAGTTTATGATCAAGACGCGACGCAGGAAGGGTCTCTCCGAGGATGTGTCCATCAACAAGTTCTTCGACGATCCCATGTTGTTGGAATTGGCTCGCCAAGATGTGCTGGTCAACTACCCGCTGTAGACTCCATAACTCAATAAAGACCAATAAACTTTTAGATTATTTTCGGAATATTACGTGCGAACTCTTAGGGGACGTCGTCATTTACTCTCTATATTTACTAATTATTTATTTAAAGCCTGGCTGGGGCCAAAAATAATTTACAAAATAGTATACAGAAAAACAGCTACAGTTGTGTTAGCCTCTAGGTCCTTACTCGATGTTGCCGTTCTGCAGGACCTCCGACTCGTAGCCGTCTTGCTCGCCCTGCTCGTCATCGAACTCCACTTCGTCGTCGGCGGTTGCCTCCTAGAATAAAGACAGGAAAATAATTATATTAGACAGTTTAATAGTTACAATTTGCAGTTTACGCACCTGATACTGCTGGTACTCGGATATCAGATCGTTCATATTGCTCTCGGCCTCGGTGAACTCCATCTCGTCCATGCCCTCGCCGGTGTACCAGTGGAGGAAGGCCTTGCGCCGGAACATGGCGGTGAACTGCTCGGAGATGCGCTTGAAAATCTCCTGGATGGCCGTCGAGTTGCCGATGAATGTGGAGGACATCTTAAGGCCTCTGGGCGGGATGTCGCAGACGGCCACCTTCACATTGTTGGGGATCCACTCGACAAAGTAGCTGCTGTTCTTGCTCTGCACGTTGAGCATCTGGGTGTCCACCTCCTTCATGGACATCGGACCTGTTAATTATTGAGTGAGCGTTAAAAAAAAGTGCCTTTGGGCGTGGCAGAAAACTTCCTGCCTTCCATTTACATCAAAAGCCAAGTTCGCTTTGATGCGCCAAGCGAATCCCCAAATCCCTGAATATGAAATACTAAACGGCTTCTAAGTCCTGGCAGCGCACCTTGCCACCTGGGCATCCGTGCCCCGGAGAGGGAAATGGGAGGCGGACACAAACAGTCCCAGGAGGTAACTAAAAAAGTTGTTTAAATTCCTCCGCTGGCATTTTTTCCTCTCGTTTCCAGCACATTTTTGTGATTAATTATTTTGCAAGTATTTCTGGCAGTCAGTCGGCAGTCGGAGACGCAGGCGGATATAGCAGAGAGCCGGATCCTGCGAGAAGGAGGCTGTTGAGCTGTGCAGCCCAAGTCACGTTCGGCATGATTAGTTAAGCCAGGGGCCGTGTCAGGCGGCGGTCGCAATTCCCCAATGGATCTTGAAAGTAAATTTCTAATTACGCGCGTTTTGCGAGTCATCAGTCAAAAGCAAGGGCACAACGCTAACGGCGGGAGGCGGCACATAAGGAATAGCAAATGAAATATTATGCGGCATACTTTTGGGCGCCGCATCGCAGTTTATTAATTTAAAAATTAGCGCGAAAAAATGCCAGCAACCTTTCGGAAGGTGGAGCGCAGGCGAGCGAAGGACTCTGCAGCGCGGCTGCGGGGGCTAACAAATTTGCGCTACGTGCGCGTTGACGGATTGCAGCCTTTTTAGCCGCCAGCCAGTCGGCATTAATCATTTTTAGTGGCGCCCATAAGTAGGCCCAGTGCTGCTCGGCTTTGGCTAATAAAATCGTCGCCAAAGCCAAGCCAAGCCCCCGGAGAGTCCAGGGAGTTGGACAAGGGCGTATCTAGGAAATGCTCGGTGG
The DNA here is from genome assembly GCA_014170255.2 of Drosophila triauraria. NCBI lineage: Eukaryota > Metazoa > Arthropoda > Insecta > Diptera > Drosophilidae > Drosophila > Drosophila triauraria. Next base: position 23,838,776 of record CM024337.1, read on the forward strand.
GGGCTTTTAAACGGGGATATTCTTTTGGGCTTTGAAAAAGAAGACAAAAAATAGCTGCGGGTTTCAAATCATTTTAAATAGTGCCCAAAAGTATGCTAATTAGTCCCTGTTTTAAACATTAAAATCATGGAACTTTAAATAATTTTAGATCCCTAGTTTTTTCTCTAAATACTTTCTGTATATATCTCTTCCTAATATCAAATTTCACATAATTTCTTTATCCACCTCAGATATTATTATAAAACCTCTAGAGAATTTTGCCACAAGCCCACCTGCTCTAATTTCTAACTAATTTTGGGAAACTTCGAATCGAAAACCACCCCCTTTGGCTACGGCTCTGCTACTGTGGCTACGTGCCTGCAGGTCCGGAAAAGCGGCGGACAGGTGCGCCGCCGGCTGCCCGTGACAAAGTTGGCCCGAATAAGCCGGTGCGGGGTTCCGGAATAAATGAGCGGATAGATGAATGGATCCCTGTGTTCTGGCTACGCGTGGATGTGTTTAGGGCTTGTTGTTAAAAAACTATTTTTCTTTTTCCACTCCCTCTCTCCCCCGGTGTTTTACGAATTTTTCGCCTCGTCACTCACCCCGGAAGATGCAGGCCACTGTGAGGTAGCGTCCATGCCGGGGATCGCAGGCGGTCATCATGTTCTTGGCGTCGAACATCTGCTGGGTCAGCTCGGCTACGGTCAGAGCGCGGTACTGCTGGGATCCCTTGGCTGTCAGGGGCGCAAATCCAGGCATGAAGAAGTGCAGGCGCGGGAAGGGCACCATGTTCACGGCCAGCTTGCGCAGATCGGCGTTCAGCTGGCCGGGGAAACGCAGGCAGGTGGTGACACCAGACATTGTGACCTGGTCGGGAGATGGTACAAAATATTATAGCAAAAATTGTTGATACAATAATTCATTGATGGGGAAATTTTCGTTTTATTTGGTTGTTGGGTGGAGCTGTTCATCCTTCGGCTCGGCATCCACGCACATATTTGGCTACTTACGGACACCAGGTGATTGAGATCCTCGTAGGTGGGCGAGCAGAGGCGCAGGCTCTGGTAGCAGATGTCATACAATGCCTCGTTGTCGATGCAGAATGTCTCATCGGTGTCCATGATAAGGCTATGCACCGACAACGTGGAATTGTATGGCTCTACCACCACCTCTGATACCTGCCCGGATCCGGGAATTAGAGTGTCAGGGAAGTGGGGAAAGGGACAAACAAAGGACGAATTAGACGGATTAACTAATTGGTACTTACGGAAACCAGATGGTTAAGATCGCCGTAGGTGGGCGATGATAGCTTCAGCGTGCGGAAGCAGATGTCGTAGAGAGCCTCGTTGTCAATGCAGAAGGTCTCATCGGTGTTCTCCACCAGCTGGTGGATGGACAGCGTGGCATTGTACGGCTCCACAACGGTGTCGGACACCTGGACGCATATTAAAGTCACAAGGCGGTACAGATGAAAGCGCGACATGCACGAAGAAAAGCAGAAATAATTTCGTTAATTAGCAATGATATCAGCAGAGTCACAAGAAAGCAAGATTCAAAATTAAAGATGAATGGATATGTTGAGGGATAAGCAATGGTATCAGTAGAGTCACACGAGTCCTAGTTACAAAAGAATTGCCAAGTGGATATGGTAAATGATGCAAGGTATTAATATAGAAGGCAAATAGACTTTCCAATTAGTTATTGATTGTTGAGTTCAAAAAGATATCGGAATATAACGATTAATTTATCAAACATTGAAGTTTCGCAAGACATCTTTAAGGTCTTTTCTGATTAATCCCTCAACATACATATATAAAGAATGAATGTAGTTTAATCTTGATCTATCAAATACCGATTTCAAAGTCGAATTTTAAAGTCCCTATCGACACGTTTTCCACATAAAACGAATCTTTTCAAACCTGCCTAGAATCTCTGTAGGATTTGCCATATTTCTACTAGCAAAAATCAAATACTGCCCTCACTCTCCATCCATTTCTTTCGGGGCCAGATGGGAGAACAATGGCAGCTGGGAGTATGGACATGAAAAATGCATTCTGCCAACAGGATGCAACTCGAATGCAGTGCTAACTGAATAGCAGACCCTATTAATACGGTGTGTGCAGTGGTAGTTGTTGCAGTTGCTAATGCTATTTTGAGCCCGGAGCGGCACTCAGGCCGAGAGTTGTTGCATAAATGCAGTTGCATGTTGCACAAACATCTGGGTGCATTCTATACCCCAGTATCCGTACACACCCACACGTGGGGTGTGTGTTTCGAATGCTGCAAATTGAAAATTATGTATAATCTTTGGCTTGCCCTCTATATTTGCGCAGCCAAGATGCATTGCTCGTCGGTTGTCCAAGGCAGGTGGGAATTGGGAGTGCAACCTGAAGAATGGAGGATTAAGGATGGAGGCTGAGCTGGGGGATACAACGGGAGGGGCGTGGCTGGTTAAGCATGCGACAAACTTCACTCGAGCTTCGGCTTGCCGTATGCGAAGTGTGTGCACATAAATTGTGGCAATTATTTAATGGCCACAGCCCTAGAGCGATAACTTGCACTCCCACGCATACACTTTCAGTGCAACGCTGGCACTGAGAAAAATTTATTTTGTTCCTTGATTATTAGGTTGATTTATTATACAATTATTTTAATAAATAAGCAATATTTTACTTTATTTTTAAAAGCTCTGGTTCTTGAGATAATCTAAATTCAAGTGAATTACTTTTTTAATTATATATATTAATAAAATCTTTACAGTTAATAAGTTTCTTAAAATTGTGCACCATTACAAATCATTTTTATGGGATTTTTTTTTAATAATGGGGCTTTGACACTGCCTTAGTTCTGATCAGATAGAAACTTTGCATATTTAAGTATAATAAAATCCAGAAAACTACTATTAAATCATGGAATTTTTTGAAAAATTATACTTTCAATATAATTGATTAACGACTTTTTAAGTGTGCAATATCGCAGTAATAAATTGTAATTATCAACAAAATAAAATAGGCAACAAATATTATTATAAATGTGACCTTTAGCCCATTTATCTTTTAGTTAAAATAATTCAATATAAAATTAATTTATGACGAGTTTCTTTCGGTGCCCAGAGCACACAGGCACACCTAAGTCAGGTTAGGTGGTACATGCAGTTAATACTAATGAGTTATGCTCGGGCATATGCATTTTGTATTTGGTATTTGTTGCTGGCTCCCTATTTGAACACGCCGCCCGGACGCAATATTTGCAGTTCCGTGCGTTTGTGTGAGTCCGAATCCCAAATCCAGAGGATTTACGAGCATGCACTTTGATATCATTGCCGTGTCTAACAGGCAGGTGCAAATCTCGGAGGCTCCGTGGCAAACAAACTGGTCCAGTGATTCATTGAGGAGCGGTGCTTGTTAATTAATAAACGTAATTAAAAACTTTAATAAAGCGCTGAATTATCGGAGGATATGCCGTTTTTTATGCCAGCCGCCTTCCTAATTATTCTCGGTAAATGCGCTGCATTTGCATAAATGGCGCTTATCAAAGCGACAAAGGCTTTGCAGGGCGCCAAAGTGATGGGCATGAAAAACTATTAAATTATATATATGTAGATACGAGCACATATTAAAACCGCTATAACGTGACAGGCATGTGTCAGGTCAGGCCGCAATAAAATGACCGCCGAAGCCAAAACATTGCGGTGAGCCAAGCACGGCCCATAAATAACGGCCCAAAAACGGAGCAGGAGGATGTATTGGGGCATTTAAAGTTAAGCCCGGCCAGGGGTCGGGCACTGGACTGGGGACTCTGGACTGGTTCAATAGTTGACCATTGGCGTTCAGCCGTGACTGTAATAAATTTAACGCCGTACAAGTGCAAAGTGTAAGCCTCGTGTGTGTGCGAGTGAGCGAGTGTGCTCAACTAAAAATTCCATAAAATTTATTGTGTACTCCGATATGCCAATAAGAACAATGTCAAATGTTAATTTCACGCCTCACAAACTTCACTTCCTCCCCAAAGGCGTTAAGAAACATCTCAAATTACGCCTCATTTCATTTCATTTTCATTTGGTTATATTTCAAATAAGATCTCGTGACAATAAATTCTTGGATTTCTGGTATTTAGTTTCTATTTTTTACATTTTTTATACTTTTTCTACTAGATTTGTTTAGATTTAGTTAATTAAATGATAATTGCAGCTGTTCAAATATAAATAGGAATAAATTTGAAACAAAAAACTAAAATAGTTTTTCATCATCATTTATATTTGATATTTTATTAATAACATTCAAAATGCTCTGCACTAAATTGTGTATTTATGGAGCATGTCAATAAACCATATTCATTATTGGAATGTTTGTTTTAAATTTATTTAATCAACGAAAGCGATTTATGCGGACTTTGTTCTTCTTTTTAGTTAATTCAAATTTCCTTTTAAAATAAATTAAGAAAACCATGAAATAAATAATTCTATAAATTTAATCTTTATCTTTCCATCTCTGCCAACATCCTCGTGTGCAAATATGACTGTCTAGTGGCGATATCCCTTTTCGTTCGCATGACAATTAATGCCGAGCTGCATTAATTAAATTAAACGTCAAAATGTAATTAAATACGAATAATGCAAATGGAGGCGTATCACGTGCCGCCCTCATTTACCAATATCTATGAATATTTCTACGTCTATATTTCTGAATGCACGTGTAATATATGCAACTGGGTTAATTAAGCGGCAATTGAGGCGTGTCAAAAACGCTGCGAGGCAATCGAAGCAAAATAAAAAAATAGTAAAAACTGTCGCCATGGGCCGCGGCAGATGAGGTCGAGTGCCGCCTTCTTGCGAGTGCGAGTGCCACTAAATTGCATTAAAATTGCACTGGCAATTAGGCTTTGGCCCACGGCCACTCGATGGCGATGGCGTTGGCTATGGCTATGGCGGTGCTGCTAATTTCGCCTGCAAATTAATTAGAATTATTCGGACAAAGCCCGGCCAGGCAGCGCACAAAGCCGCCAATTGAATTTAGCGTATGAATTGCATAAATAAAACAACATTTGCGGCACTCTCGCTGCACTCTGCGGCTTTTGCCTGCTAATTTGGCAAAAACGCGTGCAGGTGTAAAGCGCTTTGGGTTTGCGGGTCGGCTTACTGCCACCGTGGAATGGCCGAGTGGCGTGCGTTTAGTTCGGGATCTCTGAATTGCGGCCCACTGTGCCGGGGGCAGTAAGCTGATTTCGCTAAGCGGATTGCATTGGTCACGAGCACACAATGACGAGGATCGGCGACGACAGGTAAGCGGAGGAGCAGAGATGACATGGAATGATAGCAGGGAGCTGGCAGCTGGGAGCGGGGAACAAAGTGCTGCATACCTTGGGCGAGGGCACCACGGAGAACGAGTTCATGATGCGGTCCGGATACTCCTCGCGGATCTTCGAGATGAGCAGCGTGCCCAGGCCGGAGCCGGTGCCGCCGCCCAGCGAGTGGGCCAGCTGGAAGCCCTGCAGGCAGTCGCAGCCCTCGGACTCCTTGCGGATGACCTCCAGCACGGAGTCGATCAGCTCGGCGCCTTCTGTGTAGTGGCCCTTGGCCCAGTTGTTGCCTGCGAAAGGGAAATAAATATTGTTTAGTTGAAACTTTTCAAAACTATAAATAATCCTGCTTCTATCGAGCTTTAAGTATTCGCAGCAGGTTTGAGGTGAGCGGAAATGGTGGGTCATTACAGCAGCGGACGATGCACAGCGGCTGACATGTACAAAATTAATTTCCTTCGTCAGCCGCAGGCTATTTTATAATTGCCATCATCTTCACCATCAGCATCATTAGCTGCGGTGGGTGTCTGCGAGTGGGCCAGTGGGCCACGCAGAGGCACCTGCCCAGGCTGCCTCGGGCTCATGCAGCGGCGATAACAACAACATCGTTCCATCGCAGCGGCATTTGGCTGATAAGCTCGCCTATGATAACAGTATAGGCCATGCTCTTGGCACTTATCAAAGCAAGGACAAAGCCCGCCTCAGTGCCACCAATTTCGGGTGCTCCTGCGTTCGTTGTTGCAACCCGGCGAGCAGGCAGCTGCAATAACTGCCGTAGCAAGAGGACAAACGCAGCGGCGTTGACAACCACCATCGGACGATGTGGGGTCCGAAACAAAAGCATTCTCATACCAAAAGGCTGGGAAAACAAAAGCAACGTCCTGGAGGACGAACACGACATGCACCCATTACGCAGTGCAACGGAAATGCATTAGGAAAGCGAAAAGAGAGAAGTGGCAACTGAATAGACTCATGCATTATTTTACGAATATGGAACCATTTTAAGAAATCTTCTTTGTCACAGAGAATTGGGGGAAATGGACTTCATTGACCAAGCTTTCTCTCTTATTTAACTTGTTATTTTTATCCATCTTTTAAGACAGACGACAGGAATTAATTTAAAAATAAGGTTTCCGACTTACCGGCTCCGGACTGGCCGAACACAAAGTTGTCCGGTCGGAAGAGCTGGCCCATTGGCGACTGGCGGACGGAGTCCATGGTGCCTGGCTCCAGGTCAATGAGCACCGCTCGGGGCACGTACTTGCCGCTGCTGGCCTCATTGTAGTAAACGTCGATCCTCTCGCGCTGCAGATCCGACTCGCCGTGATAGTAGCCGTTGGGATCGATACCATGCTCGTCGGAGATGATTTCCCAGAACTGCAAGGGAGGGAAGATTAAACTTTAATTAATGCAAAACTTACAGGTTTTTTTCGGTTATATAAATATTTAGAATTTAGAATCTTATGATATTCTATTGAGGAGATATTTTAGATATTATAAATTTGCCCGACTTGAAAATATATAATATTATAGGACAATTACCCTATTGGAAACGGTGCAGCGGCATGCATCGTCGAAGATGAATACCAGAAATTTCCGAAAGGGGAACCGCCACTTTAATGCCGTTTCAATAATGATTTAAGTGCATAATGGATGCCCGGTTGATGTATGCAAATATGCGGCGGCCGCAATGAGCGCATTTGCATATGTGTGTGCGCACCGTCCGCCTCACATGACGTATGCGTGATATTTCATGACAGCGCCCGTTTGTATGCAATGAAATTTCGCGAAGCTCTCTTATTTTTTCCCCCTCTTTTCGATACGGCACAGAAATATTATTTTACAATCAATGTTCCGCCTCGTTTGTGTGAGTGCGCGTGACGTATGAGTGTGTGTGTGCGTGTGCTAGTGTGGGTTTGTACTGCATTGCTTTGGCAATCAATGCATATAAATATGAGTGTCCTTTTTACATGGCTCTTGCTTTTATTGCCGCCGTCGCCGCCATCGGAGCTCTCGTATCTGTCGTCGATTTATGCGCGTGCATATGCTGCATGACCCCGCCCTCGTACCTCTTACCCCTCTGGCCCTCACACATACACAAGCACTCGCCATCGCCATCGCCATCGCAATCGCAATCGCACCCGCAGCGAGCACTTTACATGCCGTGAGCAATTTCTGTTGCATACTTCCATGGGCGCGCAATTTTTTCGTGCCGTGTTATTCATTTTTTGTTGTTGTGTAACGAGCGGGAATAATTGAATCCTTTTAGGTGTTTTCATACCCATATACCAGCACACACCCAGGCATACAATATGTGTGTGTGTGTTTCCTGACCCCCATCTCGATGCCGCTCCTCACTTTTATTTATACAAGAATTCCTTCAGCTTGCTTTGCGTTTGTTTTGTTTTGTTTTGGTTTTGGCTCTTTATTTTTTATTGCACAATACGCTTGGCAAAACATTTCACGTTTGCTGCGCATATGAATTTCAAATTTTTTAAAATGTTTCAATCGTTCCCCTCCTCCCTCTACCTGTATCTCTCCCTCTCTGTCTCCCGCTCGACAGGTGTGCGGGCAGGTGAGTGGTGGCAAGCGGGAAAAATGCTAATTGTGAGAAAATCGCAATGTGCGCTCGGCCTGCCACGGCTTCCATTGATCGAAATGATTTTTAATGGACTTAAAGGCAGCACTGCCAGCCAAGGGCCATGTATTCGCTTTTTCATATATTTGTTACGCATTTATTCCAGCCCCGCCAGGCACTACTGAAGGTCGACGGCAGATTGATTACTGAATATGAATTTTAATTAAAGCGACTTTCCCAGTTTGCCAGAGCTTAACTTTTAAGAATCCGAGTGCTAGTCTGAAGGGGAAATGTTGGAAGCACACGAGAAAAAATTATACCAAGAATCATCAATAATCAATTCATATCATATCTTATCTGTGACTTCACGACATTTATTTCTTAATATTAAAGTGTTATTGGTTTATTTTCTCCCTGTGACATTTGGAATATAGAAATCATTATAGTGCTCATCATCAGTAGCTTAAAACTATATTTTAAGCAGTATTAATAGCATATGTAAGCTATATACATTATTGTGATTATGATTCTTTATTCTAAACAAAGATTTTTTAATTTATTTATAGTGATCAGTAAGAAGTTTTTATTTTTAGTAATTATTTAAATGTTTCATCAATATTTTGATTAGATATTTTTAAGAATTATCCTTGGATATTATCAAGGAGTATTATTAGCCACAAAAATGGTGATTCCAAATTTGTTCTCCCTGTAAGGGAGAAGTCCTGAATAATGCATGGCACCCGGTGTTTATGTCAAGTCCGCTTGTCAGACATTCTATCAAGCACTTGGAGGCACACTCCTCGCAGGATGCCCCACACATACACCAAACAAGCATATATACCTATAAATAGTTAAGTGGCTTGCGTGAAGCGCTGAAGTCTTCCTCGTCGTTGGGCGAACAAGGGCGGCACAAAGGGTAAGCTCAGGGAGAGCGCTCGGCGATGTTGTAGAAAGTTGTAAAAGTTCAAAAAAATTGATAACGGCTGATTGCACACACACAAAGCGGGCTTCGGCAAGTGCATGTCCTTTGTGCCTGGCCCCCAAGCGTATGCTACTCTTTTTCGCATTTCGCATTCAGCTTCCTCGAAGACGCCCAGCCATGCCAGGCTAATCGGAGAGCCGCATAAATGTTTGCGCTGCCAGTGCGATTGTTTGGCAAAAGTTTGCTCCTCCATTGGCTTTTAGACACGCAACAATGATAACAAGTTGCATGCCCAAAACCCACACAGAGACAGAGACAAGAAAGAAGGAAAGAATCGCTGGCCAGGAAAACTTGCGAGCGAAGCACAGTAAAAGTTTCGGCCCTCACATGCTGGCTCTTTGCATACACAACAAACTGGAAATATGACACTCAATTGTACGCATCGGTGGGCACTTTTGGCCTGACAATAACTTTGATTTGCATGCGCCTCCGCCTTCGCCTCCACCTCGCACGGTTTTCCCGGAAAAACCCGCATGGGATCCGGACCTAAAGTCACTTGTTGCCCGTGGGGAAATTCAAATGTGTTTGTGCCTTCTCCGAAGCCAATTGCAGATAAGCGCTTTTCCTTTGACTACTACTCTCGCTCCGTTTGCCGGCCGTTGGCATTGAGTGAGCAGCATAATTTATTTACGAAAACTTTGCCGGTCAATCTGCCTGCCAGCCCATCATCCCTGCCCGTCATCCTGCCAACAAGACATCGCCAGCCAGCACCCATGTTTGGCAGCTTGAAGTGGGTAAAGTGGTCGGAGACAGGCCGTCAGCTTCCTATTTGAAGCTAAAAAGTGGGGCCAAGAGAAAAAAGAAAACAATTACGCTGCCTTTCATTTGCTTAAAACTTTTCACTGGCCGCGGTCAAATTGCTTAATTACAAAATTGCGTTGATGCGCGGCTAGGGCGGCAACCTGAGGGAACCTGGGCAAGAGTACTTGGCCAGAAAGGAAAAAATAAAGATGCCATGATCAAATTAAAAGTAAACAAAGAGCTGCGTGCGTTGACCAAAGCGGCGCCATTTTGCGGCGCCCGCTTTTTGTTTTTTGACCGCCAAAGTCTAGAGCTCCCAAGCCCGAGGACTTACTTGAAAGAAATCCAAAATTAAAATTCCCAAAGCGTTGGCACAAAAAACAAAAAAACCGTAACAAAAGTCAAGTGGCAAAGAAGCGATCCGCAGGAAGACGAACAAAAAAATTGCGCATAAATTAATTGTGGCCAGCTTTTACAGGGTGAAAAAATTAAAGTTTTCTTAGAAGTTGATTAGATAGGAAAGGCACTTCGATTATTCAAATTTATTCCCTGGACCTAACCACTTTATAAAGGAGTTCAAGAAAACTTTTTTGGCATTATTAATAATTTCTCAGATTAAGACAGATTTTTAATTTTTAAAGATCTTCCGTAGATATTTTAATGGCATTTTCTAGAATTAAATAACGCTTTTCCCTGTGTACTTCTGCTCTTTGCCCTATTCCTTAGCCGCTGGCTATAAAAGGACATTTTAGTTTGCGTAAGACAAGGATGCGCGCAGCGCAAAGCAACGGAAGTGCATGTCGCACCGGAAGTGAAAAACGGGCGGTGGTGGAGGCGAAACAAAGGAAGGGGGATGGCAGATTGCTCGGCAGCTGCGTTTGCATACTAAATTTGATGCTGTAGCTCGCGGCTCACATAAATAATAAACAATTGCAGTAATAAATATTAAATGATGGCCAAGTTTCGCCTCCGGGCGCTGAGCTTGACATGCGAAATGATTTCGTTGGCGAACTTGATCTCCCGGCTATTAATTCAACCTGAAAACCTTTTTATCTAATTAATTTGGGCATTTGTTTTTGACAGTCTCTCTCTCAACCATTAGATATAATTTTATTTTGCAAACATAACCGGCACAGGATTTAATTAAGTTGTCAGCAGTGCTACAAAAATTTAAATAATTCATGAGACCAAATGTAAAGTTGTCCGATGGTATGCTGCCATTTTTATTAAAATTCAATTAAAATAAATAATTAAATATCCATATATTTCAATATGCCCACATGTCTGGAATATAAAAAAAAAGAGAACGTAATGCAATGTGTTTCTAATTAACATTCAATGCGTGGCCAGGGCATCGTGCGTTAAAATCATTAAAAGTCCAACCGCATAGGCATTAATCCCGCTCCTCCAACGGCGATTTCTTAACCCACCGCGGGGCGCCGCCCCGAGGAGAGACTAGAAATGCAATTGGAATTTTAGGCCGCCGGCATTATACTAATTATAAAATAATAAACAGGATTTCAGCGCATTTCGATCATTTGCCAATTTACAAATGTGCGACAAATCCGCGCGATTTGCGGGCAATCGCTTAAAATACAAAGCGTGCACCTAAGTTAATTTATTTTAATTTCACCGAGCAAACCGAAAAATCTATTTGAATATTTGCCAGGGAGTAGGAGGACGAAAAGGGGATTGCATTTGGCGTCCATTAGAGTAATGAGCTTTGGTTGGGGCCGTGTGTGTGGGAAAATAACCCTTGCGAAAATAAGGGCAATAAAACTGAAAATGCGAATGCCAAAACACTCTGGAAACTTAACGGCCGCCCATCGACGGATGACACTTTGCAGCCTGCGGCCATAAACCATTCGCTTCGATTCGATTCGATTCGCTTTGGAGTGACAAAAAGAACAAAAAGGATAAATCCAACATGTACATGCCATATCCCGGCGCTATATCCTTGACTGGGCAGCTGGCAATTGGCAGCTGAGCTCCATCCGTCTCCGACTGCTCAAAAATGCAATTTATGTGTGCGCAGCGCAAATAACGAATTGTACCCCAAACTACGCTTAATGCTCCTTCCAAGGGAGGGACGCAGCAACCGAGCATATTTTGTAATAACACTAAAAGGATCTTATCGACAGTTGACAGCCGCAGCACTCGCATGCTGTCTTTATTGGCCAGCGCCGTTTAGGGCCATAAAACGCTTCGGACTACGGGCCATAGCCTGCTTTTCAGAGCGAGTCCTGCGAAAGAGGACGCTCCATTCGGCGGCATAATTAGACTCACGTAGCCATTGCGAATGAAGCAATTGGCGATGCAGCTGCAATTTATTGCCCGGCCTGCCGCATGCACTCTCATATAAAGCAGCCTCCATTTTCGACGGCACGTGTGAATTTCGAGGCGAGCTCGGTTCGCCAGAAAAATGCAATTTTTCCCTCTGTAAATTACCCTTTGTACACACACACTCACACACACGCTGGCTGAATTTGCAATTGCATTTATCGTCAAGTGCATCAATTTAAATGTGGCCACTAATTGTCATTATCAGTGCGTTGCGTTCCATTCGCTTCGCAGTATTTTCCCATAAATTTGTTCTGTGTTTTTTTTCTCCTGTTTTATTTTTGTTGGTGGTAGCTGCACCCTCAGTGTTGTTTATGTTGTGTTTTTATTTTTATATAGTTTTTTATTTGCCTGCAGCATTAAAGCGCGCAATGGTTATTCGGTCATTTGTAAAATTCAAGATGCCCTGCCGCACTGCGATGCTAATTTAATCAATGGCAGCGAGGCAGTAGGTTCAAGACCGTTGTGTCTAGCAAGGATATGCCAATGTTTGTTCATTAGTATTGGTCATTCGGCTTATTGTGTGGTCCCGCCTGTGTGCGCCTGCCACACTCCCACACCCACGGGTCGGCAAGGACAACGATGACGCAGTCTAAGTGCAACATCAAATAGCTTATAATTAAAATATCCCTAACTCATACGCACAGTTAGCATCGGCAAGCACGGGTGGAAATTAAATAATTAACTAACAAAGACAAAAGAAAAATATTTAGGACTTGGAAATCCTTAAATTATCAATTAAGCTTAAGTTTATTCCAAATGTATGTAAGGTAATTAAGGAAATAAGGTAATTGCAGGAGGCACAACTTCTTGAGCCTCCCTCGCTTAAGCCCAACAATGGCTTTCAGGGGTTAACCATCTGATGGCATCTGTCGCCTCGTTTTTCCTTCCTACAGCCATCAATGCCAGCTGTAAATATATATCCATATATATTATATTTACGTTTAATTGTAGGTGTGTCAACGGTGCGTATGGCTTCATTTAAACGCACACAGGCACATGCGGCGGCTAACAAACAATTTCAATTGAGATTTCAATAATTGTCGATTTAGATATGTAAATATTTATTGTATATTTCGTTGGTCGCACTGCTATTGACTTAACTAATGTGCGCCCGGTGCGTCTGTGTGTGTTTGCACCTGCTGTGGCAATGAATTGTCTGGGCGTGTGTGTGAGCATCAAAATAATTGTTTCCACTCCGAAGCTCTCATGGCCCAACTGATCAGATTTGGGTGTGGTTGCTAAAATTTGCCAGATGCTGATCGGTGAAAATCGGAAACCCAAAACCCGTTCATAGGTCAGCATTTGGGCAAAGTTATTCGTTCATTTGCGGTTTTATTCCGCCTGAAATATCGCTTTTCTTTTGGCGAACACAATTTTTCCCGCTACCTGTCATAAATTATAAAACCGATGTTAATCTTTCAAGGACAGGCCGTCGGACATATGTTTGTCCAAACAAATGCAAACAAATGCTATTTGAGCGTGGATTTCGCAGGAGCACACACATAAATGATAAATATTGTGACCACATTGGTTTTTAATGAGGTTTGGCGCACTCGCTTTCGTTATTTTTCGAAATTATTCAATGCTGTTAGTGGTGGGTATAATCACTTTTTGAATAATTCAATATTTCAACCCTTCAATGTACATCATTTTAAAATATAAATATTATTAGGCTTGGGGATAATCCCTAGATGGAATCTATAACCCTGAGAATTTACTGCAGTTGGAAAAGGTTAATTCTAAAATTCTCGTCTTACTAGCATCCTCTAGAATATTCTTTTGTAGTCTAAGTATTTTATTTATAAATTATTTAATTCCCAATCACGGGATACATTGAGAGTATCAGCAATTCTAAGTAACCTTAGTTATCCTTCCTGCTTTGCTTATTTAGGCAAACCATTTCGTGTTTTTGGCTGCACAATTAGTCAACGCAATTTGCACAAATAAAATAAAACGAAACGAACGAAATGAATCGAAACCGAACAGAACACGTGCGAGGCAGCACGCAAAACCAATCTTGATTATTGTTATTTTCGCCAGTTGTATTTTTGGCTTAATTATGTTTCGCTTTGCCATAAATTTGCTGGCATTTTGCGGTTAATATCTGCCGGCCAAATGCTTTATCTGCCGGCTTTCCCGAAAGCCCCAGGCGTGTGTAAAATTCCGTTGCCTGCTTATCGGCAAGACAGCAATTTGTAGCTCTGTAGCCGGCAAATCCAATTGCATAAATAATTTTGCGCTGCTCGCTGCCCGCTGTTGAGAACTTCGGGCGTTTCCCCATTAACCATGAATGTTGCTTTATTGTATTATTAATTTTTTTTGTTCGTAAATACCAGATTACAACTGTGCAACATATTTCATGGCGGCCGCTATCTGCCGGAGTGCACAGCTCGTTGGCAGTGTAATGCGCAATAATTACAATTTGCGGCTTGCAATTTCAATAATATAAAATTACCAAAGTAATTGAAAAACTGCAAAAAAAATAGCGAAAAATGTGCGAGAGCAAAACAATTGCTCGAATAACAATGGTAATGAAACATATGCCGCCTCCGCCTGCGCCTCGGTCTCTGTCCTGGCAATCCAACTCCACTTACCATATGCAATTTGCACTTTTGCCGGAGACTGGCAGGTTGGAAGCGAAGGTTGGATGGCGGCGTTAAGAGCAGCATGAGAAATTAATGAGCAAACGAGCGGAATGCTTTTTAAAAGTGTTAAATAAATAACAAATGGCCATTTGTCGGACTCCACACATGACCAGTGTTGTGGGCCTGGTCCACTCGGTGGGAGCAAGCGGCTTACAGAGGTGCCCACAGGTGATGCCCAGGAGCAAAGGGCAAGTGCACTTCCATCGGTCAGGCTGCGTTTGCTTTGGTTCGGTTTGGTTTGACAAATATCGTAGCATTAAAATAAGCATTTTGTTGGAAGAACTTAAAATAGAAAAGTTGGAAAAACCTCATACATTTGCAAATTTTAATATATCTTTAAAAGGGCAACTTAAACAAGCTGCAGATGAGATGATGGCACGGCTGGTGTTATGTCTTTATTGTCATTGGGTATTTCCTCCGCGCGTTTTCCTCCGCGCGTTTTCCAAAGCAAAGCGTAACGGAGCAAAAATATATACATAAATAAGTAATTTTTATATTCCATCAAGCCAGGAGCAGCGAGAGGCCCTGGAATGGGAATCGCTGTGAGCGAGAGGGTATGAGTGTGGAAAATATTTATAAAAATTCCCTTTTGTTTATTTATAATCAGTTTGTGCAGCGGAGCGCTGGCTGTGCCCTTCCACCTGCCAAGCCCCGCTCCGGACCGCGGGTTATCCGCGCGCCACGCCTCCCTGCTCCATTGCCCTCTCCTATTTTCTATTGCATACAGCTAGGCGCAAGGTTGCTGGGAGCTAGCAGCTGCAAAGAGTGTGCTGTGTGTGTGCGGCTCATTTGGTATGCATAAACGCATTTTTATGTAAATTGAAAAATATTTCGCCAGCGAAAAAATGGGATATTTCTCCCTTGCCCCTCCAGCTTTTCTATACTCCCTCCGAATTCCCCCTTTTCGATTCTTTTTCGCACTTGGATTATTGCATGTTGAGGTAATTGCTGACCATGCTTGCTTTCGGATAGAGGCTGTTGACTATCGGATTCCTATCGCTGCATATAAGTACATATGTGCCCTTGCCAATTCCTAATCAACGGCTTCTAACACAGCCATGAACTGAGCACATTATATCTGATTACCTGAGACGGCGATGTGGGCACGCGATCGTCGTTTCCACCAATTTGCATGCGGAGCAGGTGCAGGAACTGAATTTAATTGTGTGCGATGTGGGGAGCGGGTAGTCAGGTAAACAATACCAGGAGAGCAATGCCAACGCAAGCATCTGCACTCAAAAAATCAAATAAATTTTAAAATGGGATAAATGCTTGAATTTTGTCCTATTTTAATTTAATAACAATATTAGATAGAACTCATAAAATTAATTTGCTTCTTTTTTACACAATTTATAAGCAACAATCCTCTATTTGCGACATTTAAACCCATGTATTTGCCATACAAACTTGCCAACTTTATTACCGTTTAGCAGAAAAATTTGAATTTTAAAACCACATAGAAACCAAATAATCGAACATTCCCTTTCCAACTGCATCCCACAATTCAATTCCTTGCATCGCTGAAATGAAGATCCCAACTAAGTTATCAGTTTTCATGTTGTTCCAGCTCCGCACATCAACATCCGTGTATGCAGTGCCAGCTAGATATTGCATTTGCATATCAGCCATGACGTGCCGTAAGGTATTCCAAGGATTCCCCAGTTGGCCGCTCAATAGCGGGTAACCGTAAAGATATTACGGCTGCGATAGTTGCCATCGATAATTCAATTTTGTGCATTATTTTGGCGCTACTCGATGATGCCCTGCTGCCCTGCCATTATGTGCTAAACAAATGCATCCTGAGGCGAAACACCGGAGCACCGGGCTCAAAGGAGTCGCTGCGGAGCCACGCTGGCCTGGCTTATTCCACTCTTTAATTTTATTGTCTGTAGCTCGGCTTTCTCAGCCCTCTCTCTTCTCTTCGCTTTTCGCCTTTCTCTGCCACGCTACACTCGTCTATAAATTTCATCCGCACTTTCCCCGCCACGCTGGCTCAACGCTTTTCCTCCGTCTTTATGCCCTGCCGTAAATAGATTTTCCTTGTTATTGTTCACAAAATGATTTAGGGAAAATTAGGTTTATGTAAATAATGAAAAAAGAAAACGAACTCTCGCTGCAGGCCAAAATATCCTTAGATAGATGCCTTTGCCTGGCTGCCATACACATGTGATCAATTTCGGGTGTTGTGTCTTGGCAGAGGGAAGGCGGAAGACGCTTTCCGAGGATATTTTACAGACATTAAACCGAAGCCAAGTTTAAGAAAATTGATAAAACAGTATGCAGCAGTTCCCTTCAAATCGCATTATGCATAATTTAATGAAAATAAAGTAAATAAATGCACATATGCAGGCGACAGCTTATGCTAAATTCAAAGCTCGGTTTTTATAATTACAATCCTTTTCATTCGAGGCCCATTCATGTGTGAATAAGCTCTGTTTTTAATGTGTAATCAATCTGTTCATTTTTTTTTTATTGCTTATTGGCCTTTATCAGCAGAGCAATTAGTTTTGAAAATTTATTTAAAAATCGCACACGCCATTTACGCTATTGTGCTTACATTTTAGTACAACGTAGGCAGTTTGCATATTTATTATTTGTTTGTTCTGGGCCGCGACAATAATTCATACTGACGGCCAATTAATCAGAAAAGGACATTCAATTAAGGCACAAAATCGTGTTGTGTAAAAAAGCGCATGAATGGGACAGGCAGCAAAATATGCTCGCTATTATTATTTCAAATTTAATGCACCAACAAACAAGTTTTATGCAATCGATAAAGATTCGATAAGCGGCAAATTGCATAAATAATCGTATATGCTTTTTGTTCTGTTTTTTTTTTTTTTTAGATCCACAAAGGCCCGCAACAATGGTGACAAAATATGGATGTAATAATGCCCCGGTTCGGGGGCGTAATGGGCGTATAAAATCGGATGGGATTGGCTGGGGCTTTATCCCCGGAAAAGTGCGTTCTAATTAACTCAAAAGGCGCTGGCGAAAACACGCGAAAAAGTGCTTAAAAATATGTGTGGATGTGTTTACATAAAAGCCGAGTGGAAAAGCGTGTAAAACGGCAAAAAGAGAAACCGAACGGAGAAAACTGCGCTGGGAAACGCAGGGAAAGACACAAAAATACACACAGAAACAGAGAAAAATGGAGGAAAATCTGTGTCAAACGTCAACGACTTTTTGTTGCTTCTGCGGATGATTATGTTGTTGATGTTTCTGGCTTTTCATGACGCGGCAAATTGTGCGAGTTAATGTAAATGCGCTGAATTAGCTTAGAATGGGCAGCCAGAGCCCGCGTTTGGTGCGGATTTACAGCAATGTTTGCATTCCGGCTTCTCTAATTGCCAGCAAACAGGCTTCCCGCTCTGTGGCTCGGGTATATTCAAAATGCCCCTCGAAATAGCTGAGCGCAGTATGTAATTGCTATTTTCGGCCCTGGCCGTATCAGTTCTCTCGCCGGCAGGTACTTATGTTCGAAGTTCTGTAAACAAGTCCGCTGATTAGACGCCATAAGTTCCTCCGATAGCGGGAAACACACATAAGCCCGGCAGTTTGTCTTAGTCAGTTGTGAGTCAGTGGCTCCTCCTGCTAGATATGCCCAGCACAGATATTACTTACAAGCCCTGACTGTCGTAATTACAAATACCCACAAAGGGCCCTATAAGTCGGTCGGACTGGTTTCTAGATCGCTGTAAGATCAGTCAAGTGTACGAGGGCAAACATAAAACATTAAAAACAGCCCATGAAAAGTACGAGTACGATCCGAAACCAGTTGGGAAACAATAAAACGGTCGGAAGACGGAAGCTTCAAAGAGACCTTCGAGAAAGTTTCGAAATACATTCTAGTATACAGTCTTCCCCCAACCCGCCAAAAATACCTGACTTACGGATTGGGTTTCTAAAACAGTTCAAGATCTACATAAGTACACTGAAAAAAATATTATTCGGTCTGAGATAGATTGAAGATTTATATATTAATTAACTTTGCTGATTTTTAGGGCAAATAAACCTTTTAATAAATATAATCAGTCGCTAATATTATAGACAAAATACTCTAAAAATTATTTTCATTTTTTTTCTTTACTTTCTTTATTTTTTTGGGACCGTATTGGGAATAAAAGTATACTTTTTATCTAATAGTAATTCAAATTATTTTTAAGTGGTTCCTTTCAGTGTATTTGGGCTTAACAGTCGGATCACAAGCTCTTTACTAAGCGCCAAGCTAATTGTTTACACCTGACCAAGGTGACTATGATGGGTTTCCAAGCGAATTTCTGACTATAATTGGCTGTGATATGCTCCGAGTCCAAGGCAAAATTTGAATGAGCTAATATTCCTATCTTGGCAGCGATAAGATACAGGGAACCGGCAAAGCTAATCAGGTTTCTTCTATATTTTGCAGTTCTATAGTTTCCCGAACTAACGGCACAATCTTTTCCCACCCCAAACGCCCCTCATTTTAATTGCCCGAAGAGGCAACCACAGAGAGAGAGCGGAGAGGCGCAAGGCAATAGAGGCACCGAGAGAGACAAAATTGAGGGAGAGGGAAACTGAGGCAGAGAGCCCGATTTACAGGCGCTGCTCGTTCTCACTCTGTTTTATAATTAAACATGTGAGGTTAGGATAGCGAAAAAATAGCGATAAAATGGAGCAAAGGTGCGCTATGCGGGCACCAGCTGAATATTAATTATACGCACCTTTGAACCGATCTGGTTGCCGCACTGGCCCGCCTGCAGATGCACGATTTCCCTCATTTTGAGAACGCTCTTCTTGACCTCGTCACCGGAATTGGCTTTGGAATTAGTTTCAATTGACTGCAATGACGCACTCACGCACTATCAGCTATTTTTTTGGCGCTATATCAACCTGATCTGAGTCGCAAACACAATCACACACACGCACTCGTTTCGGTTCGGATTCGGGGAAGAGTTAGAAGAAAGCCTCGGGAGCGGAGCGAAACTGAAACTGAACGGAACGATCGACGCGCGCTTGCTTTGAGAATCCAACGTGAACTGACGGCGAGCGACCCGCCACAGACTATGTGCCTCTATTAACAAAAGGGGCGGCATGAGTCCCCCCACTCAGAGAAATGTGTTTTGGGAGGTGTGGAAATTGGTAAAATATTTAATACTTTCTTGATCCTAGAAAGCACTAAATAATAATACTATTAGAAGAGTAAAATAAATAATTACAAAAATAAAATATGTAATATTTATAGAAGCAAAATAAATAAATAAATTATCGATATTTATGAGATTCCTGCAGAGATTTCCAAATCAGTTCTTCAATGAAGGGCCTAATTCCCAACTCTCGCCCTATTCTTCGAGTGCAGAGAGCGGAGAGGAGATGGTCAACAAAGAGCGGCGAGCGGCAAGCGGAGAGCGGCGAACGGAGGTGGGGGCATGCAATAGTTGTGAAATAAAAATGCTGCCGGCAGAGAGCGAGGTGACACACAACGTGATATTTTCAATGGACGCGTGTTTTTGTTGTTTCTTGTTTTCTTGTTGTTTTCTTCAATCTTCATTCCCTATATTCCTTTCCTTCTGCTTGCCGGCGTCGTAGGAGGCGCCAACGCTGCACTTTTCGCTCTCTCCCTACGCTTGGCTGGCCCCATGAGAGAACGGGAGAGAAGAACGCCCGAGAGAGCCTCCCAGCAAGAGAGAGGGAGCATAAGAAGCAGAGAGCAGAAGAATGGGGTTTAGCACGTGAGTCTGTGTTGCAGAGAGCAGCACTTTCTACATTCTACACAAGAATGTCTCTACACGTGTCAACTAAGGACAAGAGAGACTTCCTGGTATTATTCAGGTAAGACTTTATCCTTTCAATATAAGAGAGAAAATATAGATATTTAAATTTGAAGTTGCATGTTGAATTTAAAAATCGTTTTGATTGGATTTAAGAAAAAACGCAGTAGAATGAGGTGTAGCACGTGAGCCTGTGTTGCAGAGAGCTGCACTTTCTATATTCTACAGGTGTCATGTAATGATAAAAGAAGACTTCTTGGTATAATTCAGGTAAATCCATACCTTTACAATCAGAAAAAGAAAATATTGATATTTAAAGTTCTTTAAATGTATTTATTAAAATTAATTAAATTAATTTTAATTTCTTTCCATTAATGGTAATTATATAAATTGTTTAGATCGCATTTAAGACCCTTCAATTGCCCATCTCCTTCATGGTGCTCTTGATGAACTTGGCGTAGTAGCGGACACTCATGAAAACGTCGGGCTTCTCGTTGGCGCCGCACTCGTAAGTCCACGTGTTGACGCCGCACACCTCGTTGCGGAACACGAGTGGTCCGCCGGAGTCGCCACTGCAGAGGGTCTTGTGGTTGTATCCGCTGGCACACAGGATGTTCGGCGGCATTGTGCGTCCCAGCTTCTCCTCGCAGGCCTTGTGCTCCACGATGGGCACTCGGATCATGCGAAGGGTGCTCGGCGTACCGGGTTTCGTGCGAGCCTCGGTTGTGCCCCAGCCGGCCACGGTGACCGTGTCCACGGAAAACAGGGGCACGGAACAGATCTTGGCGTAGCCGATGCTGCGACCCTTCAGCGGATACTGGGTCTTGGCCACGGCGATGTCGCCGATAAACTTCATCTTCTGGAAGCTCGGATGCGGTCGCACCTCCACAAGCCTGTTCTTCCGGGCGCCAGAGTCGAATTCCCGGGTCCTGCCGCCCACCACGTGGAAGTTGGACTGGAGCATGTTCTCGAAGCAGTGGGCAGCCGTGATCAGGTGGCGCGGGGAGAGCAGGGTTCCGGTGCAGACGAGCCTGTTCAAGTAGAAGATCTGAACGCCAAAGCCACCGAGTCCCCCGTTCGATATTTCTTGGCCCCCGTAAACCCTGGGCTGAATCTTGATCCTGGGAGGAGCATCCTCGGCACCTGTTCTGGCCGAGGTCAGCAGGAAAAGCGAGACGAGGAACAGCCACTTGGGTTGCATTGTAAGGAAAGACTGGGGGAATCAGCTTGGAATAATTATAAATTAAAAAGTAATTAGCTTGAAATTAATTCGTTTCATTGGATTAACTAACAGTGAGCTACAAAAGGTAATATTCCAGAAATGTTAGCACCATTTCGGTTAAAACCTAATCGATATTCCATTCAAATATTAAATCTCTTCAAAAGGTACTTTTCAGCACAAGAAAGGAATAATTTTGGCTCCTCGAAAAGTTTGGATTTAATGCGTTGAGGGACTTGGCTTTTCCAAAAGAAAGAAAGTTCCACTGGCCAATGGGAACGGGGCCGTGACAGCGGCGTCGTCGAGTCGATTACGCGAGGAGCTCTCTGTTCTCTGTGTGAGTGGAAAATTTAACCCATTTTCCTTTGAGGATTCCCATTGGTCTTTTTGTGGAATCGCGGCACGTTTTGTTGCCAGTACATTTGCGGTTATGTGCTCATTGCAAGCACATATTTATGTCTCAGGGTGTGTGTGTGCGTGCGGCTCTTGCCAAATTGTCGATTTTATTATTTGTGTTTATATGATTTTTCAGCTGTTCTGCATTTTAAAGGAAGCCGGAAAATAGATGGAAAGACAGAGAAATACAGAGGGAAAAGGCGATGGGGCAGGGGGGACAGAAGGGGTTTTCCGAGCGTAGCATGCGCGGCGCGTCTTCAACCTCATTTCTTATTATAATGTGAAAAATATCCTTTTACAAATTCAAAACGTTGAAATGTGCGATTTCTTTTGTTGCCGATTTTAACTGCCAGATAGAGAGATTCTATTTGTGCACGGGAAAAATAAAATCAAATAAAATTACAAATATATTTTTGGAGGAAAACAAAATTACTTATGAAAAATGTGTCGATCATTAAGGATTCTTGATTTAGCGACTTTTAAACCATGTTAGTTAGCTGAAAAGCATATTAGTCAAAACATTATTAACTTTAAATTAATATAGCTGTTAGATAATTACCTTACTTTATTAAAATTGCTATTGATACAAAGATAATTGTAGTTTCTAAAACCCTAATTACACTATTAAAATGCTAAAATAAAATTGTTTTATTGCTAAAGTTTACTAAGATTATTTTAATGCTATTTAACACTTCAGTAATACAAATTCACTAATTCTGGTGAATAAAAATTTGTTAAATAAATATTATATCCTCTATTTTTCATGTGTATTTCTGCTTGTACGTGTGGAGTATCTGTGTGTTCATTTGACCCGTGTGTATTGTTGTCGAGCAGTTCCGCTCCGCAAAACTGTCCGGATCACGTCCGTTTCGGCGCTTACGGAAACGTTTCGCATGTAGTTTACGGAGCTACTCCGCCCAACGAGATATATTCATCATTCGCTATTGAAATATTCGGCGCATCACTGGGTGGCAATTTTCTAACATTTTCGGCTGCAAAATCATCGTTGTCACTGGCTGGAGGAGGCTCTATAAATTGCTTTTCCGTTTAGTCCACTCTTGATGATTTGGCTACATATTTGCATGAAAAAGTCAAACAAAGAAAGAAGTCACAGCTTTTAAATGTCCTCGAAGTTTCTAATAAATTGTATCTAACCCAATACATTTTATAATTATTGTTAGACAATTTGTAAAATATTTAAAAATAGAGAGAGTAGATTTGGGCAATAGAAAAGAAATCTGTTTTTTCTTTCCAATCCCCATGCCATAAACATTAGTGGCATCAATGTTTTTTACGAAAATTCATTTCGATTGCCTATTTGTTTATGTTTTTACAGCACTTTTTTTGTGCGCATCATAAAATAAAAGGAAATTCAACTGCAGCAAATCCATTTTAGCAGCGAAGCTTTTATTAGTTTAGTTTTCGAAATTAAACGTATTTGCATGTCAGGCTGTCACACACACGAATAAAAAACTTTTGCATTTTGCATGTGTGTCTAGTTGATGTATTTTTTGCAGTTGCAAATGTTATAATATTGTTGCATGATGCCTTTGGTGTGTCTTTTGTCGACGGTTTGGTAATAGCTGTTGTTGATTTGCTTGGCTTTTGCCTGCTACCATTGCCGGAGTGTACAATTTAATTGCTTTTTGGGTTTTTGTTTGGCCCACACACACACATTCAGGCGAGAGAGTGTGTGTGAATATGACGGAACTGGTTGTCGTCTAACAATTTTTAGAATTGCATTGGACAGCAAAAGAAAATCCAGTTGAAATTTCACGCCACAAGGGCAGAGAGGGAGTGGGAGCTAGGGCAATGGAGGAAGGGATGTGTGCCTGCTACAATATTTTGCTTTTAACTTAAAATCTAGTGTTTAATTGCCATAGGAATGCACGCAAAAAAATTAAAATAAAATCATGAAGAAATCAAACTCCTAATGTGGGCTAAGTCTATTAAATAAATAAATATATTTACCAATATGTTTGGCCATTATTGGGAATATTTTCGAATTATTTGTTCCTAATTTGTATATCGAAGCAGCCTTTAATTATAATTTTCTGTGATCCTAAATGTCAAGCTTCCCCTAAATACCCTATTTAATACATATATAAAAAAACATCATATTAAAAATGTTATCTAGAAAATATTAAAGCTAATTTCTGCCAGTGCCTCCCCACTCTCGCTCTTTGTCTTTAGCTGGTGTCAACGGAAACCGTCGCAGTGTTTGTTAGTTGGCTGCCATCGAAATTCCGGATTCAACAGCAAAGTAACCAAAATGCAATTGTTTTGCAATTGGCATTTTGACCACATTCTGACACCCATATGGCCTGGCCCGGACTGGCCGGCGAGTGGCAGTGGCAGCGACATTGGCAATGGCAGGCACTGTAAAATTCGGAAAAACTAAATATGCACAGACATGCGCAAATGTGTGTGCGAAGTTTGCGTAATTTAGTTAGCATTTCAAATGTTTTTCCATTGCGAGCATTAGGCCCAGGACATTTTCTGTCGATATGCCGAAAAATTCTTAATTGAAAATGAATTTGGTTTCAGCAAAGTGCTGCTGCTGCGCTCTAGCACTGCCCAATCTCTTTTTTTTTTTCGTCGATGCCTTGTTTTGCTTGCTACTAATTCGGATTGTTTTGTGTTTTATCTAGCTGTGATGGCAATTCGAACGGATAGTAGTATTGGGTATGGAGTTAAGGGGGCCATTGGCTCACATTTGCATATTTTCAGAGCCTGCAGCCGAGTGCTGTTATCCTTTGGCACAGCTGCGCTGCTGTTTACTTAGTGTCGCTGAATCTGTATCTCTGACCGAATCTGGATCGGCCACCAGGCATCCTTTCCTCTCTGACACACGAGACTGGGCAAATACAAAAATTCTAGGCTACATATTCGACAATGAACGGAGAATGCCTCTGCTCGGTCTCTGAATTTGATGAATGTAGGAATATCCAGCGAAGCTCTCATCCTCAACTGCTTTCGGATATTTACACAGTGCGAATGAATTTTAGATATTATATTATTATTATATTAAAAGGATTGCCTTTCTTTTTTGTCACATTAAAATAATATTAATTATCAAATTTTAAAGTTGGGAGTGAATTTAAAGTAAATAATATATTGTTAGACAGTTCCTCCTTACTTAAACGGAAGCTTCCATAATTAATTGCTTTCAAAAAAATTTTGTTTTAATTTAAATATCCTTAGGAGATATATTTTAAAATTAGAAAAAAACATAATTAGAATGTTAAAATACAAAACTAGAAATAATTCATATTTGTATTGGCTATTTTTTTTAAGTTCAAAAGCAACAAAGAGAAATAAAATGTTTTAAGACAGTTCCACCTAGCTTAAACCATAATTCGTTTTATAAAAACAAATTTTCATGTTTAATTGCAGCTAAATACATATATTTTTGTATCAGAAATACTCAAAAAAATTTGATTTGAACTTTTTATTTTTGTATTTTTGTAATATTCAAAAAACAACCAAGAACATTTCTACAAAAAATACCAAGCTATAGTTTCCCCAGTGCATAGTAGATGCTGTTGTGTGTATTTATTTGAGATATAATAGATGGGCTTGCCAGATATATAGACGGACATCTGGACAGGCCGGAGGCTTCATTTGGCTGCCTGCTGGCCATATTTGCCGTTATGCATGCAAATTGCACTAATGAGCGTAGCAAAATTTTGCATAGACAAATGCCAGAAAACGGACCTGGAGGCAGGGATGCTGCTGCATCTCCAGCAGCGGCATGCTTAAAAGGTTTCAGCCCTTAAATGAGGTCGACGTCGAGGAACCGAGTGGAGACCACAAAAGTTTCCCCCATCGCCGCCAGCTGGAGGGCAGTTTTCACGCACGGTTTGTCCCGTTCACGGAGCTGTGACAGCTTTTTGCAACTGCATCTGTAGCCAGAGCTAGAGCTACTTCTGCTGCAGGTCCTGCTCCTGCCTGTGCTGCTGCTGCCATTTTTGCTCATTAGAGTAAATGCACTTAATTAGAGCATGCCGGCCATCGGGGTTTTTACCAAAAAAAGCTAAAGGGGAGCTGGGCAAGGGCTATGATTACGCCGTTCTTAATAACAAAGATGGCAACAACTTGGCCAGGGCAAAAAACAATGCAGTTTACACTTTAAATGAGTGCAAATAAATAAATGGCTAAGCGAATTGCGACAAATAGCTGGGAAATGGCTTACAAAGTTGCGCATTTTAGTGGCCACTGGCCACCACCAGTGACCGCTAACCATTCTCCACTGGCCACTGGCCATCCACACACACTCTCCTTGTGACCAGTAATTTGGCTGCGACAGGACCTCGACTTACTTTGCATTTCCCGGCAATTGTTGTTGGGCATCATTAGCGCACGGGTAGTGTGTGGTTCCGGCGGATAAAGGAAACTGAGAGAAATAATTAAGGATTTTCTGAATGATTTAATGAAGGGGGAATTTTATATATAACTTTAAGCAATTTAGAAACAGTTTTGAGAGTTAATAAAGGAGTAAATTAAGGCATAATAAGCTAACAGAATTTTTCATAGAAGTCTCTGAATAAAACACAATTTTACCCAAAACGTTGGAAGTCTCGAATCTAGGAAATGATTGCTTCTTTCACCTATTAAACCTTTGTAGTAAAAATATTTTTTCTCTCTGCTTACTGCCATGAATTTCCAGCCGTTGATTGCAATTGCAGACTGCTTACTTCGGTGAAGTCATTAAACATCATTAAAAATTGATTGCAAAGGGGCAGGCAGGTTTTTTTTTTAACGCCTCTGCAACTTTGTGGCGCCCGTAAAGATCGCGGCAGGAGACGGCTCTGAGTTCAGACTACAAATGAAGCCTGATCTGCGGAACTTGCAGATTTCAGTTTAAAAAAAAAAGAGAGAAGAGGTTCGGTCCCCGTCTGTCTCGCTGAAGAAAAGAGAAAAGTGCCCAGGGCCCAGTGGCCGGTTGGCCAAATGGTGCAATGTGCGAGGGGAAATTGTTTGCCTTTTGCTTGTCTTTGTCGTTTAATTAACTAAAAAATTGCTTTTTTAAATAGTTTCCAGCTGAAAGTCAGCCAGAGACAGATGGGGCGGTTCGGCGAAGGACGACGGGCGAGGTCGGCTGGGGTTTCCGCTGGGGCGAGTCTCTATTAAAGAAACGCTTGAATAATTTCTGCCTTAGGCCAGTGGGGAGCAGCCATTGGAATATTATGCTTGCCATTTGCTTTGACGCTCGCTTTTAGCTTATTAGATGTACTGTGCCTGCTCGGGTGGCCCTTCGCCCGGTCGTTATGCAATATTTATTAAAGTGAAATAAAACACAGAGCGAGCTCTAGCTGCCGTTGTTGATTGCTTAAATATTCTCTTTTGGTTACCTCCGAGCGTGCCATTTTTTCACACATCCCCCCGGCACAGGCCCGCTCTTGCAAGTAGTTGTAATCCAGCGCATATCTCCATTAAATATTCGCAATGTAAATACATAAATACTTGAGTAAGACGCTTAACCGGCACACACTCGCACAATCGCACACATTCCGGTGCCTAGCTTAGCGTAGGCTTTGTCCCAGCTCCAGCTCCTCCTTCTCCTCCTCCTCCTTCCTCCGGTGTCCGGAATCCTCGCTTGTGTACGAATCTACTTAGCATTAGTGCATGTACTTGGGCTTTGTATTAATTTAACCGAACAGACACGGGGCCGAGGTGGAGTGCCAATGCGGAGAGGCGGCGGCGCCGGAGGAGCTGGAAGCCTGATTTTCCGGTTAGTTGAGGATCCCCTCCCGGGAGCGTTAAGTGGGCGAGTGAGTGAAACCTTGAGCTCATTTGGGGCGTCGTCGTCGAGTGACGCACGTAATAATTAAATTTCAAGTTCCGATGCCACTTTGTGGCCGCGATTCGGATTGCAGAAGGTTGAGTGACTGCAATCCCATAATGAAGGCATTACCAGGCTATTAAGATGGCATTGCTTATAGTCAGAGATATAGGTGAGTACTCTGCTTTTAAAGCAAGTTTTTTTTAAGGTATTGAGATTTTTCCTACTAAAAATAGTGTAAAGATTGCGAACTATATATAGATCAGTTCTAAATTAGCCAATGTAAGCTTGAAGATATAAAATATAATAGTGAATCTTTAACCTTTCGTCTTTAAACTTAAATATAATGTTAATTATATAAAACTTATAAGGTACCAAATATATTTTGTATAAGAAATTAATATTTTATTGACAAAACAAAATTTAAGAAGATAAATACAAAGCAAAGGCACAGATAGTGGCAAGTTTTTTGTTTCTTGCTCATATTTTCCTCTCATATTATTCCTGTTCAATGGCTTCCATTGACTTTATCCTACCCTTTGCCTATATCTTTTGTGAATCCTCGACCTAATTAATCCACCGCAAGGCTCCTGTCTTAATTGCTCCTTCTGGCCAGCTGGCAGGCAGAGGCAGGTGAAGTGCCTGTACTTGGCCTATAAATAAATATATTTCCAGCAATTTCCGCTGCAGTGCTGGGGCGTGCCTACTTGGCACCGGGGTAATGAAGTGCCCCAATGCCCCGAACCCGAACCCGAACCCGTGCCCGAGCCCGTGGCGGGACACATGCATGCACTCACTACTCACTCTCACCTATGACGTGTACAAATTGCGTCACTGTAACTTCTCATTTTGGCCATTATTTTGTGGGCCATTCGCCGTTCGTCGTTCGCTATTTTTTCTGGCCGCCGTTTTCCTCTTTTAACGACTTTGGCCGGGGTGGCTGGGCCTGGCCGGGCTAGAGCCTGGCTGGCTGGACTGGCAAAACGCAAATTTTTCGGTGCATAAATTAAAATGCAAATCCTCCGCATGGAAAATCCCCCTGTAATTAACATACATTAGCACGAGGAAATGCAAAACTTTTCTTGCCATTCCCTTTTCGCCTTTCTCCTCTTCCTTTTTCTCTTATATTTTTTTCCCCGTTTTCGTTTTTGTTTTGTTTTTGTTTTAATTTTGCTCTTGGCACTCCCAGTGTGTGTTTGTGTATATATTTTCGTTAATTTCTGGACAATGACAGTTAGGTGGAACTGTGGGGCGGGCAGGTCCTTTAGGTGTCTCTGTCTCGGTGCTAATATAAAAATACAGCAGTGGAAGGACCTTTCATGCATATGCAGTATGTAAAGTGAGCAGCAGGCAGGGCAGGGAGCTTCGCTCCCTCCTTCACGTTTACGTAATGCACATAAGGTCGGTGTTGCTCTGGGTTGGTATAATGAGTAAATTACACAATCAGCCCTGTCCATGCTGGCCTCACTTGACTTTCGTGGAACTTTTGCCGTCTCTGTTTTGGTTTTCCACCATTTTTTGCTAGTCCTTTTCCGTCTTTTATTTTTTTTTCTTTTAATTTGCAGCTCGATTTTTTGTGCTTGAAATTTTTCCACATGGAAAATTATTTGATTTATTTCCACTTGGACACACTGGCACTGCAATAAATCTTCGTTCAATATGCCAGAGTAGCAGGCACAGCGGGCAGGGGGGCTCTACACATGTGTCTGTGCGCCCAAGGACATGGTGCGTGTGTGTGCGAGTGTGCGAGTGTGTGTGCTTACGCAGTTGAGAACTGAAATTTTATTTAGTGTTTAGTGCGCCTCCTCTGACAGCTGCAAGGCAACAACAATTGGAGAACTTTTGCCCAAGAATTCTGTTGGCCAAAAACAACACTGGGCCCGGCCACTGTAATGCTTTCAATTTTCGGGGCCGCATTTTCCAGCAAGCTGCTGCTGCTGCTGCAGCTGGAAAAGCGTCGAGGAGGGGGGAGGATACGATGGGCACGAGCTATGCTTTTGAGGCTGCGGCTGCGACTGCGGCTGTGGCGTCACCAAAAGCTGTCCAGACGTGCTGGCAGGTCTATAAAATGAAACTTTATTACACATCACACTCAGGCCCACCCCACACACACACAGATGTAGATTGGGAGCAGCCATTTTGCAACGTAATTGAATTGTTTCAGGCTTCCTTCCGGCCACACTCACACGCACACGCCAGGGTCAAAGATGAGCTCGGGCTAAGGGAAGAATTTCACACATGCCACGCCCACACCGAAATAACCCATTTTTTGTAACCACTCGTCTTCATTTGCCTGCCAGCGAAAATTTGCCTAGGCTTGATTTTTCTACCATGGCTCCTTGCCTGCTTTTCGGCAGTTTAATGAAATTTTATTATTATGAACGGGCCCATTAAAGTTTATTATGCTGCCGAACAAGGAGCGTGTGTGTGTGTAGCGAGAGTCCTTAGGCTATTTGCTTGGGATCCTAGTGTTTTGTCCCAGGTTAACCGCCGAAAGTTGGTGCATAGCTCAAGGCGCCGGCCGAGGCAGCATTAAAAGAATATCTGAGAATCATTTGACCATGAGCTCAAAGGAATTCCCAGCAGCAGCAGGAGCTGGAGCCGGAGCAGACACCCTCCTTTTGAAGTGGGTTGCAAAGCAAGGGCGTTGGAGCATTAAAATAAATACAAATTAAAATATTTTGCCCGAGATGGGTGTGTGTGTGTGTAGACCAGAAATTGTTCGAATGAAATGGCTTGGAAATGCTTCTTTGTGGCTGCCGTAGTAGTTGACGACGAGAATTAAAACTTGACTGGAATTCGCCAGGCATTCAGGTGAATACTGTCATTAGGGAGTGAATGATGCCATATTGTAGCCACCTTTAAAGCCTTTGGAATAAAGTCTAAACTTTAAGTCCTGCAAAACCCCATTAATCATTTATGCGATAAGGTCGGATCTACATCAAATATGCCACAAAACACAATGTTAAATACATCTAGAAATTAATGTTTTAATTTCATGCCCGAGTTAGCATTTAATATTTTGATTCAGGACGGGTTTGGGCCCTCCTGTTTTGTTTACCTCTCCCTCTGTGTGTGGCAGATTGGCCGGATGGCAATGAGTGACAGCCGGCTAGAGTCCTGGCCTTATCGAACTCAGCAAATCACAGGGGCACGAGGGGGGACCACCAACTGCAACTTCTGACACGATATCTGTGAGGAGTTGTCAATGGGGGAAAGCCACAGAAAAGTGGCCGAAGGAGCAAACAGTTGAGTAATGAGAAAAGGGCAGGGCAATATCGTGCACTGGGAAAATTTTCTACGGCTTATTACTTAACTTAAGAATAAATTATGAATGGTTTTTACTTTGCTTACTTTATTAAGATATATAGGTAAGCACTTAAATGCCTTGTTTTACTACAAATTTGGATGGTTTATAAATATTTTCCTAGTGTACATCCTCATCAAATGATTACAAGTCGCCCAACCACACACAATAACCCAGGAACACCGTGCCCATCCACATGCCCACTTCCATTCCGAATCCCTTTCCCCATCTCCGTTCCCACTCCACCACAGTCACGGAGAGTGGGAGTGGGTATAGCGGAATATTCAAACCCGGGAACCTTCAGCGCTTTGCGTCCCGGCTCCTTTGGCTCCTGCGGATCCTTTGGCACGTCTCTGAAGTTGAGTTGAGTTTCATTTTGCCTTTTGTTGCGCTCGACTTGAGCACAAATACCGGAAATTGTTGTCAAGATAATTATTGTTATTTGTTTTTCAACAGGGGGCACAAAATGAACCAACAGGACCAGGACGGAGCTCTCTGCTTTCCTCCTTGTGACGCCTTGTGGCTAGCACCAAGCTCCCTGCTCCTGCTCCTGCTCCTGGCCTTGTTTTGGGCATGTTCATCAATCTGGCAAAAACATCAAAATTCGCCAGAACTCGATGGGGCAGAGGGCTTTGGGCAGAAGGTGAAACCAGGAGTGGTTGGCGTATCCTTGGCCAGGGTAACGTGCAATTTGCGGTTTTCCGACGGCCAGTGATAGTGGCCCGAGGGCATCCGGGTGTAACTGGCGGACAAAGGCTGCCCGCTCCTTGCCTCCTTGTGGCCGGGCATCAAACTTTAAGAGTTGATGGAAGTACTTGAACGGGCAACTGATTAAAATTTGAACACTTGATTGATTCTGAATCTGGCCGGGGCTACACTGCTGCTGTGTAGTGCTCGAGAATGTAATAACCGAGGCAAAAATATTTACCTTTTGGCAACCGGAGCATGGAGCATGGACCATGGGGTACTTCAGCTCGGAGAGTGTTGTCCTTGCGGCGCACTTAAGATGGAGTTTCGTTTACATGCTGCACGGTGGCTGTTGTCAATCACAAAGCCCATTCATATCAGCAAGCAGGCTGAGCTCTGAACTCCCAACTCCGGGTCCTTTGTATCCTGCCATCGGAGTGCACTTGACATTTGAACTGCAACTGTCAAAGTGCCTGGATGGCTGCAAAACGAGCCCGTTTGTCTCCCCTCTCTGTGTGTGCTCGGTAATCACCTCGGCCGAAAGTTTTACGGCTTTTAATTAACCCTCCGCTTACGGCTGGGCATGGAGGAACGGAACATATGTTCCCAGCACGAACATCAAGATTGCTGCGACTCCACCGCCCAAAATAAAACTTTAGTAATTAGCAAGGGGAGCTAACTGATTTTGCGGAAGGCCACTGGCACAGTAACTGCAAATGAAGCAGCGTCACCTTTAAAAAAATAAAACAAAAGCAAAAGCAGCCAAGACACCGAACGTAATGAGGCAAAGGGGAAAAAATAGTAGAAAAACCAGCAAACCCCGGGGACCCAGCAAAAGTCACAGAAAAGCATTTAGCGCATTGCGGAGGATCGCCACTCGCGCTGTCTAGATGAAAGTATAACGGAATTAAATTAATTACAATCATTATCGCCCCGTACACACCTGCGCAAGGTGGATAACCAGGGTGGCATAGCCAGAACCAGATAATTTCGCTTCATTAGCGGTAGCGACAGCCCCAAAAGGAACACCTCCCTAAAAAATATATGCACTTTCCCAGCCAAACCAGAAGCAATAAAGTTAATTTGTTCCTGCTCCCGGCAGGCATTGTTTGTACAACTCAGACTGCGACTCCGACTCGAAAGTAATTAAATCTAGATTTTTGATGCAGTTCTGCTGAAAAATAAACCTCGATTTTGGGCACTTTCATATATCTGTGGGCTCATATTTCATTTGTCAAAGAGAGCCAGCGGCACTTTCCAATAACCGAGCAACTGGCCCGGCCCTGCTGTGCTCTGTTCTGTCAGAGCGACTAAAAATTATTATTTGTTGTTTAATTAAAACTGCAAATGTCATTGGGAAAAATCCAGGACATAGCTGGAGGCCAGAAGCCAAAGACAAAGATGGAAGGACAAAAGCCAAGTGCTGAGCAAACGAGCAAACGAGCAAACGAGCGAACGAGCGAACGAGCGCCTGTGGCCATGACAGCTTTTTCGGAAGAGTTGTAAATAAATATTTATGACCGGCAGCAATGGAATTAATCGCATGCATGTAAAAGACAATTGTAATTTACTGATAATAAATATTAGATGTCCTGCTCCGATTCCGATTCCGAATCCGATACCGAGGACTAAGCCCAGGGCCTGAGTCCTTGCACGATATGTTTTTGTACTCACTAATTACCAGCTGCATTATGCATAAACCATGGCTGGCCGCATAAATCAAAGCTAAAAGTTGTATGTCCCAATCCCAATCCCAGTCCCAATCCCAATCCACCTGCATTTGTTATGGCCCCGAAAGAGACGCCTTGTTTTCGTTGCATTTGCTGGCCGTGTGTTTGCTATTAATTAAGTTGGAAATAGCTACACGCAAAAGCACTCTTAGGCGACTATTTTTGGCCCCGCATGCCTGACGGCCGGCGAAAAGCAATTAAAACTGCGCGCTCGCATTCCGAGTGGCCGCAAAAACAGAAAAAAGGAAGAAAATCGGGGTGCCTAATGGCCGGCCAAACAGTTGCAGGTGCCACAGCAGAGTTGCAGCTTGTTATCGGCGAGGGCGAAATGTGTTAAATGCCGGCCACGCCCCTCCAAAAAATGGGAGGCTCAATCCAAAGGCTGCGCCGCATCACGCTTAATTTACAAAGCTCATGCAAGAGCGAGCGGTGCACGCGGCGTATGCGCAATGTACGCCCGTGTATATGTGATATGTAATTTTTAAAAATATTTGCACGCACTCAACACGGCTCTGTGTGTGTTTCCGGTAAATACAGAAATTTTAATTACAGTGTAATTAGCAACACGAAACGCTCCGAGTAAGTAGGGAGCGTTAAAAAGACAGACTGGGGCTGGAAAACAGAGAGTTTCGAAGAGGGCGTGCTGCACAAAATACACGACAATGAATTCAAATCAAACACTGTCTGGCAGAACGGCGTCATTATGTGGGCACAGACAGACGGCAGTCAAATAGAGAGCAGATCCAGGCAGCCAGCCAAGTCAGGAGCCAAGGAAATCAAAAAGGGACGAAAAAATATGATAGCTGGCATAGATATACCCTTTAAGAAGGCTTAAGGAGGCATTTATTAAATTAAATTAAATCTAAGAGATACTGATTTAAATGAAATTTATGTTTTAATTAGAAAAAAAAGTTCTGACACTTTAAAAATACAGCACAAGCTGCCTAGGAGGGTTTGTAATTTCGAAGGAAACTTTCTTATTTTTAAATAATATTATTTAAAATAATTTTAAGAATATAAAGTCTTCAAAATCATATAGTTTGCCTTAGAAAACGGTATGAATTTATTTATGTTCATAGAACGCTGAGAGCCATTTGAGCGACTTCAAGGTGACGCCAACAAGCGAGCCAGCAGCTGCTCATCCGGCAAACAAAGCCTGCAGTGAAGCATGCTCATTGAGTGCTGTGCTCCGCTATTTGACGTCCTGTGTCCTGTGTTTTCCAGTCTGCCTTCTCCAGCTCCCAGGATCTCATCTCCGTTCTGTTTCCCTGGCTGCTGCTGCTGCTGGCATCCCTGCTAAGGTCCTGTGTTCCGTGTGGCGTCGCGACAATCTGCTGAATCTCGAGTACTTTGGCATGTCATTCGCATTTTAGAGCAGCTAAGCTCCAGTGATAAGCAGCGAAATTAGATTGAATGAAGGTGCAGCGACTTGGGGAAGAAGGACGAGGTCGGTCCGGGGTTAACAAGCATCATGGCTGGTTGTTGTTGGTGTCACAATTGGCAGGGCAGGACATGCCACGCAGCCACCCCCGACTGGGGGCAACCCTCCTTTACTTATTTCAATTATTTCGCTTTGTTGCTGCGCTTTAAATATTTATCAATCACAGGAGTTTGTTAGCGTTCAGCCCCCAACGCAAAAATTGCAGCTTTCGTGTGCTTTCAATTTGCGTTCCAGCCTGTTCCCGCCCCGACTTCTTGCCGGTACGTAAATCAGCCTATACCCCGCCACAAGGCCATGCCCGAAATTCCCGGCTTATTGTTTTCCGCAACTCCTGGCGGCTGGTGGCGGCTTAGTCGTCGTCAGCCTGTCTCTGTCCTTGTGGCCTTGAGCTAAGCCCCGTGCCGCCTTCAAGGAGCTGGTGTCCTCCCCCGCCGACCGAATACCTCATTTCCCACTCATTAATAAATTTATGCAGTTCGCTCGGCGACTCCGCATTGCGGACTCCGCAGCTATGTTTATTAGCCACATGAAATATGATGTACTTCAACCCCCAGCGCTGTCTGTCTGTCGTCCTTTGTGCTCGCCTGGCATACCTTGTGGCGCATCGCACACGCCCCCGTAACGAAGTTACAGGTGGAAAAGTAGCGGCGCGTCGACTCGTGTAGGGTGTACTTGAGGACTTGAAAGGTAAGGCCAGGGCATATCAGTTTACAGAAAAGCGTGGCAGTTAATACTTTTGCAAGCTGATGATGAAATGAAGAGCTAGCAGTAAGCTCTATTAAATGTAATTTATGCCTTGATGTAATTTATGCCTTTTATATCAATGTTTATACGGAACAACCTCTTAATTCCGTTTAATTTAATATTTGCAATAATTAATCATAACTTATAATAAAAAAAATATAATGTTGAATAGAATGAGCAAATAATAAGATGTCTTCGCGTCTTATTTGTGGTCCTTCGAGCCGGATGTTAGTATATGGGCGCATTTGCTAAACAGTGCACATCTGCAGCGATTCGATACAGGTCTAGGTAGCTCATAGATTTAAATATATATCGTGTTCATGTTTAAACAAATATTCAAGTTTATGCTCGGAATCCGTTAAAGCGCTCTCTAAGTTCCATACAGCACAACCCTTAATGATACCTCTCCTGGCTGGAGTTCCGACTGACTGTTGCTCTCCCCCGATTCACGAAGCGAGTTTAAGGGGGCGGGTCTGAGCGCACTTTTACTTCAGTTTGAACTTAAGCACTTCCTGTTTGATCGGAAGCGCCTCTGGGGAAATTGAAAAAGGCACTTCAGAGCCGGCGTCGGTGAAAAAATTAAGTACAATATGGAGCACAGAGCGCAGAGCACAGAGAACGGAGCCCGGGCAGGACCAAACAGAACAGGACAGCTCCGAACAGGACAGGACAAGACGGCTTGTTAGCAGGTAGCTAACCATTCAGGTGTGCAGACCTGCCAGAGAGGATGAGGCTTCCCTCAAAAATTATATGTAATATCTGTCTGTGTGTGTGCGTAGTTCATTGAAAGCCTCGAAGGACGAAAATGTAGCCCTGTTCCCTGTTCCCAGCCCGTGTGTAGGTGGATGGCTCCTTGTTTTACATTTTGGCCCAAGGAAGTATTAAGTTTGCTGAGCAGGAAGCTTGTAAGGAAGCGCAGGTGATTTGCCAAATAACCATCGTCCCCTTCTCAGCCCCGAATGAAGCCAATCTCCCTGGCAAATGACGGCCTAAATGGCCTCGAAAACAAGGCAACAAAATACAGCGATAATAATATCAACCGCAAATGGGGGCACATAAAAAATAAATCTATGCCATTATGTCTTTATTAACTGGCAGATCCCGAACTCCGCAGCTTGTGTCAACTATTCCGCACACATGCCACCTATGCTACGGGTTATTAAAAAGATTTGTCCCTTTGACTCTGCGGACATGGTCAGCAATTTGGCAGCGTCTTAATGGCCTCAATTGTGACAACTGTCTGCCGTTGTCCTTGTTTGTCCTTTGCATAACGTTTGACACTTGACGGAGCTTAGGCCCGATTGCTGTGACAGTGGGTGTGGAGTAGGTCCTGTTTCTGCCAGGCAGGGCAGGCATTCATGTGCGGCATAAATGTATTTAATGGTCAGCAAATATGAAGTTAACGGCTTAGTTGCTACAGCGCAATTATCGCTTAAAGCTGAGGGGATTAAGTGTGGCTCTGAAACCATGAAAATTAAACGGCTTGAAGTTGCTACAATTAAGGATTCCTATGTACTTAGGGTTTAATTATAAGTTAGCTAAGCTTTTTGGAAAGTAAATAGATGGTTAGCTATAATAAAAATAAGAAATACAACAGTTTAATACGGATTTTTTCATTTATTTAAATGAGAAACGAAGAACAAGCCATGGGAATTATTAATATATACCTTTAAAGAAATAAAAAAATAGTTTGACTGCCATTTTATCAGCTCATACCTACTTTGATTGTTGATTTCCCAAAGTCCTAACCAATAAGAGGATGGTTTTATTGAAGCATCTAACGCCTTGAGATTCATTCGCCTTCAACAAAGTGTCCCATCTATTCAGTGATTTGTTTTCCCTTATAAAAATATTTCTCTTTGTCTGGAACTAAGGACTCACCTTGCGGTTACCGCATATTCAAATATTTCCATTTAAGTTTTTTCATTACAGTCGCGAAAGGAGTCTGCCGCCTAAGGATTTCGCTCTGTCTTCCATTTACTGTCCGGGAATCCGGCAAGCAAGGAGATGGGGCGGGGATGACAAGACCATTTCAATTCTTGTTTTCATTTCCGTTCTTAATTTAACAATAATACAAATTTATATTCGGATTTTTACTCCAGCCAGCCGCAAACGAGGCAGCAAAAGTATGCAACAAAGTTTTCGCTGCTCTGTGTCGCGTTCTCCTCCTGTGCCGGGGAGCTTTCGCTCTGATAATTGTGTTCTGCTGCGCTTTTCCGCTTTTCCGCTGCTCTTCAGTTGCATTTACTCGCATTTTGCTGCATTCTTTATGCAAATGCGCATCAAATTACATGGGAGCCAAGTTTGGAAAGCTCCTAAGGCCCACCCGGTCGCCCTTTATGCGTTTTTATGGCACGTGACGCAGTTGCTCGCAGAGGACCAAAGGACCAGGCCGGGATTCGCCTCAAAGTGGCTCCAACGGGCTGCAATTGGCATGCAAATGTACGACATCGATTAAAATTTTATTACACGCCATGTTGCAAACGGGGGCTCCGACATGCCAGGGCAATAAATCAAGCCGAGTTTACAGGTAAAGCCAAAGAAAATTGTCAGCTGACAAGGTGGGGTGGTGCCACGGTGGTTTTCAGACCCAAATAGCTCCCGCTCTTGGTCCTGCCTCTGCTCCTGCAGACAGTGAACGAAATGCGACAGCAAGGAGCTGCTCTAAGCACATCAAATGTGGGATTTAAAATGCCAAACACAGGAGAAGAAACAACAACTAAGGCAAAGGGTCCTGTAATCGCACTGTGGATGCTTCACTGGGGGAAAAAGAGCTTTCAAAACAAATGTAAAATTTCTTGCAAAACTGTAAGTTATTCTCTTAACCTTCTTATGAACAATATTATATTCCTTCTCAGGTACTTATAGTTGAAAAATAAATTTAAAAATAAAAATCAAGCAATCAAATATGGATATTCCTTTCCCTGAGTGCATCGTCCTCGTGGTCCTCGTCCTGTTCATGCTACTCTGAAACAGACACTTGATGGCGGCACTCTTAAGGTAATTGAATTGAGTGAAATGTTGTCGCTCCTGTTGTTGCACTTTCTTTCTTTTTGTTTTTGTTGCCGTCGATGAGACGGATATTTAGAAGGCGATAGAACAGGACAAGATTGGAGAGGACAGCATGGCACAGCCACAGGAGGACGGCGTGGACAACGCACCGTCGTCGCCGACAAGGACAAATATTTAATAGCTGCTCGTAAAGGTTGCCCCGGCTGGATGCAACATTATGGCCAGCATATTTTTACTATATTCAATTTAATTTTGTCAATGCGAAATCGAGAGCAGCCGGAGCAGCAGCAGGTGGATCACAATGGGAGCTCTCCAGCCCCCCAGCTGGGATTTTGTTTACTTTGTATGCGGATCAGCGATAGGGAATTGGATGCATCTCAGTCGGGATTACCCGGAGGATAGGAATAGCCGGGGCGCGGGGGTCAGTGATTGGATGGATTCCGATGGAGAACTGGTGAAAATCTCTTTGGCTTTTACTCGCCGCACATTCTTTTCAATTCTGGGAATCACCAAGAGCTTCTGTTGAATTTTCACTGAGAAAAAACGATAGTCTATGGTTTATTTGTAAATATCTAAGGGCTCTTGTTGCCAAAAGTAATAATTGATATTTTTCCTTGATTGGCTACTGTTCTCAGGATTTATTTTAAAGACTTTTTTGCGAGAGGATCCAGACTGCGAGTCAGACAGGCAGCTGAATTAATAACAACATCGTGTACTATATAATGATAGGTACAGAGTGCGAGGGGGGCGGAATAATAAATATTAAACAATAAACGAGCGCATAAACAAGGCGAGTTTGGACAAATCAAATGGGTAATTGAGGCAGCTCATGTATGAGCCTCGTACCTGGCATCCTTCGCTTATAAATAAAACATGGCTGCGGATATGTGGGCAGGAGGATGCGGGATGGCCACCCCGGACTCAAAAACAACACGGAGCAAGGAAGCAAAAAATGGATTGCCAGGGGACAAGTACGGGATCTGAGGTCACCAGTCCGGGGGACTGAGGTATTGGGTCTGCGTCGGGCACATGTTGGGCATGTACACCAATTATACGGGTTATTATTTTCACAGAACTCTCAGGGCCCGACCGGAGTGGGGGCGAACAATTTTTGGCCCGGGGCTAAAGATTTTCAATTTCTGCTAATCTCAAATGAATATACAAGACCGTGGCCGGCGGCGGCAAGTGGCAAGCCAAGCAATTGTTGTTGGGGATGTCCTGAAACTCGGGTGTACGAGGCTCGGGGACCCGGATACGGGGTTCCGAGTCGTACAAGACACTTGTACGTACACTCGCACACGCCGGGCATTCCGGCATTCGGGCATTCTGGCATTCGAACATGCACAGACAGTTGCCGTAAAATGACAAAACAATTTATGCCACATGCATGGCGAAAATCGAATTTAATTAGAAAATTGTTGTGGCCAAGCCGGGCGAGGACTGCAGCTGAAGGCGAGCAGGATATGCACGTATCACAGGATGTGTTGCGGTATTGGCCGTCCGTACACAATTCCAATTTACCGCCGCCCTCCCTGGCTTCCTGCCTGCCTGCCCCCCGCAGATCGAATCAAATGGAAAAAATAAAAGAATACAACAAAAATGGAAAATAAAATATCTTCAATTTATTTTGACAACGACGACGGGGGAAAATAAAACAACAACAACTATTGCAGTAAAATGAAATTAGAGCGACGCATCAAAGGCATATGCCGAAAAATATATAATTTTAATGGATTTAGTGGCCAAAGGAGAATGTCGGGAATGCAATGAAACTATTTCGAATATCGAAAATATCCGCAAAGCAAAAACTGACCCGAAAACTATTTGTGTTGTCACGTACACGCGGCCAGCTCGGAAAGATTTTCAACCCAAACAATTTTCCTACGTGACCGTAAGGAGAAATATCTCCAACTTTGCTACGCTCTGTGTGTGGTCAGCATCGCGGTCAATTGCACGTAAAGAAAAAACCACAAATTGAAAGGAAATAATGCAGAGCGATTAGCGAAAAGTAATCACAAGGAGCGCTGTGCGAAATACGTTTCCAAAATTACAATTCGCTCGAAGGGGTCTCGACCACTTGTGGGTGTTAGTTGAAGGGGAAAACTAAGAGCGATCTTAATTTTAGATATTTTAAAGTGTAGATAATTTATTGTAGTTATTTTAGAGATAATTCCTACACCATTATTAAGAGCAATAAACAAATGATTTACTGATTATTATGACTATTTTTAGGGCCAGGCAAGCTTAGATGGTAATTTACTTGTGATTCTCCGGGAATTTTGATTTCCTTCACCAGATTTATATTTTTAATTTATTTGTTTAATGCAATACATAATTGACTTACTGATTAATAAGACTATTTTTAAAACCAATTAGAGTGTAAATTAATTTACTTATATCTCCGAGAATTCTTAGCCTTTATATAAACTCATTTTAAATTGATTCTAATAATTTCTACTAGTTTTATGAACTCTCTTTCATTTTCAAAGCTCCGTTTAACTAATCACAATTCAGCAAACAGCCGCTTTGGCATCCATCTGAATCAAACCTAAGCCCCATATTTATAGTTCAAATCGCATAAAACCAGAAGCCAGGCCTGAGCTATGGCACTAAAATCCCGCAAA
Organism: Drosophila triauraria; assembly: GCA_014170255.2. NCBI lineage: Eukaryota > Metazoa > Arthropoda > Insecta > Diptera > Drosophilidae > Drosophila > Drosophila triauraria. The sequence continues at coordinate 23,880,040 of CM024337.1, forward strand.
TATAAGTCATGCCCGTGGCCTCAAAGGAGGCAGCTCGGAGTGATCAGCTCCTGGCCAACAGCTCCTCCGTTTGTTAATATTGCTAAGCTCTCACGGCAGCGGAAATTGCCTTGTGCCCTTTACTCCGAATGCTGCAATAAACATCGAAAGCCGTCCGAATGCCAAACGAGCCAGCGATCCGAGTTGGAGCCAAAGGCAGGCAGGGACCAGGATGACAGTGCTGATAAATATATAATTTAAAACCAAAATGATCAAACAATTTTAATACCATAAGATTTTATATTAAAAATTAATTCTTAATGAATTCCTTTTTGTTAAAGAATAATTTTTATTTATAAAGAACAAATATTTTGTAAATAAAACAATTAACAATTTAGACAACATTAAAATTAAACATATATAAAAATATCATATCTTTTAAAAATATAAACTTTGGCCATCACTGATGGGACTGGCTCTACCAGCTTTCAGCTCCTCCCAGCTGTCAGCTCTTGGACTCCCAGTTCAGTTCCCAGCTTCCAGTTCCCTGCCCTGTCCAGTCCCGCCCTGAAGCCGGGGAAAAAGGACAAAGGCAGGAGTGGCCGCACGCTGAGCCACTGACTTTGGGCCAACACAATGGGAAAACACGGCGGAAGCGCACAATAAATTGCTTATTTATGGCTCAGCTTTTGGCCATAAGAAACACGCTGTTTTTATTGTTTTTAATCAACTCGAAAAGATTTGGCGAAGCTTTTAAAATAGACGCAGCGCACACGGCGATGGATGAGCTTCCGGTTGTAGTTGCCTTTTTGGACAGGAAATAATTTTTTGCTTCCCATTCCCGTTTGCCCGTTTTTGAAGGGCGATTCCCCCGAATTGGCCACTAATGCCCATGGCTCCGTCGCCAGGAATTTAAATTTATGACTGTTTTAAAGTTGCTGGACAAGTTGGCTAGAGGGCTTTGCCAACTGTTGGCCCGCACTGTAGTCTGCCGTACTGTGTTTCCTTTACCAACTTTGTGGCTTTGTTGGCCCTGCAAAATGGTGGCAGCAACGGCAACAAAAAGCTGGGGATCGCATCAAAGGCTGCCATTGTTTTGTTGTGCGAGTGTGCCTGGGTGGATGTGTGCATGCGAGTGTGTTTACACATTTATGCATTTTATTCAGTTAGTTATTTATCTGTGCAGCCTGGGACAAAGTTGTTCCGCACTCGCAAACAAAGGCGTTCAGTTAGATGGGCGTGGTCGCAGGACCTGCCAGCTAATCGCCTTTGTGCAGGAACCTTCCACCTCCACAGCATCCCCACTGCCCAGTGATTCCTTTCTAATGTTCCCTGGTACACAGCGGAAAGTAGGATCTAGGACGGGGAAATTAAAGGAATAATTAGTCTAATAAAAGATATTCTATAAATATTTGTAAATTAAATTATGGGCTTAGTTAGGATGGAAAATGCCATTAAATCTCAAAGAAAATCTAATTAAGATCTAATCTACGCCACAATTCATGCTTAACTCTCAGGTGCACAGTAGAAAACAAGGTATAATCCCAAGAAGTATTTTTCAAGGTTCATTTAATGGTTATTATTTAAACAACTGTAATTCCTGCCCTTATAATAAAATATATTATAATAAAATATATTTTATAAAGCTCTATAGATTAGCTTATTATTCGTTGAAAACACAAGATATATCCTTTATATCTTGGGGACATTGAGAATAAAAAGAAATGAACTTTGGAACTAATTACAATAAGTCTCAATTGATTGGGGAATTTTCTACAGAAATTGGGGAGTTGAATAATGGTAATTCGAACTTTAAAAAACGTATATTCTATTGTTAAAATTACACATTTATCACAATTTCTTTTCTTTACAGTGTAAGTAGTTTTGCAGAGCGAGAGCATCCACTGAAATGATTAATTAAAGCACCGCAGGGCGCTGCCTGTTCCGTCCGTCTGTCCGCCCGTCGTTCTAGCATGCAAATGGCAGTCAAAATGAAGTGACTGCAGCAGACACAGATAGCCGGAGAGGGGCGGTAGTGATGGGGCGGATTTATTTACTTTGCGTTTTCGACTGCAAACAATTTACGAAATAATTTAACGCTTAATAAAGGGGCAAATCTAATAAACCTTTGAGCTCTTGCGCCAGCCACTCGAGCTGCCTAAAAGTGTGCACTGCGATGTAATTGCATTTTGCCGGCTTCTGCTGTTGTTTTTTCCAGCTTCCAGCCCCGTCCTTGCTTGTTCGCCGTAAATGTTGGTTAATTTAACTTTCGTAAATTATGCATCCTCGTCGAGCATTGTTCTCTTGGCTCCTAGCTCTCAGCTCTTAGCCAGGTCCTGTCCCGGCTGCAGTGTGTTGGCTGTTTGAAAATTTAATTTCTGGCCAACAATAGTGCATTGGCCGTGACTAATTTAGTGATAATTTTGCACGCATTATGCGCAATTAGATTATTAATGGAAACATTTGTCCGACAATTATCAGCAAGCACGGGAAAATTTTAATTAAAATGCTTCACTTTTTATTTTGTTGCTCTCCCGGAAATTACGTTTTTGGTGCATTGATTAGCTCATTAGCTGCTGATTAAAATCGCTGCCAATAAAACAGCCGAAATGTTTTTAATTACCCAGCGATAAGCGATATTAAAAATTGAAAAGACCCATAAAAATGCCCACCACTCATACGCGTTAATTAAATATCGCCAACCTCATCCTTGACAAAGCGGCCATTAAATCCGAAAGAAACTTTTGGCAGTGCCATTAATCCGATACGGTCAGAAGGAAACATGGTAAGGGCGTCTCAGTGGGCCATTATCAAAAGTCGGCCTACTCATTAGCAGCCGCTGCAAAATGAAAAAAATGAAAACCCCAGCGAATATCCAGCGAGCTGTACACTGCACACATTCCGGCGCACAGGTGAGCTGCACCTGCCTGCAGTGCAGCAGTAACATAAGATTCGCTTAATTAAACAGACAAACCGAGGGCCAGGAGTGCCAGCTGCACGAACAGCCCGCGGCGGAAGCAGCCGTCGCAAGGATCGCACGGGAGTCGGAGTCAAAGTGGTGCCTACTTTGCGGCGCCCTCGGTTCGCTACGAACTGAAAATCACGGAGATGACACCCAGAGGTACCCTATTCCATATAGAAAATAAGAAACGAATAGATACTAAGTTCGATATTTATTAAGAAAATTAGAGATCAGTGAGAAGAAGAACCTATTATTTAAAGATGTCCATGGACCTTGTTAGCATCCCTTTATTTTACTTTAAAGACCTTCTTCATGGAATATTTTCTGAAGTAAAATAAAATGGATATTACAGAATGTATAGAATTTAAGGAAGCTATGGAATATATATATATTTCTTCTATGTTCCTACTGTTCAGTTTCCAGAAAGGGTATCGCTAGTGCCATCTTAATAGGAAATAATCCCGGCTTACGCAGTGTGTCCACTTTCGGGCAACGCCAACAATGCGAAAATCCTGCTCTTCTCCGCTCTGCTCCTGCCGCTCCAGCTGTACGTTTTTGTCTAATGGCTTCCGGTTGTGCACACACACACTCGCACACACATGGCCACACACGCATTCACGCACGGCTGCTCAGCGCCGCGAATCTTTGTTTTCTGCAACAACTGCGCGCACATCCGTTTTAGTTTCTGGTCCATGTTTCTTTCTGCTCCTACCGCGATTTTTGTTGCCATTTCTGGTTGCGATTCCCCGACTCTGGCTATGTTTCGGCTCCGTCTCCGTCCGATTCCGTTCCCGCCCCTGTGGTTGTGTTGGCATTCGTGCCGCTGACGGCCTTTCAGAATTTCCAAAACTTATCCACATTGGCGTCGCAGTTTTTCTTGTATCATCGCATTGTTCGGAGAACAGAACTGACTTTCACATAATGGACAGTTGGGCAGCGACGTGGCTGCACTTGGAACTGAGAGCATTCCGCAGCGTTTTTGTCGGCGCCCGCAGCTCATTGGGCTTTCGAGCTGCCTTTGTTTTCCAATTTTCCGCTTCCCAAGTGCCAGCCAGCACTCGCCGCTGTACGCATTTCGGGTGCCTGCACCATGGTTTTACAGTTGACCAATGCCAGGGGGATGGGGGTTCCTTTTCAGTTGGGACAGCCGATGGTTCTCAAGAGTCGCTCCTTTTTGTTGACAGCATTTTGGTTGGTGTGCACTTCTCTGAACTTTGTCCCTCGATGGACGTTTGAAAATGTCGGGATTTCATTTGTTCTTTTCAAAGGTTTTTTTCTAAAATTTCTAAAATATTTTTCCAGCTTTGAGACAGTAACATATATTCATTGGTGAAATATATTTTAAAATATAGTTCTTAAATAAAGCTCGAAATTATTATCTGCTATTTAAATCTAGAAAGTCAGAAAGCCTTAAAGTCATCCTTGTAAACATCCCTCCTTTGCAGCATTCAATCAATTTTATTGCTGGCGAAAAAAAAACCCTCATTCTGCTCGAGGTTGCCATTTTTTTGTGCTATTATTACATTTGCTTTTGTTGGTTAAAAATGCAAATTTATACATAGCCCAGCCGGCTGGCAAGTGGAGCCCCGTAGACATTTGCTTGATTTATGCACCAGCTGATGACGCTTCAATGGAGCAGCAAGCGAGTCCATAATCAATTAGCAAGAGAACCCGCGGTCAGGACGATGAATATGAATTCGCGTGACCTGTGAGTCATTGGAGTCACCGGCGCAGACACATTAACTATAAATCCACGTTAATTTAGCGCGAGAGCGGAAAGATCCGGAGCCGGAGCAGGAACCGGAGCCGGATAGGGCCATAAAGAGCCACCTCACGCCCGCTCAGCTGGCACGTGCAGTTGCATAAGTTTATCAAACGCTTCCAAAAAACAGCCAGCAAGGAGGTGCAGAGGGCGTCGAGTGCTTAACGGCAAAGATAAACTGCGCACGGGGCACAAATAATGTCTGGAGATGAAATTAAGCCGCAAAAGTAAATCACGACGCGCGATGCGCACGAAATGTAAATAAGCCATGGCTAGGGGAGACTTCTAAGGAGGTGGAAGTCAAGGCACAGAGGAAAATTACACAAAAAGGATTTCTACTACAATAGCCAAGACGGGCTTCAGGAAACTAGATGATATTTTGCTCTGAACATATTTGAAGGAAAGGTAATAACAAGAATACGTATGATCAATGATCACAAGCTTCTAACGCATCAAAGGAAATATAAATTAATTTTCCTTCTAGCTTTCTTTTTCTTTTTTCTCAGTGTTGCTGCTGCTGCCGCTGCTGGCCATGTTGATGATGGGCCGCGCTCAATAATTCAGAGGAACTGCAAAACCACCGAGGGCCAGCTCCAGCTTCGACTTCAGGGCCGTCAGAATCAGGAGCATCAGCGGCACACCTTGCCGGGTGTTTGGGCCTGTTTTGGGAGACCGCCGCCTCTCAAATATTTATGAGGCAGCAACAGCAACAGCAGCAGCAGAAAGGCAACGCCAACAGACACAACAGTTGCAGGGCTGAGTAGCTCGGGAACTTTAGTGATTATTACTGACGTGGTTACGTGACTGTTTTGGAAAGTGCCGAAAATGCGGCACGCGGGACTTTCCCCCGGACACATACACATTATTAACAAGTTTTGTGTCTCGACTCTGATTTCTGTGGCCCGCTTGAGGAGAAGTCATAAAAATAAATCCACTAGCCGAGCCGGCAAATCGGAGTCAAATATTTATGAACACGCAGCCGCTGGAATTTAATGCGAAATTGCTGTAAAGTGCCATCAGCGCTATCAGCGCGGCATTTAACACTAATTCATAATAAGATGTCGTTGACAGTTAACCCGGACCCGGTCCCAGTCCCGGACCCGGCACCGGCACCGACCCGAGCTGACAATGAAATTTTTACGCGTTGTCGTGGTCGTGTCCTCGCCGTTGTCCTGCCTTCAAAAGTGATGAAGGCAGCCGCCACAGCAGCAGCAGCAGCCCGAAAACTTTTAACCCGGCCAGGCCCCACCATTTTTTTCTATATTTTTTTATGGCTCCTCACCTCTTTGTGTGCTGCGGTTCTTTCGGTTTTGTCCTTTGGCTTTGCCTCGTCTCTGGACGTTTGTTTTATGTTGTCTGTCTATGTGCGCCGCCTCATTTTGGTTGCCAGTGGAGGGACTCCACTCCTGGCTTGTGCTGCGGAAAGCTGTCATAAGCAGATAAGCTGCCGCAATAAGCCCGAGCCGGGATATATTTGCCCTGATTTACGAGACTCGCTTTTGCATATGGTAATCACAGGGGACCAAGAGCAGTCACGAGCTGAGCGAGCAGGAGGTTAACAAGGCGAACAGGATTGCCGAGGGAGTCGTGTCGTTCAATGAACCTTTAAATGAAAGTCGGGAAAGATTTGGCTTGTATTTTAGGATCTCTTTAGGATATTCTTATGATAAGTTAAGTTTTCTGCCTTAATAATACTTAAAATACTAAGTAAAGTAACCAAAAAACCTCGTGTGCTCGAATATGTTTTCATTTTCACCTTTTCCAAAATTAGATAGCGACAATGTAACTGACAATGTATCCTCCATTATCTTTTCATTTTTCGCTTGACTTTTGAGAGTCAGAACTAAGCCCCGAGTCTCTTGTCCCCCGGTTTCCTTTGCATTGTCCTCGCTGTGGCTGCTGTTATTGTTGTTGCTCTCGCTGTCAGCGTTAGCGCAAAAATTAAATTTAGATTTAATAGCCTGCAACCAGGCGGCCGCGGCGACGAGGGTAAGTGTGCAGTTTTGGAGCGGTGCTTGGAGCTGCACTCGATGCGCCAAAAGGTGGAGCCAAGCATGAAATTTAATCAACAAAGTGCAGCAAGTTTTTATTCTCTTTCGTTTTTTTTGTTGGTTTTTTGTTTAGCTTTGTTTTAGCTGCTCGCTCCGAAATGGTGTTTGTTGCTGCCGCTGATGCTGCATGTTCCTGCTGTGGCAAGCAGCCTTAAATATATGTGTCGCCGGCGTGCTTTGTTCTAATACGGCGCGCGTTTTTTGTGCCAGTACAAGCATAAGCATATTGTGCATATCCCGCCAGCTTTCAGCCAATTTATTTATTAAATTCCCCGCGATTCCGCCCTGACACTTCTGGTTGCCATGGCGCCGCATTCCGAGCATCTCGATTTACATTTGCCCCGCTCCTTGCCTAGCTCTTCGCTCTGCTCCCAATTAAATTGGATTAAAAATTCCATTTTCCCGCTTTTCGCAGCGCCATATGGGGTGCAAGTGCGAGCGCGAGTGTTTGCGCCAATCGCCATTGAATACGAGTATCCCGAAGCCTGGAGCCCGGTGCTTGCAGCCAGCTACGTGCGCGGTCTAATCAAAAGGGTAACTGCATGGCATTTTCGCGTCCATAAACAAATCCTGCGAGGGGCTTTCGTCGGAGCAGTGCCTTCGAGGAGCACGCGCCCAGAACCTGGAAGCACAAAAATGACTGACGCTGCTCCGCTGGCTGTATAACTATCCCGGTGGGAAGAGGGAGTGTGGAGTGTGGAGTTGAGTGTGTGCAGCGTCGAGTTTTGTTGGTTTTTAATTAACTTTTGGCTGCAGGATACAACATATTGTGGAAATTAACGTTCACACATACACTCGTCCGCAAAAACACAAACACGTGCATGTGCATGTTGGTTACTTGGCTTGACACGCCCAGGCGCCCACAAAAGGCCAAAAGTCGAACATACAGACACACAGCACACAGAAAAAAGAAAAGAAATTAATTGGAATTGTTCATAAAATATTATTTGGAATTAATAACTCCTAAAAAAATGAAATAAAATTAAAAAGAGAGCTAAGTAAGTTTTTTCATCTATTTTCTGGATGTTTTTTCTTTTTAAATTAAGCTCAACCTCACGGAATGCAGCACCGTGATACATGCAATTAGGGGACATTGGTTGGTCGATCTGCCTTCCAAAAAGACTTCTGTAAAATCGTGGGGCGGCTATCAAATCGGCCATAAAATAGAATTTAGTTCTAATTAAAATTTCCTTTAGCACATACACATTTTTCCTCAGTGCACATATGTTTGTAAGAGCTGTTAGGGGAAAGTTGGAAGTGAGTTTTGTTATTTTGGCCGGTTTTTGCCTAAGAATAACAAAAGTATAAATTGAGTTTTGTGCACTGCAGTTCATGGTTCATTGGGCGAGTCAAGTGATTGGAAATCAAAACTATTAACCCATGGCAAGTGAAGGTTCCGAATTGAATTCAATTTCCATGGACCCTGGACCTGGTGGCTGCGAAAACATGCGGAGTGGAGGCCGAGAACGAAATGTCATTACAACGCAATTAATTGCAAATTCCCTTAGTCACACATGCTGGCAATCAAAACTTTAAAATTATTTTCGCCACACAAATATGTCCGAGTTTTCTTGTTCCTTTTCCGAGTTTGTATTGCGGTTGTTTCGTTCCGTCGGCTGCCAATGGCAGTTGTTGGTTGTTAACTTTTGATGTTTTAATACACTGCAATTAGGGAGTCCGAGTCGCGGCAGTGAACAAATTGTAACAGAAACTGCAATAATTTTTAACAACATGCAACGCCAAAGGGGACGATGATGAACGGCGGCCGGTTCACGGGGCGTATGAGCAATGGCCGGGCATTAAGGCGCGTCCACGGGGCGTATGCGTCCTTGGTGCTTCGAGGAGAAGCAAAACAACCGCGGAATGGCACAAATTTCGCGCTGATTTGCTGTGGTCTTCGCTGACGGAAATGTTTTAGCTTTGCGAAATTGTTTTCAGTAGTTGACCGACCGACCGCCTCTCGGTTGCATTTGTTTCTCCGCATGCTCCTCATGTTTGCATTGTTTTTCTGACCTTTTGTTAATTTTATTCTTCTATTTTTATTTGCCACTGAAAATATTTATATTAGTTATTGTTATTGTTTCGGCGGCCGTTGTTTCGCTTTTTGTTGCTCAGCGCGAGTTTCATGTTTGCATTGTAGTTGCCGTCGTTGTGCAGCAAAAGTTAATTAATTGAGTTTTGCAAACTTTCAGCTATAACATAAATTTAAATTGTACAACAGCAGCAGCAACTCTGATTTCGGTTTTGTCGGGTACTCGTGGTCCTGTGATAAGGAGGCTCCTGCGTGTCTTGGCAGGGTATTTGCGCCCTCGACTGCGTTCGCCGGCCTGACATCCCTGAAATTTATTTGCCCGACCCGTGTTGTTTATAAAATTGCAATTTCCGTACGCAAAGCTGAACTGCAACTGCAGTCATTTAGGGGCACTTGATGGGCTCTGAAAAGTTTTTTGGGTGCCGCGAAGTTATGGCCCTGCTTGGGCAAATTTATGAGGCGTTGCTCTTATTAGCACTTGACCACGAAAGTTGAGCAACAAATTCGCGTTAACCACATAATTATTGCGTCTTTTTGAGACGTGAGGCGGCATTGCCCATCACCGGAAATCCTTATTTATCGCTTTCAATACCCGTAAGTCGGGGTGATGCTGGTGCTGCATGCAAAACCCATTAAAGGCATTACCCGGTCGCCATTTTTCTCAGCCGCCCCTCAGTCATTGCTGTTTTTATTTACTAGCCTCCTCTATGATTTTTTTTGTGGGCTCCTTTTCGTCCTTTTGCGCTTGCGGCAAATTAAAAACGATAAATTTGCACTGCGCATACGAGTGTGCGAGGCGTGTGCATTTCCCCGAGCTGCGACTTCCGGCTGCCATAGACGGATCCGCGTGCATCAACCGCCGGCTTGAGCAGGATTCGGATCCGGATACGGATGCGGATGCGGATGCCAAATAAAGGGGACCACCGAAGGGGCCACAAACAAATGGCCAAATAAAAGCGACGCTCCAGCGGCGGAAATTGCTTTGCATTGTCATGGCTGGCTGTCGGTCGGTCGGTGTTGCAGGGCCCCGGGGTTCGAGGTTCGAGGGTCCCGTGTCCGTGCTTTCCGAAAAGCTCGCGCGACAAATTTTTAAGTCATGACTGCACAATAACAATAAAACATACGATGGCCGGCGGGCAAAGTATTCTTAAGCCCCGTCGTCGCTCGACCGCCGGTTAGTGGTCAGCGTATGCGGGAAATAAATTCGCGCGACTTTTCGGCCGGCAAGTGCCGCACATAAATTCTAAATGCATTCGCCGTCGGTCCAAGGAATTGCGAGGAAAATTTCCAGGGCAGCAAGAGAAACCTCGGGCGTGGCATTGTGGAATTTCAATTGTAAAACGCCCGTCGAGCGGGCAAATTATTTAGAGGTGGCTGGGCTGGGCTGAGCTGGGCTGCCATGAAGATATACCCTGGCCGGAAATTACACATCTTTATCCAATTTATATTCATATTTCCTTAATTGCCCGATTGCGGCTGGCAATAGATTTTTATGCCGGCCATAAGCAAGGCTTATCGGCACTGGAGACCGAAAGTCGAGGCAAATTTCCGCCTTGCATGTGAGCCTGTGTGTATCTGCAATTCCCTTATTGCAGAGCCAAATATTGATATATAAAAACATGGCTCATGGCATAGATTTAGCTTAAACCCCGGTCAGGCCGCAAAAAACCAAGCCAAATGCGTTGCCAACATGGCAATAACAGCAAGAACAGTAGGCCTGAAAAAACAACAGGGCAAACAAGGCAATTACAAAGTGCCAAAATGGCACAAGCCATAACAGTCCCGGCCATCTAAGCCCACCCAGTGCCCAAAAACAAATAGCCAAAGCCATTTCAATGTATTTAGCCGGGGTCGGTCCACATATGCATAGCCATCGACCCCACGGACCCCATTGGAACCACGGACCCCTGGACCTGTGGACCCATGGAAGCTGCTGCGGCTTTTGCAACTGACTCTGGCAAACTGTCATCAATTTGGCGACTCGCCGGCGCTGCAGCAGTGTGTGTGTGGGCACAGAGAGAAATATATAATGATTTCAATAACTAAATATATTTTTTTTGATATTTTTAGTCCTTAAGGTAATATAAACAGTATAAAGTAAAACCAAAAGCTGACAAAATAGATAAGTTTCCCGTTTTAATTTAAAGGAAGGTTCCCAAAAAATATATTCATTTTACTATTAAACTTCAAAATTTGAATTTTTTGTACGTTATTATTTTCATTTCCAATTCCTGTACATTTTTTTCTTCTATATTTTTCCCCTGTGTATTGGCCAATGGCCATATTGACAATATGTATTGAAACTCACTCAAGCTATTAATGCTGAAAGCTTTTACGGCCACTTCAGGCAGCAAGCGGCAGCCACGGATCGCCGCCGGGGGGCGGCGGCAAGGAAAAGGGCTGAGGGGCGCCACGCCCCCAGGATAACCGCAGGCAGGCACCAGCTGGTGTCAAACTCAAAAGTGGTTTGTTCTCTTTTTTTGCTGGCTCTCCTCTTTTTTTTCACTCGAGTAGAAAAAACATTAGCCAAAATATAAACATGAACTTTACATTTGAAATATGAGAGTGTCGTGCATTTTTCGGGAGGTTTTTGGGGGGCTGACGTTCGTCGAGAGTCGCTTAAATTTTAAAGGACAATTTGTCCAGCCATGTTTAAGGCTGTGGAACACGGCGACTGGCCGAGATAAGGCACGCAGCGAAAGGATCTGTCTGCACAGGACGCACAGCTGGCAAAATAAGCGGAAAAACTGCGTTTAGCGGCAGACACGCGATTACGGGGGGCAAATCGAGGGGAAGCCGCCATCCGCCATCCGCCGTCCGGGGCTCCTGCAATTGCAAAGTTAACGTGTCAATGGCAACCAATGAAGCTCGCTCCATGCCCTGCTCCTCGCTCCTTGCTCCTACTCCTGCACAGATAAAGGCACGAAAAGAAAGACGGCTGCGTCTGGGAAAAGTTCTTGAGAAAGTTTCACTTTAACTTGAACAATTGACTTTTTTCTGAGAGCGTGTGCGGGTGAGTGTTGTTCCTGGACCCACGCCCGAAACACTTGACTTGCGGCCAAAGCCAACCGGTTGCTTCACCCCAACTCCTATACTTCTCATCAATACACAAAAAGAAAATTGCAATAAAATATATATTAACTAAATTAAAATCACTTAAAGATAATATTTTACATCCTTTAAGAAATAATGAAATCTTTGCTTATAAATGTAATCTACTCGGAATTTAAAGCATGGTAGATTTCTGCATTTTTGTAAAGCTGAGACTTTTATATTTATATATAAGGATTGGAATTCAGGGAAATTATTTCTGTTACTTATGAAGTTATTATTAAATTGTGTCTCTGAAACTTACATTCAATATGTTTATCAATCCTCTGATTGTAGTTCCCACATTACATCTTCTTAAATTAGTATTTCCAACCCAACTCTAAATTAATCTTAAAGGCCTAATATATTAAATACCGATAACTGAAAAGATATTAGAATATACATAACTCAAAACAAAGAAATAGGATTCTTACTATAATATCAGCAAAGCTCTAAAAGGCATTAAAATAAATACTACTGCCTTTCTAGGACAAGTTTTTAGTACCATTTACTAAGAGCATTATAAAACTCAGAAGCAGACTCTTAATTGAATTAAAATGTAGGTAATAATTTCCTTTCCATCCACTTCTTTTCCCGCTGTGCACAGATCTCATCCATCTATCTATCCATGCGCTGGCCCCGACAATTGGAACGTGGCTGAATCTTGGTATTGAAATGTTTGCAGCCAAGTTATTGTTATTGTTATGCGAATTGTTGCCACTGCTGCTGCTGCTGGTTGAGGATGGTGTCAGGGGTTAAGGAGTCGGGGGTTAAGTGGTGGGTGCTGCTGGCAAATCGACGTCTTCGCCACTGAAGTGAAGCGATTGTTGCCCCGTGCTCATGAAACTGTAAGCGAAAAGTTTGCTTTACTTTTGTGTCACGCTCTGCTGCTTGCCGCGCCCCGAAAGCTCAAATTGAAAATGTTCTCATAATTTCTGGCCGTAAAAGATTTCAATCGTGAATCGCGAAACTTTGCGCTGCCAGTTCGAGTTTACTTTTTACTGATTTTACAATTGATTTTAATACACCCCGAAAATCGGCGCAGGGGCGGAGGAAATGTTGAGCCCTGGAAAAGTTGTTGAAATCCTGTCGATTCAATCGTGCAACTAATTGAAATTCTCCCTAATGAAATTGTTTTGGCAAAATGAGCATTAATTTTTGGTGTATTCATGTCGGGCTCTCCTTTGATTAGCATAATGAAAGCGGACACGTAAATAAGGAATCAGATTCGGACATTTCCACTTAATCTACCAGAAACAGGTCGGTCATGCGGTCGGTGGTGACAGGCAAATAGGGAAGGGAAGACATAAAAAAATACAAAAGACGACCCTGAAAAGGAGACCCTAATAAAGCCGTGTCAGTGACATTCAAGCTGTGATTTCTATTCACGTCTCTGGGCAAAAATTCAAACCAAATGGCAGAGCACCTAGATAAATGAGGGAAAGTTGTCCCTAAAATTAACTGACATGTTAATCTGATAGCGATAGTGAGCCACCTATTCAAATTTATATGTACAATCATTGAGATAATATCAGTTTTTATATTAAATCTACTTCTATAAGATATTTTTCTAATTGTATAAAGCATACTTACTTTTATGATTTTTAATTTTTTTTAGCTTATAAATTTGTAGTTAGAATACAAAATCAGGAACATAATGTATCGGTCATAAGTAAGAATAGTTAAATATATGAACACATTTTTATATAATTAAAATGAATGTTTAAATGTTTATTTCTTTCGAAAACTCGTATAAATAATTAGCTTAAATTTACAAAATAAATTAATAGGTGTCTTAGATATTAGTTTTCTATAAATCCATAAATTTCTTTACACCATTTCAAGTGGTAAATATAATATATATATATTTTTTGTAATTTTTTGTTAAACACAACCACTTAAGTCCCAGTGTAAAGTGCGTGTCGTGACAATGTCGCGACATTTGGCGCTTAGCTCCTGTAAAATGCTCTGATTAGCCACCATTCCGGCTGGCAATTCGAGTGGCTGACAATGTGTGCAGGCGTGCGACGGCTGGCAATCCTTGCCAAAAGTGCCAAATGCCAAGTGCCAACTGCCAACTGCCGGCTGCCATCCGCTGATGAGCTCGGGTTTCAAACAAAAACACATCGAGATTTTCCGGATTTATGGCTGGGGAATATTTCGTCTGCGACAGGCCTTTTGTTTTGCCCGATTTTCCCCTGGAGCTTGGCGTGTCTTTGGATTTGTTTGCCTCCTGTTTTTGTTGTTTCTTTTGCATACAGACAATCAAACGCCCGCCGTTACTCATACGCCAAGCTGGCCGCTCGTTAGCTGGTTAGGTTGTTAGCCCGATTGCCTGCCGCCTGCTGTCGGATTGCCATTGTTGTCGAACAAGTCTGGGCGGGATAGGGGGACTGAATATCACAATTTTCCATATGACTGCGCACATTTATTGTCTTTCAATTTGCGGCTGTGGTTTCAGTTCCACTCTAAGCGTTGGTTGGTGTTCGAATACCTCGCATAGGTGGTATGGTATTATTGGAAAATTTTCCCTTATGATTGTACATATAAATTATACACTAATTTGATTAAATTACGGGCTTAAAAAATTATAGTTTTATTATGAGAAAATTAAAATGAATTAATCAATTACTCGAGGGATACTAGGAATGGTTTCCAGCTTGGATAAGCTTGATTTTATTATTTTTATATTATTTAGAGTTTCCTGTAACTATAAATATATAAATAAAAATAGTTTCTATCACGCACTTACAGGGTATTACATGGGTAGGCTTTTCTTAACCTATTCCTATTCCTATTGGGCTGCCTCTCTGTGCTCGAGCTTTCATTAGAGTCGGTCTCGTGCCGACCAGAGCCGGAGTCGATCTCCGGCTGTAACCGTATGATTTCCCTGGCTCGCCCTTTATGACTGTAATCCGGCGAGCGGCGAACCTGCAACGCATGCAGAAATAGGCAATAATAATCTCTGTTCAATTTCCACTCGCCTTAGCCGCAAATTGCACGCCAGTGACGCCTCCGGACCGGAAGCCAAGTAGAACCAGAACCAGAAGCAGCAGAACCAAAGCCCAGTCGCCACGTTTCCGCAGCTGACAAAATAATTTGAAAGCAATTTCGAGCGCCAAATGTCCCTTGCCTCGAGTTGCAAAAAAAAAAGAAGTAAAGGGAACAAGTCGTAGAAAAAATTGTCAAATTCGCACTTTGCCGGGCAGCGGAGTGGAGCGGAGCAGACACCGTAGCATTTTGGGCACACTGCAATAATATTTCAATATGTAATTTGGCAAATTCAAATTTCGGGCAACTGCAGCCGGAGTCGGAGTCTCAGCTCTCCGACAGCGATAATTTCCCCCAAGAATGCAGCATTAACACGAGACGCAGATGGCCGAAGGGCCAAGGAGTGGATTAGATCGGAGTGCTCAGGGAAGGGATTCAAGCAGGACTGGGGATGGGGATTCGGAGGTGGCCAGTGTGTTTGTCATATTTGCATGCGCCACTAAAAAGGTTTCTGGCTGCTGGCAAATTGATCCCAGCTCACTGGCTTATGAAGGACACGGACACAACTATTGTCTGGCTTGCTGCTGCGTTTTCTCCAGCAGAATGGGAGGTTGGGAGGATAATAAACGTTGCAGGAGCTGCAGCTACAGCTACAGCCAGAGCCAGAGCTAGAGCCGGAGCCACGCAGAAAGCCAACTCTCAAAGGACCTGTGACAGGATAATGCATGCTTGCATTTTAGATGACAATAATGCATTTTTGTTTTAAGGGTAATTTTGCAGAATGTTTCCTCGCCGGCACAGGCACAATCTCCAGAGGATTTCATTATACGAAAATATATAAAGAAGTTTTGTTTTCTGTTTATTTCCAACTCCTACCCCGATTTGCTGATGTCTCTGACAAACTTTCGCAAAGCGAAGCCATCAAACGGCGGGCATAAACAACTCGTGTTTCGCACAACTATTTAAAATTGTATTAAACTCGCCGAGAGTGGAAAGTACTTAAAACTTTTGCAGCCAATTAAATTCACGATGCTGCTCCCTCTGCTCTTGAGCTGTAAAAGGATGCCATCGAGTTTTGGCAACATATTCCTCACGCAGCTTACATATTTTATGGGACAATAATTTTTCAATTAGAGCCACAACCGTTTCTGTCCTCTGCCGGCAGCGGCAATAAATGAAATGTTGCCGAGCAGCTCCGATGAAGCTCCAAGGGCAGAGGGCTGAGCTGCTCTTAAGTAATTGTAAATTATGTTAATGATGGCACATTGACTTTATTATGGCCAGCTAGGAGAATTAACAACGTCGCTGGGAGGGTATTGAATGAAATTTCCACGTTCTCAACTGTCAGCCGCGTGGCTGGATCAAAAGACGTGAACTCTTCACTGAGAAAACTTGCTGAAATCGGTAAGTAAAAAGGTTGTAATTTTATTTTATGAACTTTAGTTATATTTCTTTGATCTTCAAGTATTGTCTTATAAAACTAATTAACCAAAAAAAAAAAAAACTTATCTAATAAAGACAGTTAAATACATTTTGATTCTTGAAATTAATTTAATCAGAATGAATTTATCAAAATATGTATTGAAACTAGGGATTTAGTCACAAAGAAAACCCTTTAAAGCTCAATTTAATTATAGTTCACATATGTTTCTGTTATGTTGATTTAAATTATTAAATACAAAAAAGTAAATTAAATAAAATTTTGATACTTAAAATTTAATTTCTCACAAATACTTTAGCTCTATCAGAATATCCTTAGATATTAAGGCTTTGGTCACAAAGAACTTTGAGAATTAAAGTATTTAATTCGTCACATATCTGTTACTTTAATTTAAAATATTTTAATATTGCTATATTTTCAGTTCTTTGTTTTCAGTTATATAAAAGGAAAGCACCGAAATAAACCTTTTAGTAATAATATTCTTATAAAAGATAAATTCCTATGTCTGTAGATCTTAAACTTTAGTTCTTCAACTTTTTTCCTGTGCTTAGACCAGGACATCATGGAATATTAATGGCTTAGTCGTGGTCGTACATCATTCTGCTAGACTTTGGTTAAAGCCACTTTAAAGATTTCCCCTTGGCAGTTAATCGATTGACTGTTCCCCACCGGGGATTAAGTGAAAAAGTCTATAAAAATACGGGTAGAGGGCCGTCGTGTCCCGTGTCTGTGTTGTGCGTTTCCGCCGGACCCGGACCCGGTGCCGGTGCCGGTGACGCTCGACAGCTGCCGTGTCTGGGGCTAATCCTCGACAGGCACGTCCTCGTGCTCAGCGGAAATCGCCATTCAAAAATTACGGGGGTGCAAAAGTGGCCCACTCACATGGCAGCTTTGTTTACTTTTCATTTCCTTCAAGCAGATGCCACATGCTCCTCCTCCTCCTCCGCCTTCCCGGCCGATGGGTAAATAAACAGAGCATCGGACTTTGGGAATCCCCGACTCGTTGGGGTCGCATTTTTTTCGTCGTCACGGGCGGACTAATTTGCAAGACAATTAGAAGGTCCCAGACGTCCGCTAATGAAAGCGCGCGATAAGAAAACTTAACAAATGTCAACCGACTAAAGGGAGCGATGCTGCCGGCTGGCGAAGGCGACGGATGAAGCGCCGCCGGGCGACGCTGTCTGCGCTGAAAAGTAAAGTAAATGTTTGCTTTGGAAATCTGAAATTTGCATAATTTGCCAAGAAGACGGGCGACTCTGTCTGCCTCCGATAAAGGCGGAGTATTATTCATGACTTTTTGCATGGATTGCAAGCCCAAGTTTCCCAAGGCAGGGCGCTGATAGTGTCACATGTGGTCCTGACCAGCGGATAGATAGTGTCCGGGAAGTGTCAAACTGGACGCCGGTCGGGGCTTCGGCTGGGCGAGCAGGTGTCAGGTGCCGAGTCCTGCCAGCTGACTCGGCCCGGGATTCAACAGGATGCCACTCACTCAGCTCCGGAGCTGCCTTGTATCGTGGTTTTGCAGCCGAGAGCGCCCTCGGCCCTCGGAAAATAGCGATACAAGGAGCAACTTTCGCTCTCGGTGAGCGGCACTCTTCGGGCCTTGTATCGTATTTATGCCGCCCGCCTGTTGTTGTATCGAGCTGGCTCCCAAACAACTCGTAAACAAAGCGCAGAGGCGTCTCTCCTGGGGGTCAGCACCACTCGAAATGATCTTTCGCGTTAAACTATCCGCCATTTTGTCTTTTGTACGGAAAACTTCAGCTACGGAGCGAGCATGTATAAGCGTTCGATGGCACCTCCCATTTTTGGGTACATTTCCGTACATAAGCCTTTTGTTGCTTTTACATGGCTTTCTCAGGACTTTCACAGACTCCGCCTCTGTGCCGTATATGCACTTTCCCCCGGCTTTCTGGTATTGGTGAGTGTTCGTGCAGCTTGCAGAGAGCCGAGAGAGCGAAGGCTGCGCTTCGGTGGTGGATTTGGCCAAGGGACCTCAACGAACTTGACAAGTGCGCTACAGTGATGGGTGATAAGTTGGTAATAGAAGGTCCTTGAGACTCACTATATAGATATGATATTTTTCTAAACTTTCTTAAGATATCTAAATCTTTAAATCATAATTAAAATTTTTAATTAAGTTAACTTTTGCCTAACTAAATTATTAAGGGACTTATATTATATTTCTCGAATGAAAGATAAATACGAACAAATTCTAAAGTTTTAAAATTTATTTCCCCTTAAAATTAACATCCAATTTAATTAAAGAAATCCCTTAAACCCTTCAGTTCTTAAGTCAAGACCTAAAACCTGCTGAAGAGCCATCAAAACAGAGCGCACATAACTCAGGGATACTCGTCAGCCACTTGGCCATCAGGACGAAGAGGAGGACGACCTCGTTGAGCAGATGGCCAGGCTCGCACCTTCGCCTCCTTTCGACCTGGCGGTGGTGGTTATCCTGGCTCGCTCTCTCACTCACTCACTCTCTCACTTGTACTCTCTGCGAATATGTGCAAATTAGCATATCAAATGCCATAAATGGCGCTAAGGCAAAGATATCTGTGTGTGTGCACGCCCGGCTCTCTGTGTGCGTGCATATTCTATTGTTACTCATACGCCGCGTTGCACGAGCGAATGAGCGCACGAAGGGCGGTGCGAGATTGGCGGGGGGTGTGAGTCTAGCAGGGAGCAGGGAGCTGGGAACAGGGGGGGCCCTTGACGTGGCCAGCTGCCTGCAGCTGTGTGAGTGTGATTTAGTTGCATGCGATAATGTCAACCACAGAGCGAGCCTTGCCACCGACCGAGACTTTTATTTCGCTGCCTGGGTTGGCTCGCCTTGCGTGTCCTGCATTGGTGGCACGAGTGTGTGTGTGTGTTAGCTGGAGTCCTTTTTCAGTGGTGGTGCAGCGCTGCCGCTACAATCGCAAGTGAAACTGCTGGACGCCGACTTGGCTCTTCAGTGTTAATTCGTCGACACGTGGCGCTGCTTTCCGCTGAGAAGTAAAAACGCTGAGATCTTGTCCAAATTCCCCGATTTCGGGGATTCCCGTGCATTTTCCTTCGGCCGCCACTGGCTCGTGCTCTCTGTGTCACCGTGCGGCAGCTTCCGCCTTGTTTTCCTGCCTCTTCGGGTCGCGAGTTTTGTTGTGCGGAAGAAATAAAAAATTCGATACAAGCCAAAGTGGGCCTTTCGGGCGTTATCCTGCCTGCCTCCCTGCTTTTCAGTGTCTGTGTGAGCTGTGCTGCATTACGGAGCGACGGAGAGAGAGAGAGTGAGTGAGTAAGTGAGTAGAAGGAGTCCTTCCAGCTGCAGTACGCTCTGCAAGTCGCTCTCTGTGTTGTGCTTCATGTTTGGGCCTCTGACCTTGTTTACGTTTTTTCCGTTGCCACAAAGGACAGACGGCTTGGGATAGAGCGCATGTGTGCCGGGCCAAAGGATCCTTAAGACGGATCAGCGAAGTGCTAAAGATATGGCTTCACTTTTAATTGGAAATATGTGATCTTGCTGTTTTTTTTTTTTAAATTTTTATAATTTAATACAAATTGCATTGCCTTGATATAGGAAAAGTTAACGAATTAACTCAATACAAGGCTTTTTTTTAAGAAAAAGCTATGATTCGTTGTTTATATTATCAAATTCAATATATTATATTGATTTACCTCGCGATTCTATTGATTTTACCAAACCTAACCTATTTTCTAACTCTTATCAGATCCTTTAAAGTTTAATAAGATCATTTAAGTTTAATTAAAATCTATTGACAATTTGTGCAAACAATGTATCCGTAAAAATAGATATCGCTTGCGTTTCCTGTTTATTTTATCTGTGAGTCATTGTGTGAAATTAAATAAATTTCCAAACGAACTTTATTATATTCACAGGGAGATATTTTACGGAATTAAAACCAACATTACATAGGAAGTAATTTCTTTTAAATCACGAATGCTTAAGTTATTTGTGTAACCCCTAAAATGATTAAAAAGAAATTCCTTGTTACAACCAATCCAACACTCGGAAAAGTTTTAATTCATTAAGTTTTAGCCTTGTCAAACCCCAAACCGAATTCTACATAGTTCAATGGAATTCGAAAAGAATCTCTAATTTGAAACTCATTTCTAATGCATTTATAATCAGCCAGGGATTAAACATTTAAATGCCAGATTTAAATCACAGCCCTATGGATGGCTATACCTCCGAAACACTCAGGGCCCGCCCACATAATTTATGTAAAAACTTTATAATCCTGGAGAGGGTTTTTGTTGCAATGGCGCTTCATTAATTTATGAATATCAAATTGCATTTTGACATTTGCCGGCAAAAACTATTTAAAACTTGTTTCTGCCGCGCCTTCCCCGGGGTGAGCTTGTCTCACAATGGCCGTGGTCCCGTGTCCCGTTTCCCGTGTCCCAGGACCTTTTTCCTTCGTCCAGGGCCCGCTTTCAAAGGTCCTTTCTTCGCCTCGACCAGTACCCCGGCCATTGGCGATTCAGTTTGATTGAAGCACCCGCATGTACAGAGCATTTTAAATATTTACAAAGATATTTCAAAAAACGCTTTTGGCATGTTTTGTTTTTGTTTGGCTCTCTCCTCCCCTCCCTTTACCCCCTCCATTTCCCTTGTAATTGTTGTTGTTATCGCTGTTGCTTTTGTTGTTCCTGTTGGCGTGTCCAGAGGTCCGCAGAGTTTTCCCCCAGTTGGTGGAGTGTTTTGCTCATTTTTTGGCAGGGGCGAAAAAAGGGAAAACGAACTTCGAGTGTGGCATGAGGGCGGTCCTCGGCTCAATGTGTGTGTGTGTGTGTGGGGGCGGGGCACTTGAGAGCGCGTGTGTCCTTTTAGGAAAGTGTCAAAAACCGTTGGTCAAAAAACCGTATGGCAATTATTCAACACAATTGAATATGAAGTGTGGCAACGGCAAAGGACGAGGACCTTGTTGGGGCAAAAAAGTTGCAGCGCTGGGCAAATAATGAAAAATACACCCACATCAGTATTTTTCGGCTGTCTGCACTCGAACACACACACAGCCAAAGGCACACACACTCGCACACCCCGGCAGCAGCGGAGTACCAACACTTTTGCACCCTTTTCATGTCCTCGCTGGCTGCTGTTGTTGCGCAGTTGCTGCCGCCTGGCAATTTTTCGGTGATAAAATATTTAAATTTAATTAAGGCCACCAACGAGCAACACGATTTCCGAGCCAGTGCCAAAGGGAAGATGAAGTGGACCCGGCAGCAGCAGCACCAGCAACAGCACAGCAACAGCAACGCGAGCAGCACTGGCCAGTGGACCTTTGACCCTGCATTCCCGTTCCCAGGCTACAAAGAGGGTGGTGGGCAAGGTTCCTTTTTGAGTCTTTTGCATTTGCGTGCGGCTCTGAGCCGAGCTGGGGGAGCGGTGCGTTTTGGAGGCTTACGGCTGCCCGGCAAGAAATTCATTAAAAATTTTTGCTTTGATGCTAGCAAATTCTTTTTGTAAGTTTCTTTGTACTTTGGGGCTCGGCAAACGAATGTGTATTGCACAGACAACAACATGCATACTTTCAAAGGACCTCGGCGGTCTGTGTGTGTCCTTGCCAGTGATTATTTTTCGGACTAAACCCCTTGTCGGTTTTGTAATTAAGCTCCGAGAGCCACAAAAGTTGCATGCACGCGTATCTCGTACTTATTAGATACTCGCACTCGAGCTGCGAGGACACATATATTCAAAATTTCGAATAGAACTCGATTGCAGTTGGCCAAAGAGCAAACTTTGCCCTGGATGGCAACTTAATCGCCGGCAAGAGTCGCAAAGTTGCTGTCTTGCTCGTCTAAGCCGAGAAACTAAACTATCCGAGAGCTGTCTGCTCGTGGCTCTGCCACCAAACTTTTGATCTTGAGTTGTGCAAATATTTTTCATTATGCGGCCCAAGTATTTATGGAATTATGGAAATTTGTTTTCAAGATATTTGCTTCCGTTCCTTTGCTGAAGTCTGCTGAGGAGGTGCATTCTGTGAGACTCACAAGCACTCTTATGGGCATAATCCCAGTTCGGGGTCATGGCCTTACATTGTTGCCATAGATACGGGTAATTATTTGGGATCTTGTGTTTGTTCTTGTAGTGAAAGTTACAGTTCAAAGGTATTTTCATGAATTTTCTTAATATTTTATTATTAGATATTAAATATTCCAGAGCACTTCGAACCTTTTCATTCCTTAAGTTTATTTGTTTTTTATTTTATTTTTTATACAAAAACTCAATAAAATCCAATATAAAATCCGAATACCGACAGAACTTGATACTGAACGGTTGCAACTCTACCGGAACAATAGCTGCATTCACTTTCATCGAAACTTCAATCTTAAAACCTCTGTCAAGGCATCGGATTGATCTTGATTGATTCTGGGACGAATTTTGTAAAATGAGGCTTTCTGGCCTGGAGGCAGTCTGACAATTAGGCATGGCCAATACACAGCTCATCGAGCCCAGAAATTTGACCAGAGGCATTTGCTACAACGGCTGGACACGTGCACCTGTTTTGTCACATCTAAAATTCTATTGTTTGGCCTGGCCTGCTGCTGCTGTTCCTCCTGCAAGGATTCGTTTCGTTCCAGCCCGAAATGCGTTCCAAGGACGGCTGGACGGAGTAGGAGTCAACAATGGACTGTGTATGGACAGAGGCATGCAAATTGGCTAGAAAAGGAAGGAAGGAAGGGAAACAGGCTGGGGCCAATTTTTCTTGCATTTGCCTTGGAGAGCGGCTGATGATTCGAGTTTTTCCGGGTCTGTTGGTGTTATTACTGCTACTGGTGCTCCTAGTGCTCCTGGTGCTGCTGCTCGTGTTGTTTGTCCAAGTTGCCATTTCAAGCGTGCTGCAATGAAAAGCAAACTTTTCCACCGCACACGCAGCAGCAGCAGCCGGAGCCGTAGCCGTAGCCGGGTTTCAGGGGTCATAGGTTAGGGTTAGGCTGCAGAACTCGACGGGGGCACACGAAATTAAAATGCGCTCAGCTGAAAAATTGGTTTTCTCGTTCTTGACAAACTTTGAGTGATTTCCGAAAGCCTCTAACGAGTGCCAGCCACCCAACCAGCCAACCCATCGAGGGTGAATCGTGGTCGATGGCAAGCAACAGGCAAAAAGCCCGGGAAATTCCATCCAAGCCAGGTATACCGCCTCACGACTCTGTTTACGCAAAAATTGTTTTAATAAGGCGCTCGTTTTAATCAAGCGTGCCGAAAATAACTCATGAATTATGAGAAGCCCAAGGAAGCCAAGAGAAATGATAACAAGAAGCCCGAAAAACGGCTGACTAATTATAAATAATTTATTTGGTATTTTCGGCCTGCCTGGCTTGAGTTTCAGTAGCTTGGGAAATATGTTTTTGTCGTTATTATTAAGGATTTGAACGTATTGTTATTGTATTTTTGTACTTTTTATTATTTAGGTCGAATTTTACACTTGAATAATAAAAGAAAAATTATACAAAGGTGCCCTACCTGTATTTCTAATTGCCAAAAATATTGTTTTATATTTCTGCAGCTGATCCGAGCTGAGCGGGGCTGACTGACGGCCAAGATAGCGAATCTGTCGACAGGCTCGACGGCCCGTCCCGCCTCGGGACTGGGCTTTGTGGGCATCCTGCCCTGCTCGCTCCAGTGGCAGCCGCCAGGCAAGGCGCCCAAGCTGCTGAGCTGCTCCACCGTTGCACGCTCCAGCTTCCAGCCCTATCCGATGCCTGCCTCCGGCTCCGAGAGCAGCAACGGCAGCTGCAACGGCAATGGTTGCTGTCAGGACTGCCGCTGTTGCAAGCAGGCTTACGAGCATCTGCCAGTGCCGCGCTTGCGGCATCAGCAGCCGCCGCCGCCGCTCTACCATTCCCCTCAGCAGCATCCGCAGCAGAAGCAGCAACAGGTCAGCTGCATCACAACCCTGCAGCAGACAACGACCACGCAGCAGTTGCAACAGATTCCGGCTGCAACAGCCGCTAACTATTGCCTAATGCCGACAACGACAACCTCCAACGCGTACGTGAGCAACGTGAAGCCGGAACAGCTCATGCAACATTGCCACTCGCATTGCGAGGAACACAACAACGTCAACATGCAATCCTTTGCCAGCAGCAACATCAGCCGCATTGCGCCTGCGGTCTACCAGAGCTCACCTGCTCAGTCGATGATCTTCGTGCCCTTCATGCTGCCCCAACAGCCTCACTTGCAGCTGCAACCGCCATTGCCGCCGCCGCCGGAGGATTGCAAGCCCTTGTTGCAGGCCAAAGGCGTTCCGCCCCCGCCGCAGCCGCCGCCCCTGCTCAGCCACTTCCAGCCTCTGCTGCAGCCACCGTTGCCACCGCCGCCTGTGGCCTGCCCCCTGCCAGCCAGAACACCTGTCACGCCCAGGCCACAGCCGGCAAGCCGCAGTGTTAGGAGCCTCAAATCCGCAGCTGCAGCAGCCGTCAACGTTTATCAGCGGGTGAGTACACTTTACCCAGAAAAAGCGCAGTAAAATTAAGCAAGTTCTTTAATGTTTAAAGAGTAAGCCAGCGTCCTTCATAATTATTCAAGCAAAATAATGGTTGAGCCACAAATTCTATTTTAAAATTCGAATCTACTTCTTAATTTTATTAATGAGAGTCCTGACATAGAACAAAATTATTAAATATATATTATATTAGGCAATTGATATATTGAGCAGCTTTAAATAAGAATATCTGTCTGGAGGTTAGCTTTGGGCGGTTGTGAACTCCTCGAGGCTAAAGACTCTAATCTCCACTTTCATTTGCAACATGAATTTATAGAAGATTTAATTGAAAATAAAATCATATGCAAATCTTAATAAATACTCCAAGATTAAGCCCTAAGCCTTAAACTTGTAGATTTTATCTACAAGGTGGCTGTGTGCGAATTGGAATTATTTGTAGTACATCGGTGGCACTCCGTCAATGGCTGCAAATCCTCATGGGCTAGTAAAGTGTTGCAATTTGCGAAGCACAACAGCAGCAGGGACAATGCCACGTATACTTAATATTTATGGGTGTGCTGCTGCCAAACTTCAATTTACATAAACATAAAAGACAAGCAACATCGGAGGAACTCTTCACGGAGAATCTGCATGCATGCTGGTGAGATTTAGCGCAGCGACAGGACACAAAAAATCAAAGCTACAAGCTACCAGCTACTACCAGCTGCAAGGACGAGGGAAAATGCAAATCGGTACGAGCGGAAGTGAAAGCGCAGATAAAAGGGGAAAGGATACAGGGGGTTGGGCGGCTGAGGCGGGCTTACGGCGAGCACGGAAAACTAATGCATAACCTAGTAAGATCATCAACACGAAATTTTACAGCAAACTCATGTCCAAGGATGTGGAAATAAACTAGTTGTTTTTGTTACCCGGCCGCTACGTCTTCCTTTTTTCCTCACCCCGAACCCCTATTGCCCAGCCCTCCTCCACTGTTGTCCTGCGCTCAATGACTTTTGCATTTAATATGAGTAAGGAAGCGCAGGACAACAGGAGAGGGAGCAGGACACTGAGAAGAATTAGGATGGTATAGGGTAAGTGTATGAAAGATTTGATTTTGAAAGGAATTATTTTTTATAAATTAGTACATCCCTTTAAAATAAATTAATAAATACATAAAGAGCTAGCTTGCTTGTGATCTTCAAAGGATTATGTTGTCATCAACTTTTAATGTAGCTTATGTCTAGAGGAAATATTAAATCGATTAACTTATACTCATTTCTCGGCGTGCATTCGGTGGGTAAAAATCTGAGCTGGACTTGAGGATTGGGCTTCGGCCCTTTTACGGCGGGCTGAGCCCTGGCCAGCGACATGCAAAACGTGCTGTTTAAATTACGTTCCTGCCGGCAGATTTCGGATTTTGGACTTCAGGTGGAACCGACTGCAAGGACATGGACAGAGATAGTGTCTGCTTGTGCTCCTCGTGCTCCTGCTCCTTGGCCGTGTCCAACGATTCGTTTATTTGATAGCCTTGCCGTTGATGCCTGTGCATACCGGATAAGTTTGTCCTGATTAAGAATCTGCAACACAAAAAAGCTCGGCAGCTGACAGGATAAAAAAAAAAGCGAAGAAAAAAGGGACGAGGACTGGTCACTCGCCGGCAATGTCTTAATGCAGCGGAGGAGAAGTCGCTCCGAATTACAATATATAATAAAAATTCATAAGTTTGTTTGGCGCTTCACAGTTCTGATGACAACTGTGCGGCATCCTCGTTTGCCGCCTCGCTTCCTTGAGTGAAATACATTTTGCATGCGAAATAAACATAAGCAAAATGCACATCATAGTCCTGCATACTTAATGCTGTTCATTCACATGTGCTTAAGTAGTTTTATTTAGAAGAAGCACACAAAGAGGACTCGGGACTCGGGACTCTGCACATTTGAATGTTAAATCTTTCATGAAATGCCTTTTTTCGACAGTCCGTCTGTCCGTCCGTTTGCCCATATCTAATACATCCAGAATATACAACTCGCTTTGGCTCGTGCCAGAGTGCTTTTGTGCGAGTGTTGCGGTCTTCCTGCAACTTAACAATACCTCTTCCTCCGCCCCTCTTCCGGCGGCATTCGCTTTCATTTGTTTTTTGCATTTCCTTCCCCAGTTTCTGAAAAACCGAGCGCGCTATCATGCACAAAGAAAGCATTTTATGTGCTGCCTTTAATGTTTGCACTGGCCCCACTGTTATAATGTACTCTCGCCCACACATGGTCGGGTGGAAATATAGATGTCCGACTGCTCGAGAGCAGGATGTGTGCACTGCGAGGAAATCTCCCCTTCTGGCTAAGAGAAGTCAAAGTTAGGGCATTGTATAGCTTAAAATGCTTTATTAAAGTTGTATTTTAAGGAAGACCCTTTGAGGGACCAGGTTTTATATTTATTTTTATATATGTATCAATTTTATCTAGTTGAATGTTTTTCCCGTGTGACTTGCTGGGCCCCTGCATTAGAAAGTTTTCTATGAGCTGTTACTCCTGCTGCATTTCGAATCACTTGAAACCAGGAATTGTCTGGCTGTCTTTGGGTGCCCACTTGACCCCGCCTTCGGCATTATGCTGGAAAAACAGTTGGTTTCCATCTAATAATTGTTCTGCCTTTATTCCATATGTACTTGCGGAGTATCTCAAAGCGGATTTCGGTGTTAGAGCTTTCTTGTTTTTATTGTCTGTCTTTTTTTGTTGCTGTATAAAAATATATCTGAACATAAGCTGTGAAATATTTCGAGTTGCTTATTTGTGATGTCGAAACCTTTTATTAAATACAGCCGGCTCCCTGGCAACGAGTTACTAAGTACTCACATCATAAATAGAGACTCTACTGACCAAAAAAAATTAATGCCAAATGAATGATAATGAAGCAGCCAGTTCTTGGGGTAAAGGCCATTCGTAAAATCTGCAAAGAGGCTTTGAGTAATCTCACAATTATTCTCCGGATATTAGGGTGTGGTAACAACAATTTAGCTTTGCAACTGTAATTTTAGAGATTTACATAGAGACGAAGTGATAAATTATGAATTTTATACATGTATGAGGCACTTTTTGAATGCTTTCACAATTACTACTTCTTTATGAAGAAAATACAGCAGAGGAACACTGAGAAGGAGTCACTGCTTCACCCTTTTTGGAGACAGAGAGTAAAAATGTTAAAAAAGACTGAAAGTCCTTCGGAATTCGGTAGTGGTGGCCTTAATGGCCCCGAAGGGTCGGGAGTGATGCGTAAGTGAATCCATATTTCATATGCCGCGTTAACGGCCAACAAAAAGCAGACACACAAAGCGAACAGAATATTTCTTTGGACTGCCAGAATGCGTTGACTTCATTGGAAGCAAAAAGCATCTCCGTGCGAGGCTGTCATTATTTCGCTTTCGGCGAAGGGAAGCTGAAACCGAAACTGAAACAAAATGGGAGCGGAAAGGCAAGGAAGGCCGGGCGTGTCCTTGCCGGAAAAAACTTGATAGCTGCGCTAAAGGATTCGATATCAAAGGACTGCCTTGTGGCCAGCCGGTGACAAGCCAAGGAAATCGTTGACAGCCAAGCAGCCAAACAGCCAAGCTGGCAAATTGGACAAGTGCAGGACAGGACCTGGCAAAAACCCGCTAAATTCCAAATCAGAACTTGGCCTTAGGGCCAAAGCTGCCTAGTAAGCCAAGTCCTGGCATTAACAGTCGCCCAAGTGTGGTGACTTTCTCGTCCTGTAAACGCTTCATTGCTCTCCAGGGGGAAAGTATACCCACACTCGCCGGCTACGTATATAGTACGCCGATCTCACCATGAGCATCTTGGGTCCACGTCCACGGCCACACAGCGCTGTTAATTCGCTCTGCGGACTGGCCGCGAGGTGGCGCCCCAAAGTGGCCCGAATTTCACCGCATCTGATTCCAAGTCCTTCGTCCTGTGGCCCGGGTCCTCTGTGTGTGTGTGTGTGTGTGTGTGTGAGTGCTTTGCGCACTGGCTTACTCGAAGGCTCTTAACCCATGGTGTTGTTGGCAAAAGAGCACATGCTGAATGCATTTAGAATTTCTGTTTTATTATTTATTATCTTTTTTTTTTAGTTATTTGAGGGATATTTATTATTAATTTTTTAGTCATTCGAGGGATATTAAATTTACAGAATATAAATTACTTATATATCACAAAAAGATAATGAATTCTTGACTAAAGAAGAAAAACGTTGACTAGAAAAAAAAAAATGTCGAATTAAGACTGTTTTTTGTTGGTTTTAAATTAAATTCTTAAGCTTAAGAGATATAGTAGAATATAGTACAATATAAAAATAATAATATACAAATTTGCCGCTTGAATTTAAGTTTGAAAGTAAAGAAAAATAAATATAAGAGTTTCTATTAGAGTTTATTTTTTTTACTTTCACATTTAAATTAGTATTTTTTAATAGAAAAGGCTTATACTTGTAAGGCTTGTAAATATGTTATTTAAAGGCGGAAACCTTTACAAATATATCTTTTTGTTAGAACTAAAAAAAACCCAGTTCAGTGATTCCAATTCGACATTAAGGTATCCCAGCAAAAAGGCGGGTTAATCATGGCAGGACAGATAAAAAGGGACATTGGCGGCAGGAGCAGCATCGCCTTTCTCGCCTTGCTGGCACTTGAAAGCTTTTACCACAATGCCTCTGTATCAGTGTGGCCCGGCGATTGTGTGAGTGAGTCAGTGCGTGTGTGCGAGTGTGTGTGTGTGAGGGTGCTCTCTTCAAGTGCTTCTTTGTTTCTCGCTGTGTGTGCGAGGGCGCCAAATTTCAAAAGCAGCCGCGCAAGAGCTTTTTTGCTGCCAACGGTTTATTTTGCACGAACGGCACTCGGCAGCAGCATCCTTTGCGTCCTTTGAAAGTGTAAACGCCGTCAGCAGCTTCACTTTCAATGGCGGCCCACGCGGCGCATACTTGATACTGTATGCGCGCTTAAACGCGCTCTCTTAAACCCTTGCCAGTCCTAATTTAATTTAGCGTAAATTCGGTTTTTTCTCCGTTTATTTTTTGCCTTCTCCCTGTGTTCTTCCCTTGTGTGGCTCGCTAAGGTCAAGCCGCCAGGAACAGGGCGAATTAAATGCAATTGACAGTTGCAATTTCCAACTGGCTGTCAGGCCAAATCCCAGAGCAACTGCATTCGAAACAAGGCAGGAGGCAGAAGGAGCCGGGGCCAAATCCGAGCTCTGTTGTAACACAATAAAATGCAACCTCAACTGACACAAAGAAAATGTTTTGCCGAATGTGAGGAGGAGCTAGGAGGAGCTGGGACTCACTAGGAGTCGCTAGGAGTCGCTCGTGCAGCAAGGACGAGAGGGGCGTGGCAAAAAGGACAGACAACACGTAAGCGAAACAACAATGCCAGAGAGAAGCCAAGCCAAACCGCCGCGGCTGTCAAATTAGAGGCGTTCGCTCGGGCACCTTGGCAACTTTGTGGGAATTTCTTATCAAACCTTCGAAAGTTTGCCGCCATTAGTTATGTAACTAAATAACGAAGAGCTGCTGCAAATTATGTATTTGCAAGCACACACATTTTCATCGGATAATCAAGTTGACATTTTCTGCATTCTCAGCCGAATGCATAATCCGCCCAGCAAGTGAGAAAATCACTGAAATGCAGTCTCGGAGCTTATTGAATCAATCATTCTGGTTAAATAAGCAATTTGCACCGAAAGGCGTTGATTCATAGCCATTAGAGTCCATGACCATTGTAATTCCGGCTCGAATGTAAGCATAATTGAAATACCCCGACGTTGTGGAAATTAAAGTTTGGCATTCGGCACTCGGCTTTCGGCAACCACTCAACCTGAATGGTTATTTAGCTTCATGGCTTGGCTGAAACAATAATGTCCGCACTAAGCCCAGTCGCAAATTTGTCTGCCATAATGTAGAGGTAGAGATATCTTTACACGTATAAAAAATAAAGTAAATTAATATTGATACAGTGCCAGGCTAGGGAATATTTTAGAGATACTAACTCGTGACTTTTGCCTGATAAAATAATGAGAACAGCAATTGAATAAAGTTTTTAAGTATAAGTTCTTAGAAGCTTTGATTCCTTGTAACTTACATATATAAATTTGGTATTATAAATATTTTTAGCAAGTTATTAATATATTTTTGTATCCCTTAATATTTTTAATAACAGTTTCCCTTGTTACAAGTTATTTTGTTCGATGTCAGCAAGTTAGTTACCTATTTAAACGAAATTCTCCAGCATCTTCTTCTAAAATTTATTTAATGGCAAATATGTGACAGAACATTACCTGTCCATTGCGAAGTTGAAATGAATGCGAGCCAAGAACCTTCTCGGCTAAAACTACACAGAAGCAGAGATAGAAGGAGGACTTCAAATTTCATCTGTAAGCTGTTCGTAATGACTGACGCATGTGAGTTGTTTGTTTCATTTCGTTGCATTTTGTTGGTCAATTAATTTGCATGTCGTTGGTGGCCGTAACTAACGATAGCTCGGCTCCGAGATGTTCGAGTGAGCACCGTAGGGAACACCAGTTTGCCAGGACCTTCTTCATTAAATTAGTGTATGTGGTGACTTTGACAAAGCGGCTGTCTGTCACTCACCTGGCCACCCTTGCAGCCGCCTCCTTACATTGGGATTCCTCAAGGGCCGGCTCTGGTCTCTTGTTTTGTTCTGTTTGTCTTTTGCAACATGTTCGGGCATCTTTATTTTCAATAACAAATAAAAATGCCTCGAGTACAACGTTAAATAGGACAGAGCTCGACTTGACTTGACTGTCCGGGATTCCAGTCCATTATATTCCCTAGCATTTCCTTTGCTTTTTCGGCATTTAATTGGCCGTATAATTGATTGGAGTGGTTGCTGGTCTCTGTTTGTTGTTGTGGCCAGTTCCTGGTATCGGAACCCCCCGTCTAACTCATTATGTGGTGTGTGTGTGTGTTTGCAGCAAAACATTTCAAAATACCCGCCCAAATGGCAAAGTTTCCCTGGCCAAGCCAACTATTGAATTGGCTCGTAGCACGGGCCTTTGATAGACCGCATCGCCCCTCCTCCCGGGCTGCTGACTAGGCTTTATATATCGGCTGCCTCTATAAATTTGTATTGTGCTGCTGCTGGCTGGTACTCTGCGGTGCGTAATTAATTATATTTGCCTCCGACTCAAAATGTCAGTCGGCCTCTAATTATTATTATTTCAAGAGGGGAGACTGGCCAGCGCCTCCATATCTTTTCTCTGCGTGGCTCTCACAGGTTGTTTGACATTAATTGATTTATTTGCCTTTTACATAAATTAGGCGCCCAATATTCGATTTCAGGTGGGGTGAGAGTCCTGCTTAGTGCTTAGGCTCAGGCTCCAATTTCACTGAGTTTAAGCCTTAAAGAGGGTAAGAGATTATGGCAATATCTTTCGAAAATGTGGCATTTTTAGTGGTAATTTGAGAGAGGGAAATAAACGATATAATTAATATATCATAAAATAATAAGCACAGAAAATGTTGAGTAGTTAATACCTTAGTTACGAATGAGAAGGATTATAATAAAGGTAATGGAGAGCTTTCCAAGGCGACTTTATTTAACTTTCTCATCATATTTAATACATTTTTTGCAGTCAAAAGCTTTTAGTTTCAGAGTCACCCTTACATTATAATCCCTGTTCATGTCTAAACACTGATAATGCCTAATGCGGAAGCATATTACAATGCTTAATATGACAAAAACAATTGTTGTTTTAAAACTTTTGGCTTTTCGCCAGTTAGCACGGGGTTTAGCTGCTGTTTTTGAGCGGACCAAAGGCCGCGCTTTTTGGCTTTTTAGCCCGCTCAGCTGGAAAACGCGATCTGGCGGAATCCAGCGGGGCAGGCGGATAAAGGGCAAACTTTTTGACAGCGCAACATGCAAAAACAAATTACCAAACAGTCAAACTGTCAATTACGGGGCAATTAGTTGGCTTCGATTAAATGGCAGCTTTTGCTGCCGCCGTAGTTGCTGTCGTCGCTTAAGCCGTTTCGGCCCCGTTTACAATGGCTCTTTGGCAGCACGTCGCCTGCGCTGCCAGTTCCCTGTTACCAGCTCCAACTTCGAGCTCCTGGGATCTCGGATCTGGCAGTGTGCAAATATTTGTGGCGGAAAATTAATGTCCGACAAGCCAGCGACATGGACAACTTTCTGTGATAATTGGGCCCGCTTGCTCGTAAGTGGCCGGCCAGGAGCAGCAACGGCAGCAGCAGCAGTTTGATTTATTCCCGTGCCGCTCCCTGGTGGAGGCTTCGGGGCCAGGACTCGATAGCCAGGTGCATGCGTGCACGGATAGGATCTCGGATGCATCCCCGGTGGCCACTCAAACGGCAAATACACAACATTTACAACCGGCAACCAAGCAATCCAAGGCCCTACAATGCACTTTCGGGCCTGGCAACTGATAAGAAGATAAATGAGCACCGTGGCCCCGGCAGGAGTTAAGTCCTCCACTCAGAAAAGGATATGCCATGAGTTATCGAATTGCATATGAGTCCGCCAGCAATAAACACTTGGAGATGAAAAATTAAAAAAGGAATCCTTTTGCGAGTTGAGAACTTATAGCGTTCAAAATAATTATTGAGAGAGGTTAAACTTGTCTTTATTGGAATTTTCTTGATCTTAGAGTATTATTTACATTTTTGGTTTCATTCTTTACTTTCCTATTTAATTCAACAAAATTTGAATAAAACACCATTGCTTTTATTATGCTATTTATTTGTTTGGGTATTTAGCAAATAAATTCAAAGAAATGGCCATAAGAAATGGCATTTGAAAGTTTTATGAGCGAATAAAACAGCAGAGCAGCACCAAGCAACAAGGCTTCTACGGATCCGCCCATGGCAGGATATGCAAAATGCAGCTGAGACGCGTCTACCCCCACCCATCCCCTATTTGTGTGCCATTGTTTGTTTGCTTGGACTGCCATAGGCTGGCATATGCGAACGGGAAATTATGAGCGATAGTACGCCTCGTGCGCTTGGACGCAGTCTTGGGCTATGGTCCCCGATTCGGCTTGGATCTGGGATCTGCGGCCTGTCTCCGGTGCGGCGGCAGCATTTGGCATTGCTCATACGACGTGTGGTCTCAATATGCAATGTTGCATGCCTTTCTGGAACCGGCTGCCATTCCGCTTCCGCAGGCTGTGCGAATACACAGAGGGAAAAATAATCAAGATCTAGAAAAGGAACTTAGGAAATTATATATGGAGAATATACAAGTTAGCTATTAAATTAATTAATGGACTTACATTATAACTAACTTTTTATTTTTCCAGCAATAGTTACTACATAATTTATATCTTAATTTGTAGTAATTTTTTATCCGTTTTGTGTGTAAGAGAGTGTTGCTTGCAACGAGCATCTACAGCGGCAGCACTCTTGCCGATTGATGCCTTTGGCATGGTCTTGCGCTTGGCTCCGGCTGCAGTTCCCTTCCCATCCCAAGCCCCATCCCTAAGCTCTGTTCTCATCGCTATTCCCATCTCAATGGCCGCACTCTGAGTGATGTGGGGCCTAATTTATGGCCCGGCTCGCCCGTTTACCCGTTCTGCATACCGAAATGGCAAACGGGCTCTGTCAAAGCAGGTTGTCCTGCAACTGCAACGGCAACTGCAATAGCAACGGCAACGGCTACTAGAACGACAATGCAGAAAATTGCATGGCATTAGATCGCCGATTGCCCCTCGGAACAGCCCCAGCCTCGAGCGACGCATTGTGGCCGTATAAATTGCATTGTATGCCTCGGCGCGCAGCTAATTATGCAAGCCGCCGATCCGATCCAAGCGATCCCGCCTGCGCTCGCTCTGCCTCATAAATATGTATTACAGCATATACTTTCACCTGTCGCTGGCCGCGTCATCAATCAACGTCCATTAGGCCAAAGAAATGCGCCACGAAGCGGAAGTGTCGCACAACTTATAGCCTGTGTTTTGCAGGTGCCACTTGCAGGACGACACGCATCGGACAAATCACGCCTGGAAAGGGCTAGCTGCATTCTTGCACCTTTAAATTAAATTTGAAACCTTAAACTAGGAATAAGGTGAATTCTTTAAATTTTTAATTAATGTTTTGTAACCACCAAATCTGTAAATAAATGTTAAAGCTAAGCTTTTATTAACTATCTGTGTGCAATTCATTTTTATTTGTATAGTAAGAAAAGTCCTTGTTTATTGTTGACTTATAATTCTGAAATAGCAAAGGACTCTATTTTGCAAGTATAAATATTTACATTTTCCACAATTTAATATAAATAGAAAGACTATAAAGTATGAGGATTAGGTTGCAATGTAAATAAATCCTTGTGAATTAATTTACCAACCATCTATTGTTTTTTAGTGAGTTGTGGGTATGTGCAAATGCAAAAAGAAATAAGTAAAATATTTGCATAAATATATTAAAGTAAAAGAGCCATGATTTTTGTTAATATAAAAACCCTAAAATTAACCTGGAGCCGCTTCCTTATCATCGATTTTATTACATTATTTAATATGTCTGCTGGTCATTAAATTACAAAACAATCTGGTACCGATTTCTTGAAATTTCCAGCAATGCTGCTCAAAGCACTCAGAAAAAATAAAATATATATGTATTACATATATTCGCCCATAGAACTCCTGTCAGTGCAAACAACAAATGATAAAATGTCTGCGTCCAGCCAGCGACTTTCTCCAGCTTTCATCTCATGGCGTCACCGACGCGACGGTCGAGGGGGGCAAGCGAAATAATTTAATTTCGCCTGCCATGTTCGCCGCAGGCGGCCGCCCGCTGAATTTGTTTTATTAAAAACTGTACACTATATTCGAGCAAACACACGACTGAGAATGAACAAAATGAAATCAAATACTCAAAAATGAGCAAATAAGGCCAAGCGAAGGCGAAGACGGCGACAACATGAAACGGGGCCGAATGCAAAACAGAAATGTGTTCGGGACACAACAGAAATTTTGTAATTTCTTGGGGTAAGTCGCGAAACGCTTTGTTTCGCAGATTTTCTTTGACGGTTTGACGGTTATTTAATTTGCTCTCCTCCGGAATCGGGGCCACGAAATCCTCGTAATCCTCAGGGCGCCCCCAAAAATCGAAGGCCTTGGTGTGCGGTGGATGGGAATTGAAAGTTGATGCTAATGCTATAAATGCTCGCCCATCATTTGTCTTCATTCATCTCCGGCAATTGTCCACCCACCCGGGCTTCGAGCGCCACTCGAAATCATTAATTTCGAATATTATCCCCGCCTGGCAGGGCGGCCTTTCAATTGTAAATAGTAATGCGACCGGAATATTCATAAATATAAAATAACTTCTGTGCCGTTTAGCGGCGCATAATTCGCACAGGCCACGGTCTCTTTTGGGTGTGAGAATGAGTGGCTGCACAGAGAGAGAAATCTAAAATTTAAACTGGCTTAATAACTGAAATAATAGTCATTAAAAAATTATTTATACTATCGTTAATGTACGTCTTTTACCAAGGCTTCAATATCTAAACAGGAAAATAATTTAAGATTATATTTTTAAACATATTTTAGTTTTTTAAAGTATTTTATACGTATTAAAAAGTCTGTAGGAGCTTGAATCTAACGTCTTAAATTTTGTTTTAATAAGATATATTTTGATATATTGTATTAAAATATTTAATTGGATTATTTTTAATTTGGTAACATTTTCTCTTTGAGTGTCACGGACCTTTTTCCATATTTATCGGCGCTATTCCCTTTTCTTTATTAAGTAAACTAATCATGACCCTTTGTGGCCGACACGTGGCTGGTAAAAACGGACCCGAGGACAGCGAATAATGTGCGCTCTGATGGCCGAAATGGGCCCGGGATTCCGAGCCAGAGGATACCGGGCATCGGCTTCAGCTTTCAGCAGGATTCGGCATTCCCATAACACCCAGCATATTCAAGGCTCGGCCAGGCAAATCCTTTAAGTGTCATTCGGTGGCCCCGGCATTCTGTTGCATCGTTTGCTCTAGTTTTTCTCGGCTTTTCCTCTTTTCTTTTTTTCTGGTTCAGATTTTTCCTGGGGCCCGAGTTGTTTGCTCACTTTTTATGCGTTTGGATTTGCACATTTGGACACTAGTTAATTATGTTCTTAGTCCCTTTTATGTCACAATTTTCATTTCGCAACATCAAATAAACTAAATGTCCGGCAGGGGCTCGCCCGGAAACTGCCTTTTGGCCCGCCCCCCCCGAGTGCGGAAAGCCGAAAAACTGTCTACCGCAATTGTCGTGGCAAGGTAAACAAATATGCGTATATGGCCGGCCTGCTAACTACATTGGCCATTGGCTGCAGTACTGATCCGGGGGTGGATTGAGCCTGGGCCTGGACCTGGACCTGGATTCGGGTGTTTTTTTGGGTGGAACAAATGTGCCTATTTGTAGCCTGGCCGGCGGAATGCCTCCCCCTTTGGTGCGGTGCGGTTGCCTGCTATAAAATTCTGTGCGGAATGGACATTCGGACTTTTAATATGCTCGAGTAATGTCTGCATTAACAGAATTCATTTGCAGGACATGGCCAGCAACCCCATCCAGTGTGTGCGTGTGTGTGTGGTTGGTGTGTGGAGAAAACAAATTTATGTCGTGCTACTTGCTGAAATTGGATTTCTGGCCTCTTCTCCCCTCGGTTGTTATTGTTGTCGTCACATCGTTGCTTTTTAGTCACCGAAAAGGGGGAAGAACTTGGACCAACTTTAACAGCAGCAGCAGCAGCAGCGATGATGCCAAGGTGGGCATTTGTTTCCATTCCGGAGTTTAGTACGTGTAATCCTTTTTCATGATTTGCACGCCACTTCAGAGGACATTTGTCGCCCTTGGCATTAGTCTCAGGTTAGTCGTTTGTCGCCAGTCCATCCTCCGCTCAGTCGTAATCACGTTGAATGCTTCAATTAGGACACTGGCTCCCTCGAAATTGGACTGACCCGGCACGTGTTTATACCCGGTACCCATAGGGTACAAGGGTATTATAAGTTAGTGCCAACCGAGAATGTATGTAACAGGCAGAAGGAGAAATCTCCGACCCTATAAAGTATATATATTCTTGATCAGCGTAACTAGCCGAGTCGATCTAGCCATGTCCGTCTGTCCGTCTGTCCGTCTGTCCGTCTGTCCGTCTGTCCGTCTGTCCGTCTGTCCGTCTGTCTGTCCGTGTGAAACAACAGATCTCAGAGACTATAAGAGCTAGAGTTACCAAAT
This sequence comes from Drosophila triauraria, assembly GCA_014170255.2. Classification (NCBI taxonomy): domain Eukaryota; kingdom Metazoa; phylum Arthropoda; class Insecta; order Diptera; family Drosophilidae; genus Drosophila; species Drosophila triauraria. Next base: position 23,917,988 of record CM024337.1, read on the forward strand.
TTGGTGACAACATTGGAATCTGTTGCACGCAGATCAAGTTTGTTTTAAAATTTGGCCACGCCCACTTCCGCCCCGAAAATGATAAAAACGGTATATAACCATATGCGTGATTTTCGGCGTAAAGTAAATAGATAGGCTTAATAAGTAAGCAATAGTGAACGTGTTATGAAAATTTGAGTAAAATCAGATAATAAACATAGAAGTTATTAAACAATAAAGTTTCTGAGAGAGAGAGAGAGAGAGAGCGCACGTGCGTGTTGCTCAGCATGTTCCTAGCAACATTTGTCGCTTTTGAGAGTTGCCCAGCATGTTCCTAGCAACATTTGTCTCTTTTAAGTGTTGCTCAACATGTTTCTAGCAATATTTGTCTCTATTTGTCAACATTTTCTTTTTATATGTTCATGTGCTATTTAATTTCACCTACAATGCTTTGGGTATCGGGTATCTTACAGTCGGTCACACTCGACTGTAGCTTTCCCACTTGTTTTTTTATATTTTCATCTCCAACTATTTATTGTCTAATTTTAATGGGCCATCGCTCGCCTCTCCTTCGTTGCAGAATGGCAAATTGCCCAGGAGCCTGCCCGCGCTGCGTGCCATGGAAGTGGCGCTGCGTACCAACTCCTTTGCCACGCCCCCTCGAGGAGCAGAGCGGGCCGAAGATGGCGAGGATGGAAGCGATGCTGGCCAGGAGGACATGGAGGACAGCGACGAGGAAATGGAGTACATGCCGCCGCTTCACAGTGAGTATGAGTGCACTGCCGAAAATTGTTTAGATAATTAAATGGAATATATAATGGCTGGGTTTGAAGTCTTTAAAACTTAAGGATCAATTATCTGGAAGAACTTTGAGAATAATCTCTGTATTATTTTTCAATTTTTGCCCTTATATTTGGTTTAATTATTATATTACTTCTAAAGAGATTTCTCCCTACTGAGAACTTTATCAGTCTTGTCACATATAGTTTTCTCTGCGTGCTGGAGTCCCTGTCCCTCTCCAGTCTCAAATTCAATTAAAAATTTTTGAAACTGCTCCACCTGCACGTGCGTGACGAGCTTCTGACGTCCAGCAATGATGGTCAGGAGCACCTGGCTACCGTTCCACCGGTCCCGTGTACCGTGTCCTCTGCACAGAGTCATGCGTCCTGCGACCGGCGTCCTGTTCGCAGGACGGCGTTGTCAGAGCCACTGTCAGGCGTTTCAATTTACTTTTATGTCTCGCAGCCTTATCGCGGCGCAAATTGAAATGAAATCTTGACACAATCAGCATGCCCATGCCACCGGCAGCTCAGATTCCCACATACAATTAAGTTAAACGCTGACTATCAATTATGGGACGGGCTCTAAGGCAGCTGGGTGCCGCCTGTCCGGCAATGGGCAAAGTTTGCAGCCCGAAAATATATCCGTGCCTTGGCAGGGAAATAGCAAGGGCGGTAAATAGACAAGGAAAGAAAAGCGGAAAAGAGGAAAAGCCCAGTCGAAGCCATGGCAATGCGACAAAAAATTGTCAACTTATGCCAAAGTCCCCGCGCCATCCCGCCCAAGGTTGCCCCTGCCGGATGCTGCTCGCTAAAGATGATATCAAAAACTTTGCTAGCCGGCAAACAAAGCCGCAGCACTGGCAAATGGTCTCGGGATCTCCGTTACTCCCCTGTTTATTTATATTAATATTTTTATCATTTTACGAGGACTATACAAATGTGAAAGAAGGAAGCGTTCGCCTCCTGGCTCCTGGCTGACCACCTTGAGCCCGGATTGCGGCCAGAACTTTTCGGCCACAACTTAAATTCACTTTATTTAGTCGTTGTGTTGTGTAACCGTATTAATCCTCTGCCAGAGCGCCATTTACATTTCATTTGATTGCCCCGCCCATAAATATGATAGAATAATGAATATATAAATCAAAACGAGGCGAAACTTTTTGCGACCCGCCTTGTGTGGTTGGTGTTTAGCATATTATGTAATAAATCAATATGGGGATTTATGTGCTGCAGATTTTAGCTGCTTTAATGCGAGTTGGAGTCAACTCTTTTCTGGCCTCTTTGCTTTTATTTGATTATCTGCATGTTTAAGGTATTTGAGAGTATTTAAGCCTCATTAAACATATGTTACATGATAAATAATTGAAATATAAAGTTCTTAAATGCATAGTGTAAATTGATAAATACTCAAGATTGTGAACAATTTGTATCGGGCTTCTCTCATTTAAGGTTTAAAGGGAAGTTCTAAAGTTTCTCTTATACTTGCAGTCTACCATTTTCTGAGAAGGCTGATAAGGATACTGCTATCTTTATCTACGCTAACTTGTTTTCTTTCATAATGGTTAGATAAGAATATAATCATAAACAAGCCAATTACAACTTTCGCATGGGTATTTTATTCTCCAATATACATTTAATTTATTTTTAAATAAGAAAACCTGTAAATAACGAAATAAAATTCAAGGGGAAATCTTCATCAGCTGGATTTCGACGTCCTGGCTTCGTCCTAGTTAAAAGCCCAGCGGCGACAGCTGTAAGTGCTTTGCAGCTGTTCCAATTTTTAGTGTAAATAACCCCGGCAGCAGTGGCAGCAGCCTTGTTTTTCGTTCCCTGCTTGAGTTTTGCCAGCCCCCCGCTGCTCACATTTCCCACGCTTTCCCTCTTCGGCACACTTGTCAATATGAAAATGTTGCTGCTGGGCCGCTGATGCCGTTGCCGTTGCAGTTTTTTTTTCGCTCACCTGAATGTTTGTTCAGTCGGAAAGTTTTGATTTATTTACGGCGCAAGTTTTACATTTTACACGACACTCGCCTCCAATTACATGCCGCTGCTTCCCCGGCTGAACTCATTTGCACCGCGGCAGCAACCCTCGGAAAAACGAGGGAAACTGAAATACTTTCCTTCGGATTTTAATCGCTCACGTGAGTCCTGCGCCGCACGCCGTAAGGGCGAGTGTGTGTGAGCGCGAGTGCTGGCAGTTGCTGTTTGTGTTTTTACATATTTAGTCGCAGGATAATGTGTCGCCGAGCTGCTATCCTTGTTGCTGTTTTACTTTCCTCTACAGCTGCCTCGATGGCTGTTGCTCCTGTTACTTTAACCCAAACAACTGCCAGAGTTTGGTCCTTTGCTTAATGCATTAGCTGGAAATGCCAGCAGTAGCTGAGAATTTACAGGATGAAGAGATCGCAGAGCTTCATAGGAAAGATTACGAGCTTTTATAGAGAAGTATTACGACTGGGCGATACCCAGAATTCCCTAAAGAAATATTAAATCTGGTATTTTTCAAAGAATTAAAATGGCTGTTGCTTCTGTTAATTAAACCCTTTGGCAGTGTCGACCACAGTTTGGACTATCGCATAATGCATTATCGGTAAATCAGTAAACTGAAATTCCAGCAGTAAATAAGGATTTCCAGAAATAGGTCAGGAATAAATGAAAAGATTGCAGAGCTTCATAGGAAAGATTTCACGCTTTACAGAGAAATATAAGGACAAAAACATAAGCAGAAGTCCATGCACAATCATTTCCTGGTATCCTTCATGGCACTGCATTTAATTTGGAAGGCTTAAATACAAAAAAAACGTGTATCTGCACTGAAAACTCAATTAATTATGTATTAAAATAATCAAATATTCTTTTGAAATCACAGTACTTAAGCTAGCCTTAAGTACCAAGTTCTTAAATACACCTTGTGGCCTAACCGAGGCCTGAAATCGATCCCCTTGATTAAACACGACTTTAAAAGGTTATTTATACATTTTAAGTTATGCGTGCGACAAGTTTTTTGCGGCTTTCGCTTGGCTTAACCCTTCTGTGGCGAGGGCTTCGACCCCCTTGCCTTTCCGTTGCCGTAGCCGTAGCCGTTGCCGTTGCATGCAACGTAACCGATATCTGTTACGCCATCGACGTCAACTCTGGCAGCGACGGGTGCTTGTGTTTGTGTTTGTGCTGTGTTTTGGGTTGTGTTTGAGCCTGTCCCATGAATATGCAACGCAGAGTTTGCCTCGTTATTCGGCCCTGCGAAATGGGAGAGGGTATCGGTTTCCGCTTTGCGGGAAATCGATCAGGAGGCCCCCTTTGAGTTTTCGTAAAGAAACGCGTTTCACTGGCACTACGTTTAGTTGCCCTAATTCTGATTGTTACTTTATAGAAAGTCAAAATTCTTCTAAAAATATAATCATAGCTTCTGGACCCTATTTATTTTGGGTATCAAAAATACTAAATAATCAGAATGCGACTAGGAAAAGTCCCAGTTATGCAACTTCCCCCGTATTTATCACCCAATGTGACCTTGAGCAGCTGCGAAGGAAAGCCTTATGCGGTCTCTGGCTGCTATAGTAGAAAACCAGAACCATTTGCGACTCTCAGACTCGTCTTGGCCACTTTCGCCCTGGCCTCTGCCTTTCCACATGGCCGCAAAATGCTTCCCAGACGCTCGGCTGGCCCATCGTCGTGGAGGTCTGCGTCTAATACGCTTTCGGCGGAGAGTAACAGTTGCTAAAATGTTTTCCATTGTTTTCACGCTCAACAAAAGGCAGACAATTAGTTTTCTTAAACGACAAATCAAGTAGAAATTAAGTGGTGGCGGCGCAGGGCGCGGGCGAGGGCTCAGGCAAAGGATGCCGCAAGGAGCTGGTGGTTGCGTGCTCGGGTGGGTGAGCTGGTGGGTTGGAGTGGGTGAAAGGGCGCACAAGTGATAACAAAACAAAAGTGGATTATTGGCTCTCGAGCGCACAAACAAAGGCGTGCATGTGCGAGGGCCTTTGTTTGTTTGCCCAGTGTTAGGCGGCTCAAAGGACTCTCTCCAGCAGCCGGCGGGATCTTTGCATAATAAGTTCTAATGCATTGTAATGTAATCTATACCCGAAACCTCTGTTAGCACAGAGAAAGCTAATGCCGAGGATTAACAGAGCTGCCTAAATCCCTTTGGAGTGCAAAATATAACACTCTGACTTGCCATAAAGTCCTGATAAAAGTAGGGAAATTCTTAGTTTTAGAATATCCTTGCCCTAGCCAAGACAGCCACCTTTTCGAACTTCCTTACGCGCAGGCCTGAGAGAGGGATTTTCCCGCGGACACTTCGGCCGACGCTCGGGCCACATCCTTGCGACGAGGCCGAGCGGCGGTCGCTCGGTTGGCCAAAAAGGATTTCGGAGCGGCAGCGACGCTGGCAGAATAACGGTTAACGACAGGAGCGGTACGATGTGTTGACTATTTGTGAGCCGGACGAAGGCGCTTCGCTTTCAGTTTGAATTGTGTCCTCGTTAAGAAAGGATATTCGTTACATTGTTGTTAAGTTGTTATTATAATTTCTCAAACAAACCAACCAACCAACCAAAGCAACCCAAAAGCAAACCGAAAGCCAACTGCTCGCTAAAGAGAATTCAAAATAAAAACCGAAAAGTAAGGAAAAGCGAAAAAAAAGGAAATCAGAAATCAACGAAGTGAAATAAACGAAAGCCGAACCAACGAACTAACTATCTAAGAACTGAAGCCTTAAATAAATTATGATCAATAAAAACAGCTACATAAATAAAATAAAAACTTGGCTAAATAAAAAATATATTTTTTTAGTTATTTATTATTTAACTCGGTGGAAGTTTTTTGTATTTTTATTTTATTTGAAGTATTAAATATTTCAGTGTTTGATGTTTGATATTTTTTAACACGATTTTAAGACAAAGTGCTTGAGTTTTTGTGCCTGGTTTGAAAAAGACTTTTGTTGCATAAATGTGCTAAGTGTGCTTACAGTTTTGGGGTAGAGGATGTGTGATATTTAGTGCAGAATAGTTTCTAGAATGTTTTTAGATTAAATCAATTTGAGTTAAAGATTTTTTGATATTTTTAACTCATTTTGGGTTCCTTGGTCTCGTTGTCACCGCGGCAAGCATCGATTTTGGCCATATTTACATAGAAGGCCTCAACGCTTTTTGCGTGCATGTATTTTGTGTTGTGCCTGTTGTGTGTTTTTGGCCACATTATGTACTTGGCTATACTATACGAGGCACAACGGCAACGGCAATGGCAACTACAGGCGTCTGCCTCTTCGGCTTGTGTGCCACATAAACCGACAACGAGCAGCCAATAAATGCTGCCGACTGGGCTCCTATATAAAAAGGACACACTGCAGCCGTGTGAGTGTGTGTGATTCATACTTTCTGGCAGACACACACACACACACAGCAGTCGCTCTGTCGGAAAAGGATGCCGTATGTATTTTTTGTATTTTCGGTGTTTGCCATGCATTCGGCGGCGTGTCCTGGCTTTCCAAATAAAAATAAAAATATAAGTTTATATTTATATTTATACATAGCATTTGTCTGCCAGCGTGTCCGTCCGTCCGCAGCTCCCTTGCGCTATAAAAACCGGAAGCGTCTGATCCTGACACTTGCCAACACTTGGGGCGTACAGGGTGTCAGGACTCGCTTTGTTTGCTGCCACACAGGGATGCTGTCTTTGGGGGTCTGTCGTAAAAGCCAGGCTCGGTTCTCGCTTCTCGGTTTCTTGTGCGTGTTTTTTCGGCACTTGTATTCCGCTGCTTTTATTATTATTGTTATAATTTTTTTTCTCTCGTTTTTCTGAGCTGTCTGTTTCTGCTTTTGGCACTTAGACATTGCGTTACGCGCACTTTCGATGTCTACCGCCTGTCGTCCGCGTTTCGCGCATAACTTTTTATTTTTTGTTGGCTCATGCTCGCTTTGTATGCGGATGCGGGCACACAAATCGTAAAATATTAAATTTAATTTTTCAAATGATGTGTGAATGGCTTAGTCCTGATATATGATAATGGCCGTGCGTGGGCCCTGCTCGCTCCATAAAAATAAGGCGAGTCGTCGGTTTTATTTACTTTTTGCGCGCGCGGGCCCGGGAGAACTGTAATCACACTAGCAGCGCCTCTCAGCTGCCAGTCATCCGGCAGAGTCAATTATCCTTTTGTTTTCTGAGTATTATGAGTTTGTTTGCTTATCATTTCCAGCTTGCGGAATATTTTCACTCATGCCTCTGGTGTGATGGAAAATATTCTGACAAAGATGTTCCTTCTGATTTTTTCTGTAGCGAATAAATAAAACCGCAGAATTTCTCGCGGGTAATATTCTGCCTGGGAACATAATTCAAAAACCAAATGAACTTTCCGAAAACAAATTTCATTGGTCTGTGATAAGTGAAGGTCAAGCAAGAAGCAAAAAGCAAAAAGAAAATTTTTTATGAAAACTAAAAAGCTACCACAAACGACACGAAGCGGAACAAACCACAGGAAAGGCAGCGTCAACATTTTCCAAATTAGCAAAATTGTAGAAATTATTTAATGCATCAAATCGTTTGCGCATAAAACTCGACAGCAAAAGCGGCAGCAGCAACAACAGTGCGGTTTCACACAAAAAGGCGGTCATTAAAAAAAAAAAGGAGAGCGAACCGAAAGCCTAGCCAAATTATAACACAATTTATTTATATCATCAACTGCAAGGCGCCAGAACAGGCACTTCATTAAGCATCAAAGCGAGCTGCGTGCAACCGCAAAACGTGCAAATTCCGCACCGCAGCAACTAGCAGCAGCAACAGCAACAGCAGCAGCAGCCACTAGCAACACGCAACCCAGCAGGCTCCCAGTGCGACTGTAGGCCGGAAAATGTTGGCTATGCCCACGCTGATGATGCCAGCCACTGCACAGATGACGCTGAGCGCCGCCCACGGAAAGCCCTACGAGACAAAGCTGCTGGCCATCCACCAGACGCACCTGCAGCAGCAGCAGCAGCAGCAACAGGCACCCGCCCCCCAGCAGCAGCAGCAGCAACAGCAACAGCAGCAGCTGCAGTCGCTCAACGGCAAGCAGCAGGCGCAGCAGCAGCCGCAGCAGATGACCATTGTGACCACGCAGCAGCATCAGCAGCAGCATCCCCAGTCGCAGTCGCCGCACCAGCAGCAGTCGCAGCAGCAGGCCGCCGCCGCCGCAGCAGCTGCCCATCACCAGCAGCAGCAGGCGGTGGCCGCCGCCGTCTGTGCCGCCCAGCAGCAGGCGGTGGTGGTGCAGCAGCAGCAGCAGCAGCAGTACCAGATCCACTCGCAGCAGCAGTCGCCTCAGCAGCAGGTGCTCAGCATCTCGCCCAAACAGGGTAAGCCAAGGAAACTTAAGAATAACATTTAAGATTGTTGCTTTTTAAACTTAATTAAATATACTTTGTAAGCTTAGTAAACTTTAAGTCAGAGATATATCAGGGTAAGGCACCGAAACCCACTCTCAACGCATTATTCCACAAGCGGAGGGTATTATTTAGCCTTACTTAATTTTTCAAATAATTTCCCTTTGGATTTCTTGAACTGAAGCCCACATTAGACGTTAATGTGAGCACTTCCTGCGCGTAATTGTCATAATCGATATGATGATGGGGCAGCTAATAAATTTGGTGGCCAGGCGGGGCAACTCCTTTGACGATTCCCTGATGGATGGGAAATGGAACCCAGCGACCGATCGAGGTGTGGGCCAGGCCAGCCCCATTTGTTTACGAGGTCCTCCAACACTTTGGGCACTTATCGATTGGCTTTTATTGCCTGCCTACGCCTATGGCCCCGTCCGAGTCGCAGGTCCTTACAAATTTCACGAGTTTTACGAGCAGCTCGAGCAGTTCAAGTAATGCTTTTTATGGTTTCGTCGTAAAACTCGGCCAAGCCTCTAATAGCTGTCTAATGTTATTTGCCCCCAAAACGAGCCCCGCGTGTTTGTCAAAGTTTACGCTTTCACTTACGCCAGCCCAGACCTCCTCCAGATACACCAGGAAGAAGGAAAACTAAAGACGTCGTCGACGTATCCGTACAATTATAGAGCTAGGTGTCTGCCTTTGTTACCGTGCTAAATCAAATAGAAATCAATTTGAAATTATTGACAATTTCCACATTGGCATTGGCTCAGTCAATCGACTCGATTCGATTTTGATTTCGACTCCGATTCGGCTTCGGATTCTCTGGTTTTGTCATAGTTGGCATTCTGACTAAGCGAAAGGCAAACACAGGGCCACACATTCGCCTCGCAGAAAACAAAAAAAAAACATAGAAAAGAAAAACAAACAAACAGACGGCGTGGGCGGAAAAGTAAATACCCGGAGAGGGGGCGTTGCCGTTGTCTGTCTGCCTGTTGTTTCCTCTGTTGAAAAGTGCACTGGGCAAACACGAGGCGGTGGCTAAGACGAGACGATTCAGTCAAGTGCAGCGGACAACGCGGCGTATACGTAACATTTAAACGCACGTCCACACTTGACCAGTTTGTGCGAGAAAGGAGGGAATTGAGACTGGAGAATCGAACCCGAGAACCGGAGTTCCGGAGCTCTGGGGCTTAGAGGAGGCAAAAAGTTTGTTTTCCAAGTTTGCTGCCGTTGCTTTGCGGCAAATTTGTTTTTAAATTTGCCCGAGCAGCGCTCGTCGAGTGTCTGCTGAAAATTTTCAATTGAATTCGTCGTTGGATGTAGAAACAAATTGCCAAAAGCGACTGACACAAGAGCGTAAAAAGTTGTAAGCAAACGGACAAAGGCTCGGAGTACGGCTACGTAGTAGAATTTGGCTTATAAAGTGGCTCGATGCGCTTCACTCCCCTGCTTGGTGCTGCTGTTTTTTGTGCCAGTGTCGCAACCGGCAAATGTCGTCCTTTGTTAAACTGTAAGGACGTTGACTGATGCGTTCGCCCAGGCGTTGGCACAGCTGCCAAGTAGCCCCGCCATTGTTGCTCCTGGCCGAGCCAACTTTAAGCAGGTGATCGATTTTTCTCTTTGTCACTTTGGTGAGCCAAACTTTCCCGGCCAGAAATTTAATAAAATGTTATGCTGTGCGAATTTAATCCGCTTGCAGGCGGCTTGCGACACCTATCAGGTTTTAAATATGGCATATTTAAATAATAAAATAAAATGGCAAAAAGCGGGGCCTATAGCCGGCAGATTATGGCTGATTTTGAAGCCTATTTAGCGGCTCCCTCATGGAAATTATATATATTATTTAATTCGGTTTTTTTTTGTGCAGCTTTCCATCGATTTGCATATTCATGTTTTGGCCATAACGATATTTTTTGCTCAGCCCGGCGATTCAATTGAATAAATAAGCATATTAAATGTTTATGAACAGCGCAAAAACCTGAAAAGGCTAAAGCAAATAGCGAAAAATACCTGGTTAAATGGGGTTTCTTCACAGACCTTGAATATGTATTGGGGAAAAAACTATAAATTCCGCTGGAGAAGCAATTAAGAGCCGTGTAATTAGGCTGATGAATTCAGAGCAGCAGCTCGGAACTTTCGATGTGCGAAGAGCACCCTTAAAGTGCAAAATAAATTCAGTTCGGCGTCTGGCGCTGAGTTAATGCATTTTCCGCTTGCATAGTCAGACACAAAGACCTCGGTCGATTCGTGTCCTTCTGCCGAGTCCTTTTCCCACTCTCTCTGCTCGCTAATGATTATGCTGATGATGATGATGATGACGATTGTTATTGGCAGGCAGTGTGCATTGCATGCCGAGTGCATTTTGTCAACCTGCTCGCAGGCCGCTAACTCATCGCCCATTATCGTCGTTATTGTGGCCGTTAAGTACGTTTGCCGCCATTATCGTCCGCCCTTCCCTGCGGTTATAATAACGCCTTAAATATGCCAGCAACGTTGCGAGCGAGCAGTTTTTTCCTGCCAGAACGCCTTGGGGACAGGCAGCTGCTCAATGGTTTCTAAAATTGAAAACTATATATCAATTGGCTAGGCCACGGCGATAGTTTGTCGGAGGCTCCTCCTTTGTCTGGCTGCTGGTCCTTGCTCCTTGCTGTTGCTCCTTTCTTATGGGCTTTCATTTATTTGCTATTAACCTGTCATTGTTCATTTTTATTATTGTGCGGTTTTTATGCTCGCTCTTTGCGCTCTTTGCGCTCTTTGTCTGGTGTCCTGGCTCCTGTTGTTGTTGCTGCAATCGTGTCTCGCGGCATTTTCCGGCACTTGCACATGTGTGCTGGTGTGCGGGTGTGCGAGTGTCCCTGTACGTGTGCCATAAATTGTTATTATCGCCGCGTTGCAGCATGTCGTCGTTGTCCTTCCGAAGGACTTCGACTTGTCCTCGGCGCGACCATGCATAAGATTTATAACTTTTATTATTATTGAAGCTTATTTGCCGCTTTATCTGGCCCCGACTTCAGCTTGCAGCGCCCAAAGCTCAGCCATAGTTTACGACTGGAAAATCAATCATACGCCATGTTTGACGCCGAGCATCACCTGACGGCTCAGACGGCAAGGGCGGAGCAGGGGCGCCTCCTTGTCTTCCTCGGCACCCGGTCATTGTCGTTTTGTATTAATTTTTCAACAGCCCCGCCTGACACTCATTGATGTTGGCTGTCATTAAAGTCTTTGCCCCGCTGTCCATTCGCTGTCCTCTTTGGCAGCGACTTTGTCTGGCTGCCTGGCAGGTGACGGAATGCAGCTCTGGGGTTAAGGATACCCAAGGGATGCACTTGAGAAAATATCTAGTGATTTTTTGAGACTATATAAATATAAGGGTTATATAAATGAAGAGAAATTACAAGTAAAGTGGATGAAATTTTATTTAAGAGTTATAAAGAGATAATAAAATATATGGAATAGATTTTTCTCTGTGTCTCACTGAACCATATATGGAACCCCACTTACCATGAGTTGGAGAATTCCCCCTCCAGGCCTCCGAGCTGGTCACTTAATTCAGTGGGAGGCGCAAGTTGGCCAAGGATTAGTATGCCAAGTGACGTCCAGCGGCTGATGCCTTGTTATTAAGTGGACGCTGGCTGCAGTTCCACTTCCACTGGCAGCCCTTGGACAGAGGCAAAACTTTTTACAAACGTCACTCCTGTCCAGCTCCTGGCATTCTCCTCCGGTTCGTCCTGTTCCACTCCTTGCCGGGCTCCTTTGTTTTTGCTTTTATTTTTTCTTTTTTTTTTTTTTGCTAAATGCCAGCAAACAACAAAAGAAGCATAAGGCAGTTTGGACAGCCGGGATGAGCATACAACTACGTAGCTAATACTTTAGCAGCCGGATTAGGTTCAATTGAAGCGGGGCCGGGGATAAAGGACGAGGGGGCGCAAAAAGAGAGACACAGGCTGGCCGTAAAAAATCTCAAGCACACCCAGCACACCCGGCACACACATGCAGCAAAGCAGACAGAGAAAAAGTGGATGGAATAAAAACTGTTGTAGCTGGCATTAAAGTTTAAACGTTGGTAAATTCCTACAGCTTCCGCTTTGTTGGACTTCACGACAGTCACTGTAGGGACAAAGGACCGCTTGACTGGACAAGGCCAGGTGGATGTGGGCGGTGGGCGGTTGCTTGGGTTCCACACAGGTGCGTCGATGTGCGTGATGGGTGCAAATGAAAGGGCCGATTACGGAATCGATCAAGTTGCCATTCAGAGAGAGAGAGAGTAGGAGTAAAAGGCAGATCCAAGGCAGAAAGTCAAATATCGTGTAACAACTTTGTCCTATCTTTCTCTTAGATTACCTTTCCCAATATTTTCATTGATTTTCTTTAAAAAAATGAGAGGAAACTTTAAGTTTGCTTTAAGTTTCACCTCTCGTTGCTGCTGAAAATGCAAATAAAATGTAAACTTTTGTACTTTCCCCAAAAGCCTTGCATACTTTTATGCGCTGCGGTCACAGATAAAACCGTTTGGCGGCGCATCATAATACAAGCGCACACCAGAGCCCATATGGTGGCACCATTGTGTTTGTTATCCTGCGGGCACAGTGTCCACACACACACATTGACCATGGCCATAGTCCGGGACTCGTAATATTGCAATCGTCAATCATGATCAATGTTTTATACACGGCATTTTTAAGCGCCAGCCAGCCAGTCAGCCATTCAGCCATTGAGGCAGCCTCACATGCAAATGTCTGGCGCTCTTCCTGTGGAAAAATCAATACTGGCCGAGGGGCTTTAAGGTTCGCCTCCACGTGGTCCACGGGTCGCCGAGAGCTGAGGTCAGTCGAGGGGGTCCTGCCAAGCAGCCATTTTGGCATTCGGAACCTTGCGCCTTTGTCTTTGTCTTTGGCGCCTGTTTGGAGGCTGTCGCAGCCACAGGACCTGGACACGGAGACCGGCCATAGCTGTGGCACCGGGCACAATGCAGCAGTCAACGCATCTGACAATGTCAGCGCAGCAGCAGCTGGCAGGGGTGTGGATCAGTCCCGACTTTAAGAGGGGGAGCCCATGGAAGGTCATTAAGAACCATAAAGTGATGGAAATTCCTTAACTTAAAGAAGAGAATTTAAATAAGTTAAAGAAAATTATTGTTTTAAATAATTTAGAGTTATTTTAGTTAAATTCCTTCAGAAATTTCATTTGTCACATCTAAATTATTTGACATTAAAGACTTAAATACCCTTTAATATATGTATATATTTAGAATTTTGATTTAATTATTTAATTTAAATAAATTAATTTCCTGGCTTGTTTGAGGCACCCCCTTGAAGCTGCCTCTAACGACTCCGCTGCGATGGTGCTATCTTGGTCATCCTCCGGCCCTGACCATCGTCAACAGTCCTGGCATCCTTTGCGAATGACTAACAGCAGCTGCGGTCGACTGAGGCAGTGGCAGTGGCAGTGGCAGTGGCAGAGGCAGAGGCAGCAGCAGAAGCAGCGGCAGCGACCGCACAAAAAGCCACAAAGCCACATCCGTCTGTGCGCCGCTTGGGTCGCTCGCTGGCTGCTCTTGGGTCGTGGCCTGTCCTTTTGTTCTGCAGCTGCCGCGTGACCGGCACCAAACAAGCGGCACCACCTTGCCACCCATCGGCGACCCACTGGCTCCCTGCTGAAGCCACCCCCAGGTCCCCAGCCCTAGCCCCAGACATTGTGGCATCCGCGACAGTTCGCCCCGCTCGCTGATTTGTATATTTCGTGGCAGCATAATTTATTGATTGAGTGTTTGGCCAGTCCACAGCCACCGCTAAGGGTGGACCCGGCCCCAGGGACACCACACTACCCCCCGCCGCCTTGACCGGGCGCTCCAGCAAACATGGTTCCGATTCCGACTTTCAATTGTCATTGCGAATATTTCAGCTTGTTCCTTTTTGCAGCGTTTTGTTTTGCTGGCCCTGCCGGTTTGATTTTGTCAGCTACGCTTTGTTGCGCTTTTCGCCAGCTCTGTCTGCCCCGATTTTCCCCGCTTCCACCGATTTTCCTTGCTTTTCCTCGCTGCTTTTGCTGCTCCACCCGTTAACAGTGTTGTTGCATCCAGAGACTAACACCAACCGCCGACCCACCGACACCGCTGAAATTTAAATTGGTTTGTTTTGTACTGCGGCGGCTTCTGATGCACTGGGAGAAAATGAGCTTACTCTAGATATTTTAAAATATTAATTTAATTGTTTATTAAAGGTATTAAAGGAAGCACAAGAAATCCCCTGACAGCTCTTAGGTACTGAAGTCTTCAGGGAAAATAAATCACAAGAATGGAAAAGTTCTATAAACAAATCGAAACTGACTCTACTTTGGGTTTTTTTCCCTTAAAGAAAATGCTGCCTTTATTAAATATTATAAAAAACCGTTTATAAGGACTTTTCTCTGCGTGCACAACTGCTTCTGTTTCCTGGCTGCGCTGCCATAAAATTGCAAATTGCAATTCGCTGGTAGGTCTTGGTCCTTTCCTATTTGGCTCCCGCTTTTCCGCACTTTTCCCTCCGATTCCCCGTATGCCCCTTATGCCCCTCATTCCACCCGGACTTCTCCCTCCCTCCGTTCCCCAAGAAGATGTCTGGCAGACATCAGCGTCATGTTGCGCATCGTTGACAAAGTTACGAGAAACTGTGGTAAATTTTATTTGAATTTCCAATGCATCTGCTGCTGCTTTTGTGCTAACCCCGGCAGCTGCTGTGTTTTTTGCCATTGCAGCTCGTTGCGGTTAGCAAGCGTTGATGAATGGAATGCAGTTAACACCCGGAGAGCGTGTCGCCTCCCTTGATTTTTCTCGCCACTCTGGGTGCTCTGTGTGCTCTGTGTGCTCTGTGTTTTAGCCACCAATTAATCATGGCCCGGGGCTTCTGCTTTGCCAATCACTTTCTGCTTCATTAATGATCGCAGCCAGCCGCAAAAGATAAGCCTCGAAGAGCAATTTTTAATCATAATGGGATCTCAGATCCGGGGCCAATCCCAGTCACAGTCCCGCGGGCCATGTCAAACTTGTTGAGGAAGCCCGCATCATTGGGAGAAGCCAAGACAAAGACAGCCATGTTCGAGAGGAGGGCACGCTTTAATGATAACAATAAAACAGCTCGAGCAGCGCGAGGCAGGCATCAATGTCACACATGAGGGAAAGGCAGGAAGCAGGAAGCACCAGCACCAGCACAACTTTCAACTTTTACAGCAGGGCAACAAAAATAAAAGCATGTGGGTGTTTCCTGAAAAATTGCGACAGCAGCTTCTGCGTTAAATCAAAAAATTATATAGTCATATAGTCGGGCGCACACATAACCGACACATGGCCCCGGCACGGGCACAGGAGCGGCATGCCCGTCGTCCTGGCATTTAGGTGCGGGTCCTGCGAGCTGAGAGCTGCTCGCCCTCCAAGTGATAAAGGCAAGGAGCAGCGGAAAAGCCACGGCTGGCAAAAATTAATTTATAATAGGCATCCTTTATGAGATGACAAGGCTGCTGAATAAGATAATGGCATCAACGAGCAAAGGCAGACAAATGGCAAAGGCAGCCTCGCCGGGATTTGTGGCTCAAACCGGTCGCATGTTTGGCAAATAACGAAATTACTTATCGCCGGCAACGATGAAAGCCCGGCCCCAAATAAGATGAGGCTTGTAAGCTGTTGCTAATAAATATTTAAAAATGTTTTCCTACTAGCAGCACGTGTGTGTGTATCTCTGTATCTGTGGAAAATGAGAAAATGTGATTTCTGCAGAAGGAGACGGAGCTCAGTCAGTGTGAACTGGCAATTAATTATGCAAGGCGAGACAGGAGCAAATTACATGGTCAGAAGGGTGGTCAGTGAACCCAAGCCAGGTCCTTTAAAATCTCTCATTTCGAACACCTAATTTAAGATTTATACCTGGCCCAGCCCAGCCATCTATCGCCAAAATGAACCCCGGCCATCATTCCTGGCTGCCGTCGTTTAATGTCATTTAATGTCGCTCATCGGCATTAACCCAGCCAAGCTGCACAAACACGGTGAATCCCCGAAACCAAACTGATACGCCTGATACAGGGCGCTGGCAATAAAACGTATTTTATGAGCAAATTATGTTTATTAGTGCGTCAAAATGTCAACATTATGCACGACAAAATACATATTAAAAAGTACATATAAAAGATGAAATATGAAGACAGGCAGAGGCACACACTCACGTATACGGAGCAAAAAGGGCCATAAAAGAGCTTGTTTTTTGGCAGCCAATTTCGAGAGCAAGGTAATGCCAGGGCCGGCTCAAAAGCACCGCAAGCCAGACAACAGTCGACAGACGAGTGCTGGTCAAAGGGCAGATGGGGCCAAAGGCCAAGGGCCAAGGGCCAAAGGGATAAGCAGGGACGAGGCGAGATGCAGGGCTGCAGGCATTGTAATGCGGCCTTGTCCGTTGTCTACATTGTGGCAGCAGATATAATTCGATTTGCAAGCCCGAGCACAAGAACAGGCACACGATTCGAATATGAAAATGGAAATTATTGTAAAATAGTTGGCAAGAAAAAAAATGTATACACGGAAAAAGAAGCTTGCTTTGTCTTACAAGTAAATACGGTAAATTGGGGAAATTAATAAGAGAAGTTTTCAAGATTTTATAATTACAAATATTTCGCCAGCTCGTACAGAGCATCTCAAGACCTATTTAGTCTCGATTTTTTTTCCGTGTAAGATGCCAACGAACCAGACAACAACAAGCAAATTACAACAATGGCCGGGGCAACATTGTTGCATCACAGAACGCGCCGCGATGCATGCTAAAAGTAATGCAGAATGACAAACGCCAGAGCTGAACCCACCACTACCTAGCAAGAGTTGCTGCCACCACCACTGGCTAGGCACCACCCAAATCCGGCTAAAGCCCCCGGGGGCGAGTGCCACAAAGACTGGGCCAGCATATAAAAATAGTGGCGGTGGCTATGGCTGGTGGCTGGAGGAGGAGCGAGTGCCTTTGCCGCTGCGATTGCGATTGCAGCCCACGCAGCGCAGGATGGCCAACGCGCATGACGCGCAACGAGCGCTCCTCCAACCGCCGGCTGGCTGGCTGGCTGGGTGTCCTGCCGGCTCCTCCGGCCGCTCCCCGGCGCTTTCCGCCAGCGGAAGCTGACGAAATGTTGCCGATGAGCATTGCTAACGATGTGGGCAAGAACAACACAACGCCTACGAGGACGAAGCGAAAGCGATGACGATGACGAGGACGTGAACGAGGACATGAACGAGAACGAGGGCCAGAACGAGGACTCTCGCCCCAGAACGAAGGCTGCAGCAACAAAATTGCAGCTAGCCACTTTCTTCCTGGGCGGGAATTGCATTATCTGCTCGTGTGTTTTTATTTGCCGTCTGTCTTTGTTGCTATTTTCTATTTTCTATTTTCTATTTTCCAGCCTGCATTTTCCACCCCTCCAACTCCAAGCTTTTTGTTTTTGCCTCGCTCGTTGCTCGTTGCTCGTCGGGTTGGGCGAAAAACTTTTAAATTAGAAATTTTTGTTAGTTGCAGAAATAGCGGAGCGGAGCGGGGGTCAGAAAGTGAAGTGTTGGGAGGCCAGCACTCAATAGTTTTTTACACTTTGTTAGTCGGTTAGTTTTTGTAGTTGTTTTCCTTTTTATTTAAGCTTTTTTCCCCGTTGTTTTCCGCTGCCCGCTGCATTGTGGTTTCTATTGGCACTCTCCAGTTGCCAGTTGCTATTAATTTTTAATTTTTTCTTTTGGTTTCCCCTTCAGTGTGTAACACTTTGTGGCAGACATAAGCGGCCGGCCCGCCGTCGTGAGGCGGGCAATTTCAGGCGTGGAGACGTGAATAAAGCAAAGCCTGAATGATTTGTAAACAATCGAGGGCTTATGCGAAATTGATGAATTTAAAAAGGGATTTTCCTGCTCACCTCTTTTTCTTAAGCCAAAAAAAAATGGGCAGAAAAAGAAGGAAATGGGAGAAAACCCATTAACGTTTCGTGCCCACAGAAATGGGCAATGCTTTTTGGCGTCTTTATTTGGCTTCCTTTGTGCGCCGCCCCCCAACTTGTTATTACCCATTCGGCCCTGGCCTGGCCTGGAGCTTAACAAAAGATGATGTGATTGAAATTCGCCCCCACACACAGCACAGGGGAAGAAAAAAGAAAGCGAGAGAGGCAAACCTGAAGCCAGAGATAATTTCAGCAATAGGCGTCACCTAATGGCATTCCGCAAATTGTTTGTGGAATTCACGGCAAGGGCAAGCGCTTGTCAAAACGTCTGAGATTCGGGACCCTCGGCCTTCCCTCGGCCGTAAAAAAAGGTTGTCATGCTGCCAAGGAGCGGCGAAGACGATGACAAAAAACAACAACTTAATACCCAGCTGATGCCTATTAAGCACAGCATTTGTGTGCCGCCGCCACCAGCCAGAAGCACCCCGCTGTGCAGCGCTGCGTGTGCCTTGCCTTGATTTTGTGGCTGAGATATTTTCATTTGCTTGATTTGTTTTGGCATAATTCTGCCATCGTCTCGACTTTTCCGACTATTTTTTTCCTGAGCGCTTCGAAGCCTGGTAAGTTATTGGGAATTTCGGTGAGGTTAGTGTGTTTGGATCTCGCATCGTTAGGGTTTTGGGGGAACCGCAAATCAGCATTTTTTGCCGGACGAAGGGGGACTGAATAATGGGCGCCCTTGCTCGCATTAAGCATTCGCCATGGTGGCTCAGGCTCCACTAATTTGGGGATGCCAAGTGACGATGCACACGTAGCAACAATAATTTCGGCTAATTGCTCTCTGAACAGCAATTTAAATGCGAAATGAATTCTGTGCGGCCACACGCCCTCAAAAAGGGGGAGTGGAGCAGGAGCAGACCGGAGAGGAGAATAGTTTCGCCCAGTTCGCATTCATTTCATTGCCTTGCTACTGCAGTTGTAATAAAATTACGCATACGCTGCGTGCGCCCACTGCTGGCTGCATATTAAAAACGAGTTTTGCCACAGCCCACAGTCAGAGTCAGAGTCAGCAGCCAGCAGCCAGTAAGGCTATGGCCCGTATTTTCCGACCAAAAACCGGACCGTCTCGTCATACACGTCGAGTATGACTTTCATTGCAATTCATATCTGAGCGCAGACATCGCAGCAGCTCGGAAAATAGCAGAAATTAAATTTGTCTCTCGACTGACAAATGTCCCCCGAGTGGGCAAAACCAGAAAAGTACTTGACGATACGTAAAAGTCAAGTCAAATTGCAGGGGACCACCTCTCACCCTCACCCTCATCTCCATCCCCATCCGCTTTCATAAGTCAGCTTGTAATGTTGTTAAGCATCCAAAGATACTGTCACTGTAGTGGCCACAGAATGGGACTTGGCCCGGGATGAGGAAGTGGGAGTGGGCCGGGACTCTTCTGGCTGTATCTGCAGCTTTGTATCTTTAGTGCTGCCGGCGGTTGCAGAACCTCGGAGTCGGAGTCGGCAACTTCAACTTGGTCCTGGTCCCTGGTTTTTGCTGCTGCTTCTTCCAGGGTGTGGGTTTTTCGGGTGGCTGAAGAGCAGCTGATGTTGATGATGATACACACTCAAGTGCGCTTTGGGTACAGCAGTTGAGTAAATACACAAACACGGACAGAGGCGGAGGACTGCCCTCAGACATACTCACACACACACACTGCCACACTCGCACACCCCCTGTATACACACCATATGCGCAATATGGCGAACTGGGAACGTTGACGTTGACTTTGGCGCTGTTGCCGCTTTACTTATTTATGCCAATTTTTGGGCTGCGTTTATGTGTGAGTGCCTGCCGGATTGTGGCTCGTTTGTTATTGTTGATTTTCGGCTGGCTTTGCTTCTATTTAAGCATTTAAAGCAAGAGGCTACGTGAGCTGAATGCCAGGCTGCGAGCGAACCCAGCCGCCTACACTGCAAGAAGTCTGAGGGAATTAAAGACCGAAATAAGCACGAAGCAGTTAAAGAGATAATGAATTAACGAGAGGATTTCGGGGGACTTTCCTGTTGATAGCGTTGGCTTTAAGGATATATACACAGTAGAGCCAAGCTAGGGCACCTTTTCCAACGAGTTTGAGGGGCAGTCCATATTTTTATGACTGTGAAAAATAGAGAGATGGAACATTTGCAACATTGGTTTTTAATTTCAACATAAATTGAAATTTCTATCTGGATTAATTATTGTAAAATTTTTTGAAGGAAACTCCATCATATATTAGGGTTATAAAAGAGGCGAATTTGAGCGGCATTCCATCATATTATTTTGACTGTGCAAAAAAAGAGAGAGAGGGTAAAATAAAATAGAATGCTTTAAATTTCAATTAAATTTGGCTATTTCTGCCATCATTTTAACAGTCATTTTTAGAAGGAAATCCCATCATATATTCGGGAATTGTTCTGACTGTGAAAAATAAAGAAATAGAAAGTATGAAAGAGTGGTTTTTAATTTCAAGCAAAAACTGATATTTCTTTTCGGATTAATTCATGAACAATTTGAAAAATAGAGAGATATAAAGATATTAAAGAATGGTTTTTAATTTCAAACAAAAACTAATAATTCTCTCTGGATTTTTACAAAAATTTGTAGAAGGAAATTCATATATCAGTTAATAAAAAAACAAGTTCTATCACTCAAACTTTTTCGTCTTATTAATTTGAGTGTAAAACGTGGAGATATGAAAAATATCAGAGAACGGTTTTTTATTTCAAATAAAAACTTATATTTTTTTTTAGATTATTGCATTAATTTCCAGAAGGAAATTCCTTCATATATTCGGCATCATGTCAATTTGACTGTAAAAAATAGAGAGATAGAAAAATATCACAGAGTGGTTTTTAATTTCAAGAAACAAATTATAATAGCTCTCCCGGGATTTTTATATTAAATTTTAGAAGGAACATGCATCATATATTCGGGTAATCTGATAAACTGATGGAAATGAGATTATTTTCCCCGATTTTCCATTATAGAAACTTGACTAATTTTCGAAAGGTAACTGATATTGGTAGCCACCTATCATGGCATACTCCTGGCAGGGCCTATCACGTTTTTTAAAATACCAGCGAGACCCCGGGGACATTAAAGTCCGCCAAACCAAACCAAACCAAACCAATGCAAAGCCTAACCGAAGCGAAGCGAACCAGCCAACGAACCAGGCAGCCGGCACAAATTTAACCAACTGAAGCCACTCGGGAATCGCTCTGACATCGCTCCCGCATTGGTTTTATTTCATTAGTTGTGCGCCAATTTAAATATTTAACGAGCATTGCCAGTTGCCAGTTGCGAGTTGATAGCATTTGCCGGCAGCTTTAAATTGACAAAAGCGAAGCCGGGCTGTGGAGAAAAAATGGGCGACTGTGGCATAGATTAAATTTCCGCTCTTATGAATGCGCGTAGCTAATAGAAACGGCGCGGCGCTGCTGGGCGGCTTTCGGGGGGTGTCGTCGGGTGGTTTCTGGGGGCTGTCACAGCACGGGAGCTGCATATATTTTGAGCTAGGTCCCTGCTGATGCCGCACTGGTCCTGGTCCTTGGTCCCCGGCCGACGCTCGTCAGTTTCAAATGTCCGAAAAAAGAAATCCAATTTGCCGGGCTCGCGTTGGCAATGCCCCATGGACATGCGTTAATAAAAAAGAAAAAAAAAAGGCGTCCAGTAAAAACAATGGCACAAAAACTGGCGACGGCTGCAGCCGGGCATCCGCATCCACGTCCACATCCACATCCAAATCCACAACTGGGCGCCACGGTCATGGGAACGTGTAGAAAATAAAAATTTCTATTTAAATGGCAAAAATCAACAAATGCAACACAAAACAATCTAAAACACAAATCGAAATTAAATGACCGCACTTGCACACAAAAGCGAGGTCCACACACAAGGCGCACACATACACTGCAAAAAAAAGGGGGGAGACTGGAAGAGAGGAGAAGGGCAAAGGAAAAAGGCTGGGAACATGGCAAAAACAAGCCACTCGTGGCCAACAAAAAAAGAGCGAGAGTTTGAGAGTTTGGGAAAAAATGGAAAGCAAGTGACTGAAATAAAGTGCAGCAGCTGCGCAGCTGTCCGAAAAAAAGGTAACAAGGTTTGTAGGTGGCAGAGGAGGGCCAGGGGTCAGGAAAGCGGGTGAGGTGGTCAGCATGCCGGCCGCTTTTCCAAATATACGGTTATATGAGTGTGTGTGTGAGCCAAATGCCAGACGCGGGTTGTGCAATTTCAACATTTCATTCAGCGTTCAGAGTTTTGAATTTGATTTTCGCGTTTCTGTGCGTTTTTTCTTCTTTTTTCTTGTTTATTTCATTGTTAGATGAATGGCTAAAAAAATGGGTAAATCCCTTACAAGACCTTGGCTTTGAACCTCACTAAAATGTATAGTTGCTACGATTTATTACTTTTATATATGAGCGGTAATCTCTTTATCTTTATTATCTAGTTCTTTTGTTACATTTTTTTATTTTATCTTCTCTTCTGTTAATGTGTGGATTTTTTACATACTATTTCTTGGTAATAGAGCTGAATGATCTCATTTTATGCCCACTTCAGTACCTTTTCCTTTTCCTTCTCCGACAACCAAATTAATTAACTGCAAACGTGCGAAACTAAATGAAGTCACTTGCCAGCCTTTCCAGGAATAAGCCCAAACCCTTTTACAATTAACACTCCAACGCCCATTGTTGAACCCGAAGCCGAACCCGAGCCCCGAGTCCAGTCCCACCCGGACGCATATGTACAGGTCACGAGAACAGTTGGGACGGGACTGGGAGTATCCTTGTGCCACCATTACTATCACTATTACTATTACCACACCGGCGTTTTCGGGTGCCTAACGACGAGTGACACACCGACCGACCGAAGCGACACCGACACCTACACCTACACACACACCTGTCCCTCTACAACAACTACAGACAATAAGTGTAATGGATGCGCCGGGTCGGAAAGAGAGGGAAAGCCGTTGGCGGCGGAAAATAAAAACGGTAACCGCAATTTGACCCAGGTTTTTACTTGCTTTACATTTCGTGGCGCCCGACAAATATGCAGATTGGCACACACCCGCAGCCCCCACCTGTTTCGCGTTTACCTTTAACATGTGCTGCCCACCAACAGCGACAGATACATTTTCCGAGCGGGGGCTGTTTACTTGCCCCCCGTTCCCACCCCTCGAAGCGATGTGCAAACGCTTACGGCAGCGTTAAATGTTCGCCGGGGGTGGCTCTGGCGGGGATGTTGTCTATAACTCTGCAGTGCGTGTGTGTGTGCGGGGGTTATAACTAACCCGGGCCCCAGAGCAAACACATGGGCACCAGGACAACACGGAGAAAAATCAATCAGACCTCAAAAAGCTTCCCAAACTAAAAACTTCATAGGAAAAACTCCATAATAATTTCAAGCATGGATTTTTCGTTCAAGTCCAGATGGATTCTGTGAAAGATTGTCAAAGAAAATAATTTATTCTTTAATTTCTTAATCCCTTAATATAAAATCAATTAACTTTTGAAGTAAAGTTACACATTTTTTGACCAGTGAGCTGTATAGATTCTTTAGGCCAGGTTTTGTTTTGCTTTTGGCCAAAGCTGCTTTCGTTGTTCGCAGGACAAAACATACGCAATTTCCATTTTGCTTTTAGCAAAGCCTTTCTGTGTGTGCGATTTCTAATTTATAAGGCAACATGTTCCCCCCAACTCAGAGGTGCATTTCTTGGGTGTCCTGCCTTTTTTCGATTCCGGCTACGCAAATTCGCTGTCGTCTCCGGCTTTCCTGCTGCTGCTGCCGTTGCATTGTGTCTTCACACGATTGTCAACCCCAAGAAGCAAGGGCAGGACTTGGAGCTGGAGCTGGAGCTGGAAAATAGGAAAATAGCTGGCAGTAGGCTACTGGCATTTAAATGCGAATTTCGCACGCGATCTGCAAGCAGAATGTGGGACCTGGGACCCTGCCACATTTAAATCAAATTATTGACATTTGTTTAAAGGCCCGGCTGGTGGCTCGCATACAAATTATTTAAGTTTGGCCCACACTTAAAGTCCTCGAGCGGAGTCAGCACTAAAAAGGATCCGGGACTTGACTCGAGACCCTGATAAGAGTCGAGGATTGCCGGGGATGATGATTTGGGGGTTGCCCAGGGACAGCAACCCTTTTGCCGCATTTGCGTTTACGTTTGCCTTTGCCGCTGCCTTCGCCTCTGTCATGTTTTGTTTTTAATAGTTACTGAATCTCATTAGAATTTAGATGAGTCTTAATGAGTCATTGTTTTACACGTTAGACGAACGGCGAACGGCGAAGACGACGCCGGTGGCAGCACAAACAGCAACAATAATACACACACAGACAGCGGGAATAGTGCACTGCTCCCAGCCAAAAGTTTCCCAAGTCAGTCACGACAACATGAAAAGGTAGCGCAAATTCCGCGCACAACCCAGCCCAGTCCCCGGAACAGCTCACAAAGGAAGAAGACTGGGAGAGCGAGTCACAACACAATGAAATTTTCATTTGATCTGCGCGACGCGACGACTTGATGAGGCTGCACCACCCTGCCACCATTCATGCCACTTTTTCCACAAGGTTATTGCCATCAGAAGGACACTAAGAGAAACGAGTAACGACGAGGAGTTGAAATAGATGCTGATAAAATATTTATAGCTAAGAAATAATAATCTATGACACAGAAATATATTTGTAACTCAGCTGAAACTCCATGTTGTTCTATATAAAAGGATTCTTCATTCTGAAAAGGGCTAAGCTAAATATTAAAAAAAAAAGATATAAGATTTTATTTATTAAAAATAACCTCCCCCCAGTTTTATCATAAAGTGAACAATCCAGAAACGTAGCCTTAATCTTTAATTGCTTTTCTATATTTTTCTCTCTCTGCATCCGACACAATACATAGGACTGGGGCTCATTTAAGTGGCAACTTAAATGCCACGCACACTTGCGGAAATGATGCTGACTCCGGGCTCGGTTATCTAAGACCCAGGGGAGAATGGCAGAAAAGGTGGCAAAGGATTGCGGCCTGGCAGCTTGCGGTAATCAGCATTAAAAATCAGCATTATCAGCGGCAAGGCGCAAGGCGGCACGGCGTTTCGTCTAATGGCGACAACGAGACACAGAGTCGAGAGTTGAAATGCCTTAAAGTGACTGCCGTTTCATTAGCAAGTCAAGTTGATTGGCTTTCGAGTTTCGAGCTTCGAGCTTTGAGTTTGCTGCTCAAACAGGCGGCACGGCTGCAGTTCTAGCTGGGCGTCATCAAGATGAAATTAAAGAGCTAAGTTTGCTTTAAGCCGACTTCTGCAGTGGCCAGCGCTAATTAGATTTTTTAGTTCCATTTAGCAGCAGTCCAGGGACCTGGGTCCAGTGTCCGCTTTGTGCTGCCATTCTGGGCATCTCATGCAAATGAATGAAATTAAAAGCACATTATACTTTGTAATGCGCCCTGATTTGAGCGGAGAAAATTTAATTTAAAGATTTGCTGAGCCAAGCCCCTGTCTCGGCGATATATCAGGCTGGCTTATGTATCCCCAGATAACCGCAGTGCCAAATTGTGGGCATAAGTGACTCTCAGAAGGACATAAATGCGGCAGGGACCCAATTGATTGGGATTGGCCAGCCATCCAGCCATCCATTTAGCCATCCGACCATCCATCCTGCCAGCAGGCCCCGGCATTGATCAAAGTCATAAGTCAGCGGCATACAAATCTCCATGTAAATATCCTTTTACAGTTGAGTTGTCCTTTTCGGACATCCCGGGATGGCACAGCACGTCTAAGCAACTGGATTATTAACATTTCAATATAATTTGTGGGCCCGGTTCATATTCAAGGGGAGAGATGGGCCTTGATGGGTTGCCCAAGTTTTCCTGCTGACGTCTGGGAAAATTAACGCGCCTCAGGACTTTGATCCTTTTTTATGTACGCATACGCATACGCATACGCATCCGTATATGTATATTTGCCTGGCAACCCGCTGCGTGTTGGTCTTCCGTATTTGCTTACATATTCATCAATTTTTGGGTTAAGTTGTGGGCGGGTTCTCGGGTCTCTGGGCTCCCTGCCCTGGATGGGATGTGGAGGCTGGAAGCTGGGGCGGCGGCCAGCACGTTTTGCGGTTGTTGGCGTCAAATTGTTTTGCTTGTTCGGGGCTTTCTCTGTCACAGCGGGCGGTATCAGTCGGTCGGTCGGTCAGCTGGTGGTTTTTCGACGCGCCGGCTAAGCGCTTTTAGCTTTAATGCACTCACCACTTAGTCGGCGAGTTCATAATTGCCATTACGCATACGCCGTGTGGTCGGTTATGCTCTGTGTGTCCAAAGTGAATTGCCAAATGAGATTGCAGGCGGCCAGGCTGGTCAATAAAACATTAGGGTCCACATCGATGGCACATATATCTTGGCCGCGGGTCGAAACTCGGCTCCCAGGGGTAAAATCAGGCGGCCACATCCTACCCGGAATCGTGTCCTCGATGGGGTTTGGGGTTTGCGTGTAATTAAGCGCTGCAGCTTATGTAAGACAAACAGGAAATAAGGTTTAGCACAAACGCATAAATAACAGCGGCAAATCAGTAAACTCTCACACACACTCACGGGCGGACACATAAGACAGTGGGGAACATAAATAAAGGCATACAAACAATGAAAGCGGATAACATAAAATTTACAACAACTAAAGCCAACAAAACAGTGGCAGCAGCAGCACCCAGGCAAGTCAAGGCGTAAAGCAGGATAGTTGGGCACTGAGAAAAAATAAATAGGGCCATGAGAAATACAAGGAAATTTGTTATTGAAAAAGGAACAATATTTTTAATTAGGAATTTAAAAAAGAAAATAAAGCCTAACTTACCTAGAACTTATCCCAGCAAAAGAATATAAATTCTAGCAAACAAAGATAGGTATAAATTCTATATATTCCATATTTACTGTCCCAATTGCTCTCAGTGTTCACACAGACACGTGTATACATCCTGAGTAGCTTCCGTCTTTAATCAAATGGTACAAGTGGGCGTGGCAGGAGGCATTTGGATGGCGGCAGCCAACACTGCTGACACACTTAGTCCAAAGGCGACTCCTGGCTCCTTGCCACGCTCGATCCCTGCCAGCTCACTCACCTGGCGGCTGAGTTGGTTGTTAACGCTCTCGCTGGAATGGAAGCCAGGCAAGCAGAAGGCACCAGGCAGAAGGCACCAGGCAGAAGGGGACAGGTGCGTCCTCGGCAAATATACAAAACACTTGTAACTGCCGTGCAGCTAGCAAGGATTTATGATTAATTTATGTGCACATGGTATGTGTGCGAGGCAACGGCAACGGCAACGACAACGACAACGACAATGGGCGACTGTAACGATGGCAAAAACTTAATTAACTCATTACATACGCAACGTTTTAATCAGCCAACGAGCCGACACGGCCAATGGAACAGCGGAGGAACAACGGAGCAACGGAAGCGAGCAAAAGAAATGAAAAGCTGCCAGCGCCTGACATGCTGACACCGCTGCCAGGAGCTACGCCCCCTCCTCTTCCCCGTCAGCTGCCAATCGACCCCTGGCGCAGTGCAAATTTAAAGCAGCCTTTGACTGCAATTAGCGGCCGCCTCGTTTGTCTGTCCCGAACACACACACTCATGCAGCCGGGCTCAACTGTATCCCAAGGATACATGCTCGCAATTCTCGCAGTTCGCAAGTTGCGTGCCTGGCTCTCTCCTTTGAGCCAGGCCAGGCCGTGTGCAAAAGGGCGAAAGCAATAACCTGAGCGAACCTCGGCGATTGATTTACAATAACGGCAACCACTCGAGCTGCCTCCGTAGACTAAGCCGCGCGCTGTTCTGCTCTGCTCTGCCGCTGCGATTACAATGGGCTCATTAATGGTGGCGTATACGCAATTTCCAATTAAATAAAAAGTGGCCACGCACACAGGAACTCGAGCACTGAGGAAATAATTTATGAATATTTTGTATAGAAACATAAAAATGTTGAATGCTTGCTGATTAAATAAAATTTCTCCCTTATATTATTTTATATTATATTTTACCACAATAGCTTTATGTTCTCCAACATCTACAAATTTATCCTCTAAAACTCCCCCACTTTCTCTCAGTGCTTCAATGCGTACATTTGTAAATGTGAACACGCCGAGATTTACTCGTTCGGTTTGTGTTTTTAAAAGGCCAACAGGCTGCACATCACAACGATTCAACTTACTCAGCCGAAGCCCCTCGGCCACCCTGGTCCTGCCACGTCTCCATCAGTTCCGTTGGCTCTGGGAAATTCCTTTTAATATTTATTTAACACAAAAGCTTTCCGCATTTCGCATTTTGCCTTCGTTGAGGCTACGACGACGATGACGACGACTACGTAGCCGTTAATTTTTCGCTTTGCTTTTCATTTTCGCAAAATTACCGGAAATGTTAATTTCTGCACGTGCAGCAGGCAAGGCCGTTGGCCGCGGGGGGAAAGGATGAGATGGGGGGTTGTTTTGGGGGTTGTCAGGGGGCTGGCCCGCCCATCAGCCGCGCCCATCGGCGATGCCAGCCTCGAATGTCGTCGTCGTCGTCGTCGTCGTCAGTGGGGCCCCAGCTGAATAGTGCTAATTATTTAGGGTAAGAATTCTGTGTGTGTGTGTGTGTGTGTTGTGAGCGGGGTTAGGGGGTGGCCCCCGAAAAAGGCCCCATTGCATTGGCCCTTAACCCATTACCACCCCACGTGCGTCGCCGAGCTTGGGCTTTGGCTTTGGCTGTGCCTTTGCCAAGTCTTGGCTGTGAGTTTCGGAGCTCAGCGAGCTGAGCTGCCACAAGAGCGCACGAAGGACAACGAGCCCCTTGCCACCCCCAGCATTTTCCGCCCCGTCAACTCTTTCGCCCCTTCATTTCCTTCTCAGTCGCGACTTTTTTTCTGTGCCAAAGAGACAAAGCACACAAAAATAATAATAAATGATTGCAATTCGTGCGAGTGTGTGTGCTTGCTCTGCATGTGAGAGCTTGTGACTGTGTAGGTGGGTACACTTGAAGAATATTTATTACTTATGAAGGGGAATTTATAAGCTTAATAAGCCTAGGTCTCGCTCTCAATAGTATGCCCCGCAGATAGTAGTTTTTTTGTAGAATTATTTCTAGTGCCTGCTTAATTTCCACATTATTTTTTCGAGTGTGTGGTTAGTGTTTGAGTGTGCGGTTGGGTATCCTGCCCATCACCCGGCGCACTTGTGTTTGTGCAGTCTGCATGACGGCAAGCGGCTTTGAGTTTGTGCATGTGTACATGATGTTCGGCTTGACGATGCCACCAGAAGATTCGAGCGCGCAAAGTTTACTTAGATGAATGGGTTAATTAGTATTAATGGGAACGTTCTTCGAGGGGTGAAGAGCACACACAGTTGGCAAAGTTTTGCGCGACGCTTTTGAAAACTAATACAGAGTCCGCTGGAGAGTCGGCAAGTTCTGTCATCGTTTCCCGCCAGGCAGCCAGGCAGGGATTTTGTTGAACCCATCAATCTGCGCGGCTCCTTTGTGATTTCAATTAACTTATCTCTGCTTATGCAGCATAAAATTATATATGAAAAACTTCTCCCTCTCGGGGACTTGCCATATTTTTTCCTCTCTCCCTTTTTTTTTTTTGTGAATATGCATTAAAGCTCTGCGTCAGCGCTGGCAATAAATTGCGAAATAAAAGCGCATGACTTGGGATTCTGTCTTTTGATTTGCGTTTTTATCTGGCACATATTTTGTGCGATTCACGATGCGCCAGCGGCAAGTGGCAAGTGGCAAGTAGCAAGAGGCAAGCGGCAAACCCTTCGCCGAAAAGTCTGTGAAAATCTGCGAAAAACCCCGATACTCAACTTGGCACTTCTCTTTTTCCTTTTTTGCAGAACAATTCCACATCTTTGTCGGCGACTTGAGCTCAGAAATTGAAACTCAGCAATTGCGCGAAGCATTCACACCATTCGGCGAAATCTCGTAAGTATTAAAATGCAAATTTTCCATTTGCCAGTTAACTGGGAATTGCCTTTCACCCATTCTCAATTTTCCATTTTGCAGCTTTTATTTCTCCCAGTTCCGTGTAGCATTTCCCACCCTTTCCTGTCACACATTCCCTGATTATTGGCAGGCGCGTGTGGTGGCTCCGACTCCGGTTCCGGTTCCCCCATAAAAAATTCATAACCGAGCGGCAAAAAATGAATTTATGCAAATACCACTTTCGGGGCGAACTCTTTTCGCTGTCTGTAAGTGTCGAGCACGAAAGGCGAAAGACGAGAGCCGAGGCCGAGCACGAAGCCAGGAGCAGAGCCATTCAAATATTTAAGTTGCTATTTTTCGGCATGAAAAGGCAAAGTCACTAGCCCACCCCCCACGACCACTTACCGCCTCTCCCGTGGCAACGACAGCATCAAAAACTTGGCTTAATTAACTTCTGTTTAATCGCAAAGTTTCGAGTCAAAATGTTAGTCCGTCTCTTGGGAGCAGCTCTTCCTTCAGCTGCTAGCTACCAGCAAACGGAGGCCCTGCGGCGGCTTATCAAAAATTACGCCAAAGTATTTGATTTTCGGATTTGAGCGGGAGGGGACTCTCTGTCAGGCAGTCCATCAAGCAATCTGCTCAGCTCATCTTCCTCCCGATGGCCAATTTAAATTTTAATAATTTGAAAATCATTCTAATGACCCTGGCCCTGATTGGGCTAAAGGGCTCGGTCTGATTCGTTAATGAGCTGGTCATGTCTTGGATTAAATCTCCAGGAAAATCAAGTCTACTTTGGCAGTAATGAGCCTTAGAAATATAGAAATTAATAATAAATCTTTAGAAAAATAAAAGTATTAAGTTCCTTTTAATTTTTTAAAAGAAAAGAGACTACTTCCCTTTTTATAAGTTATTATATTAGGCTTACACTACGAAAATCTGCTGAGTTAAGACATATTAATCATAACTAAATCATATGATTATTATATTTTAACCAAAAGAATGTGATACCTTCCCATCACTAACTGTTGACAGCCGGTATCGATGGCTACGCATTTCAGGCCTATTGAGCAATCGATTGGCACCTTTGTGATAGCTATCGCTGACATCATTATCACCGATACTCCGCCCGAAAGAACTCAGCCCACGTCGCCTGCTGATTATCTGCCGGGAAGGGAATGCTGCGGGATGGGAAATGGGGCCTGGGTTGCTGCTGGCTTAAAGAACTTTATTTCTTTGGTTTTTCTTTCGGGGGCCCGAGTCGATCTGCTAGCCGACATGTCAAAACGCTTAACGCACAAAGTCGGCAGGATTCGGTCGTGCGGCTCCCAGGGATCAAGATGTCCCCTCTCCGCCTGTCAAAACTTTTATGCGTGCCTGGCCTTGTTTGCCCTTTTTCTTGGTTTATTTTTTTTTTTCGTTGGCCCTTGGTTTCCGTTTTTTGTTGTTTTTTTTTTTTTGCATTGTTGCCCGGCTTTTGGTGTTGCCTGGTTTTGGCATTATGTTTGGGCCCCGACGCACTTTTGTTTCGTTTTGTTAAATGCGCGGCGCGTGTGAATATTTAATAAGTCCTGGCAACGAACCCCCGAAGCCAAAGCCGGAGCCCCGACGGCTCTCTCGTCGTTTTACTTATAATAATCATAAAAAAAAGTGGCCGGCCAGCGTCGCCAACTTCGCCGCCGCTGTGGTTTATGCTTCATAAATGAAAAGTAAACTGCCGGACCGGGGGTAATTGCCAAAGTTTCCTGGCAGCCAGGCAGCCAGTCAGCTCGGTTTAGTGCGGTGTCGAGGCCCCAATTGTCTAAATGAGAAGTCGTAGAGCCGCTGGGGGAAATCAATTGGAGTCCCCAAGTAGAGTCGGAAGTCGCCCAATTGGCACAAGTGACCAAAACGAGCCGGTCCTTCACTGTAATGACCCCAGTTCGATTCGATTTCCAAGGGCGAGTCACGGAAGATCAACAGTGGTTGGAATAAAATGAAAATTCATCAAAACTTTGTCGTTATCTTAAAGTCCGGAGATGAGATGCGATGAGTCGTTTAAGCCGCATGGCTTCTTGGCAGCTCCAAAAGCTTCGCCTTCGCCCCCCTAAACTGCAAGATAAATAAAAACTTTCCAGCATGAGGTCAGATTTCTAATTTCCGAATTACAAGAGGCCACGCCCACGCCGGCAAACTCAGACGGAATATATTTGTATTTTGTACTCGAAGGGAAATATTTGAACACGTCGACGGCCAGACCGAGACAAAGACCAGGGCGGAGACTCTCGGGGACCCCGAGAGATGTCTTTATTAGGAATTTGCATAAATTTTAAAGTTTGCCAGGACTTCCGGTCGGAACAGGGTGGCTTGGTGGCCGCAGAAATACATTCAAGTTGCAGGCCTTTAATGTTTACATTTCGTGTTCTTCTCTTATTTTTTTCAGCGACTGCCGCGTGGTGCGCGATCCACAAACCCTGAAGTCGAAGGGCTATGGCTTTGTGTCCTTCATCAAGAAATCGGTAAGAACTGCCAGCGGCATTAGCATATTTAAGTGCATATTTATGCAGTCGTGCGCAGGCTCTATATTCTGACTTTGGAAAAGCACGGAGAAAAAAGTATGCCTTTAGTTTAGAAAAAGGTGAAAGTCCTTTCATCAGCTTTTATCTTAAGCAAGGAAGTTTTTAAATATAAATTCATGAAAGAAAGAACTTAAACTATTATATTGTGAAAGCACTTATAAATTTTACCTTTCAGATTTTGTAAAGACATCACTTAAGTTTTATAGTTTCAGGACTTCTGATTTGAATGCCTTTATTTAATATTTATCTTTATTTAAACATTATTCCCTGTTTAGTATTTAATCACATTATTAAATTAAAAATTGTTTTGTGCAGTAACTTAAAATATATTAGTAAAGTTAAAGACATTTTAATTTCCACAAAATATAATATATATATATTAAATACACTTCCGAAGCGATAGTTTTTTCTCCGTGCCCTCCTTATTTCGACTCTGCTTCTGACCGTGTCTCTGTCTTCATTATCGCCCCGCAGGAAGCCGAGAGCGCCATTACGGCCATGAATGGCCAGTGGCTTGGATCCCGTTCAATCCGCACGAATTGGGCCACACGGAAACCGCCGGCGAGTAAAGGTAAGGAAATCATGAGTGTCACCCCAGCCGGCAGGCCAGCGGAGTTTCCGGTGTGCGTACACCCCGGAGTCCGGACCTTCGTCTACCCAGACTCAGAGCCAGGCCAAAGACAGAGCCAGAGCCAGACATGAAGGCAGTCGACGCGTCGGTCTTATTACAGGAAATTATGGCAATGAATGCCAAAGGTGGCCTGACACAGGCATTGTGCCAGGGAGGCTGGGAGGCTGGGAGGTTGGTGGGACTTTCCAGGAAAACCAAGCGCTATTTATAAACGTCGCACAAATTTTCTAGCAGATTATGTTTTCTTAATATTTGTCCTTTCTTAACCGCACGCGCTTAATTTCCGTAATGGCCTGTACCCAATTTGGTTTAAACTTTTTCAATTAGTCGCCAGGCGCCGCCGCTGCCGACCCAAAAATATATAAAAACCATCTAGAGGCATTCAATTAGGCCCCGGCAAATCAATTTTCATTTAGGCCTCGTGGCACGCCCCCCAATTTATGGCCACGGCTCGCCTTCCTTTACTTTCTGGGGTTTCGGTTTCGTTGTCAACCGCACAGACATCCGATTGTAGCCGTAACCGTAACTATATACTTAGCCCGGGGCGTAATCATTATTAACAGCGTACAAACATGCGCGGGGCTTCCCTCGTTTGTCTTTCATAAATCAAAACTTAACGCATATTTGCATGTTTTAACATAATTTTTATTTGTTAGACACACACACAGACCCGCGAGAACAGAGGCCCAACCAAATCAGATAAATAAATTTGGCCAACACGAAACTATTATCATAAAAGGCGCACACACACAGACGGGGGTTATTTTCCCGGTTATACAACAAACATTTGGCATTCCTTGAGTCCAACTCCCACACGCCCAGACAGGAGACAGAAGACAGAGGACGGAAACTAGTTGGGGAGTCAAGGTGGAATTTATCGTTCAGAGGCCCGAAAGTTTGGGCAAGGGTTCTCCTCCGAATATAATATTTTCCCTTTGCATTTATATTGTTGTCATAAAAAACGCCTATGAAAGCTTAAGCGTATTTTTATTGGTCTCATTGTTTATTTGACTATGTCACGGTTTTGTCTGTTCTGTTCTACTCAGCTCTGGAGCGGAATTACTGGGCGGTAGTTGGGGTTCCTGTAATACAAGTTATTATTAGCAATTCGACAGAGAAATAATTTTGATTTTTTGATCGCCTCGAGGGCTGAGTCGGCACAAAAAATCGAAGGGGTAGCCAAAGGGTTTTATGTCCCGCTCACATATGCAGGATGTGTACTGCAAATGGGGATATGGGATCCTGGGTTTTACGGCCCCGCCTAGTTGTTGCTGCTGCGACTGCTGCTGGCGAAGTTTACGATTTGTAGCACTCAACTCATTTCGCATTTGGCATTCGCATTACTTCATGTTTTACGCAGCCACTTTGCTCGATTCTTTTGGCAATCCAACTGAGTTGCCCCGGCATTTTTATGTTTTAAGCAGGCTGCACATTTTATGTCCGTCCGCGTTTAGTGAGCCACTCATGTGCCACTGGATGTCGCCTGCCTGCCTGCCTCCTTGCCTGCCTCCCCGCCTGGCTGCCCCATTGTTGCTAGAGATTTACGATCCGGCGCAATTGCGCATTTTACAGTTGTGACAATTTTGGCGACGCTTTGCAATTTCGTGCCCGGCTAAAAGTTCCTCCTCCTTCGCGACGTCCTTGATTTTCCCCGGGTTTATAACAAACGCATTTGGCGCGGCCCTTTTTTTATTGTCCACCCTCCCTCCTCGAACGAAAGGGAAAGTTTTTACAAAGTTCCACCTTTTGTCAGCGGCCGAACTTCACTCTATTCCAGTGCATGGCCATAAATAAGGCCCGGAATACCTGCAAGCTCATTATGGTAATAACTTAATTAACCAGAAACAATATGCCGACGACAGCGTCGCACAAAGACGTCGTCGACGTCGACGATGTTGTATGACAAATTTCTTTGCGAAAACTATTTGACTTTTGACTCGGAATGTGGGGGTCTCTGTGGGATTTCGGGGCCTTTTATCGGTGGTCGGGAGGGAAATACCTGCGGAAGTCAGAGTTACATGCCCTCGTTACCCGAGAGTTGCCAGTTGACGCCATAAATCAAGATTTTATGCCGAGTTGCGCACAATTAAGTAAAAGTTTAAATGCCTGTGGATGCGTTTTGTGGATGGGAAAATGTCACTAAATGCGGATAGCAGCGAGTATGCTTTACGAAAATTCAGTTGAGGTATAGTTTACAGATTTAATTGGTGGGAAAAATGCTTCAAATCTATTTTAAATATGGCCAAATAATACAAGATCGAGCGAAAGAAATATCTTGTAAGCTTAATAATGGGTATACAATAATAGGTATAATTAATTGGTATAAAAATATACCCATTAATTTGTAAAACTATTTTCCAACGAATTATTGAACAGATTTTACGCAAATATTTATTTTTCAACATTGATGCTTTATATAAATGTTATAATTTGGGTTTCTTTGCGGTTTTCGCAACGTTTTTTTCGCGAGCTTTTAAATTAGCGCATGGCCACGCCCATGCGAGACATCTGCCCCCCTCGGCTCTCGGTAGGCTCCCCCTCGAAGCCACGCCCCCTCTGAACGAGCATTTCCATGCATATTAATTACTTTTGAATTTCCTCAAGTGCCGGGCACGTCCTCAAGGCTCATGTTGTTTTCGCCACCGCCACCGCCACCGTGGCTGCGTGTAAAAATGTGAATTATTTATGTTAATGATTTGGTGATTATTTCATGATTTAGTTTTACATGCCTGTAATTGCTCATTAAAATTTAAAATCGTCGGGAAAAATGGGAGCACCTGGCAGCGCCACAGCCAACTCCAGCGCCGCCGTGGCATTCGCAATTTGCCCCCATAATGGCCCTCGGGCTGACCAGACTTCAATTATTTGTGTCTGCCCGCCCCCAGGAATGAAATGCCAATGGGAGTGGGTCTTGGGTCCTGGGTGCTCGGCCCTCGGTCCTGGGAATGGGAATGCACATGGTTTGTCGTAGACAAAAATGTGCGATAATTATGGCCACGCTGGCGCACTTACACGGGGCCGAAAGTGCTTTAATTTGCTGCGGACATGAAACGAGAGTTGGCCAAGTTAACCAAGTTGGCCAAGTTGGCCGAGTTGCCTCAAGGCTAAGCACGTAGGGCGTGCGACTCGGCTTGGCTCGGCTCGGCTCGTTGGCTGCATTTTCAAAATTTAATTACACCTATTTAATAGCGTAAAAAAGAAATTAGAGAAAACAAAAAGTGGAAATAATACGGGAGAAATGAAGGCGCACAAACACAAGGCAGAGTGCAAATTAGTGAAACATGGCGCTGCAAAGTATGCAATGTTCCTTTGCATGCAAGAGTGTGCTGGTAGTGGTTGTTATTTTGTCTGAGTGTGTGTGTGTGTGTGCGTGGCCAAAGCGCATACATTTGTGGCAAAAGCTTTCAAAAGTATTTGCGAGCTTGTTAGTTTTTCGTCCTTTTTCGGTGCACCCTCGCCACCGAGCTTTGATTGTTGTTCCTGCCCCCGAATGCGTGTGTGTGTGTGTGTGACTAATTGTGCACTTAAAAAAATAATATTTTAAAGGGGAACAATGTAAAAAAAAAGGTGTGAGAATTGTGCACGTTTGATAAAAAATATTTTTTTTAAATTTAAGTTTATTGTTTCTCTATTTTGAAAACCGGATTTGGTAAGAAGATTTCCCAATTAAACAACAAAATGTTAATATTTTTGTATTGTTTCGATATTTGTCTTAAATTTAAAATGAACTTACATCTGTCAAAAACTTGAATACCTTTCCAAAAAAATAGCATATTCTTTTGATAATTTTTTCCAGTACTTATTGTGCTAGTGTGTCCTGCAGCTGTGCGTGTGTGTTTGTGTGTAGCAATCCTGTTGCATGTCATTGAGCCATATTTTTGTGTGTTTCTTTGGCATGTTCGCTGCGCAGTCGAAAGCAAAACAAAAAGCAGCCACACACAAATCCAGACATCCTGCAATGGCATTTTGATGGCATGCCAAGGAGGGAAAATGAGGGGTAGGCTAGCTGCCATTAACAGCCCCTGTTAAGTGGGCTGAAACAATGGCGACTGACTCGGATTTTGGATCCACAAAAAGCGTAGAAACAATTCACTCTAGATGCTCGATATCCCGCACCGATCTGTGCATCTTGGGGCGCTGTCATTAGGGTCTCTAGTCCCCACCACCACCATCGGCATGGCCGAACAACAATGCAGGGAAATGCTGGCACAAACTAAACAAAGACATAAACACGCGAAGCTGACATTATTTTTAAAAGTGCAAATTTAGTTTTAACCTCAAAGGAAGTAATTAGTGTTGCTTTTGCATACAAATACGTGCATACATGGCGTATGCGGAACGACAATCAGGACAACGACAATGTGGGGTCATATCGGGCTATTACCGTGCATATATGAACGTGTATGTATGTGTATGAGGTGGGCAGGACACACAGTGAGAGTGGAAAGTATGCACGGCGACAATAAAACGGCATACGAAAAATGTATATCCACAAAATACGTATAATAAAAAATGCAATAACAACCGCAACAATTTTAAATATGCAACGGCAACAACATGGCAGCAGCGGTAAATGGTGTTGCCACCCCCTCTCAACACAGCACACCTCCTCACACACACACACACACGCAGCCCTTCACATATACGAGAGTGTACGAGTATGTGGGATCCGCACGCACACAAGCATATTGACTAAGTGCATGCGGTTATTTTAATTACCAAAACGTTGCCGAGGCAGCCCTCGCTGCGTTGTTGTTGCGGGTAAATCCGTTAATTAATTTGCATATTAATCATGCAGTTGGCGAATAAAAACCAGGGCAGACCCTGCTGAAAAAACTGTCGTAACGCGTAAAAACTGGCCATAAATTGTCGTTCGAGACGGCAACATTAAAACGAGATCCATCAAATGCTGTGAGTAACCCCGGGAATCCCCCTTCTGCTCCGTCTCTCCCCCACAGAGAACATCAAGCCGTTGACCTTCGACGAGGTCTACAATCAGAGCAGTCCCTCCAATTGCACCGTGTACGTGGGCGGCGTCAACAGCGCCCTCACCGCCCTCAGCGAGGAGGTGCTCCAGAAGACATTCGCCCCCTACGGCGCGATACAGGAGATTCGCGTTTTCAAGGACAAGGGATACGCCTTCGTGCGGTAAGTTGTGGCTACCTACGAGTGTCTACAAATTATTATAAAATTATAAAGTATTCCTTAGGGGATATGAGCTGATCTTCTGATTTTTGATAATTTATAATTTATTTTAAATTTTTGTAACAGCTTCTCGACCAAGGAGGCCGCTACCCACGCCATCGTCGGCGTTCACAACACGGAGATCAACGCCCAGCCCGTCAAGTGCTCGTGGGGCAAGGAGAGCGGCGACCCCAACAACGCGCAGACCATCGCCACCCAGGCGCTGAACAGTGCCGCTGCCGCTGCAGCAGGCTTCCCGTACGGATTGGGGGCCACAGCCGCTGCCGCCGCCTATGGCCAACAGCTGGCCGCCACGGGCTGCTGGTACTCGCCCACGCCCACCTACCAGGCCTCCTCAGCCACGGCTGCAGCGGTGACTCCGGCGGCCAGTGCAGCCGCCGTGCAGAACCAGTTCCTGCAGGGCATCCAGGGCTATCATTTTGGCCAGTACGGCGGATACCAGCAGGGCTACATGGGGTAAGTGAGGGGTCTAAGGGTGGGTCAGGAGATTTTTAAATTGACATTGAACTAGCGGCCAATAATTGTAAAGGTGCTTGCCTGGTTGAAGCGGGTTCCACGAGTGTGCCTAATTTGCATAGAGGGAAAATTAAAGTCTAATTATAACATATATTAACATATTTTATTTAAAAATTATTTATTTACAATATATTCTAAGTATTTTACACATTATGTAATTTTTAGTTTTGTCATATTTTATTACAATTAATTTTACAGGTTTTTGTTGCTGGAATGCTTTAGTTCCTTTATTAAAAAAATGAAAACAATTAAGATAGTTATATATAAAATAAAAGGCCCACAAAAGTACTTAGATTTCTCTCTGTGCATGTAGAGAAACTCACTGCCACCCGCTTCAGTTTTGTGTACTTTTTGCAATGATTGAACCGCCACCGGGGATCGGCTGAAACAACAACAGAAACAGCTGAATACCAGAACCGACACGAGCACTGGCAGCGACAACGAGAACGACAGGATGACGGATGGCTGAATTCATTTGCTAATTGCGAAAGTTTTTCATTTGCACCGTCGTTCATCTGCGGCCGTATGAAATACATTTCCGCGTCCGTCGGGCTGTCAACATAACGTGCTATTTGCATCGCATTCGCGTAAATTTTGTTTTCCGCTCCCTCACTCGCATATCCATTTCCCTCCGTCCGTCCGTGGTAATTGTGGCGCACACCACGCTCCGGGGACTTGCCACGCAGGGATCAGCAAGTGCAGGTAATGCGGCAGCAGCCTTGCACCTAGAAAAACCAAACAAAAAGCAGGATATATGAGTAAAAATTAGGAAAAATAGAAATTCGTAAAGTTTCTGATTTTTACAGGATTTATTTATTTATGGCAGTTAAAATTGAATAATTTAATTAATTGAAATGCAATATCACCTTTTGAATTTTCTCTGCGTGTGCTCATGTTTCGTTTATCCCTATTCTCGTTTCAGCATGGGCGTGCAGATTCCGGCCACCTGGCAAGGCGTTACCCAGGCACAGATCTCACCTGCCCAGCAGATGGCAACGGGCGTGGCTGGGACCGCCATTCCGCAGGCCGCCGGAGTGGTGGCCTATCCGATACAGCAGTTCCAAGTGAGCCCACAGGTACGTGCCACCCGAAAGATATATGCTCAGAAACAGAAACAGACAGTGATACAGATACCGATTCTGGTTCAGCTACACAGATACTCATGAACGCTGCCCGCCCGACACATTGAAACATTTTTCGTGCATCTCTCCTGCGTTTGTTGAAAGTTTTGAATGTATTTTGGATTCTTTTATTCGATGCGATGCGAGGCGATGCGATTCGATTCGTTCGGTTCGTTAGTGTGCGATGGGTTGTTTGTTCTGCAGCTGTGTGCACTCGATATGCGTACATATTCCTGGCTGCTATCAAAATATTCCATCGCAGCCCGAATGCCTTTGCCTGCTAATGTTATTCTTTTGCATTTGAATACCAAATGTGGACGGAGACAATTGTAATCTGTCAATATGCATGCATGTTTTTGATTAAATAAGCGAAGGCGGACTGAAACAATTCACCAACGAATATTAAAATAAACAACACAGTTTGTGGACATTTATTTAGAATATAATGCTTTTATTTTACACTTATTCCTGTAGTTAAATATAAAAGGACCCTTTATTTACTTTGCATGAATTGCCTTATAATCTTTGCTGTCATAAATTCGGTGCCATGTGCAGCGGTTAAACTTGTATATATCAGCATTACAATTATCCTTTGAGTGCTCATTGTTCCTATGCGTGTTTAGTATTTGCCAATTTGTTTGTGCGCTTTATTTGTTAATCTCGTGTGTGTGCTCGCATTATTCAAAACTCTCTGGATGTTGAACAAGGAACTAGAATTTATTATTGCATATCGAATAGTTGTTGTGAGAAAAGATAAATTCGCCATTTTCTGCATTACAATTACTTTTATTCCGACTACTACTTTTTTCCAATTCTTACTAACACCCATATTATTTTTTAAGGTTTATCCTTTACTCTTGCAGGCACAGTAAACGCAAAAGCCAAATACCGAAAATCCAAACCAAAATTTTTAAGTACAGCTGCAATTTTCTGAAACAGAAACAAAACCAAACTGAGCTGTAAATAAAATGCGAAGCGCAGAACACACAAATTCCAAAACAATTGACGGCAACTCGAAGTTTGGCGATTTTAGAGAGCTGCACCCCCGAAACAAGCTAAAGCAAAGCAAAAGCAACAGCGAATGCGAAACCCTATCCGAAGCTAAATGATAAATTACACAGCCACGCCACACACACACCCATATTAATATATACACACTAATTATATATCTAAATATATAACTAGAGCATAGATATCTGTCAGCGCCCCGTCGGCTAGGAATCGGGGCCGGACCAGGCAAACAATTATAATGTATATGCAAAAAGCTAAGAAAGCGAACAAAAAATATTTTAAACCCTAGTTGCTTACACCACACACACACACCACCACCAAAAGACACACACACTCATCCGCAAACATATTTTAATGCTTTATGTAAATGTGTGGGAGCACGGCGCGTATGAAAAATAATAATAACAATAATTAATTGAGGGAGAAGGCCAGCATGGCGAACATAAATAAAAGTGGGTCCAGGGAGGACATGCATCGAGTGGGTTGTAGCAGCCTAAATCAAACACACTCACTCACATCTCACGCATTCCTACAGTCGCGGCATTAAATTAAAATAAACATAATTAAAAATGCGTTAAAATTAATTACGCGCGCACACACACAGACTCATGGGGAAATATTTAAGTGGCAAACAACAGCCCTTCAGTACCCCTTCATCCCTCTCATAGCAGGACCCGCATCATTTTGTATTGCCTACTTTTGTGCGCAGTTTGGTTCTAGCTTAGCACCCACACGCCACACACTGACACTCACATAGCACTAGTGCCTATAACTATGATAGATGACGTGGATAATTTAGTGAATATAATGCTTAGAAACAACTGCCAAAATCGGGCCACTCGCCATGTCCTGCTATCATTTCCTATAGAATGCAACTGAAAGTTCACGCACTCACACCGACGCAACTATCGTTCTTTGATTTGTGATCGATCAGCAGTCGAAAATCGAAACAGGTTCCTACACACGCACACGACACAGTCTCAGTCTCAGTCTCACAGCACTCGCAGTTCGAACTTCAAGGTATCTGAGTATAACTATGAAATACAAGTCCAGGAAGATCAGAGTCCAGCCACAGTCACCTTTATCTCTCTTCCCCAATTTATCCCTGGCGGGA
This sequence comes from Drosophila triauraria, assembly GCA_014170255.2. NCBI lineage: Eukaryota > Metazoa > Arthropoda > Insecta > Diptera > Drosophilidae > Drosophila > Drosophila triauraria. The sequence goes on from CM024337.1 coordinate 23,960,163, forward strand.
ATTAGCAGGACTCACCTCCCATGACACACTGCGACCAGCTAAGTTATTCGCATCACTTTCAACAAGCCAAACGAGAGCCATGTACAAAGCAGCCCCACACGATACCGTAAAAATGTTTCAAAAATGTTTCCCTCCCTCCAAATGTTTCCCTCCTGACAAACACTCTCGTTATAACCAAAGTACATGATGCGTTTATGGTTTTATTTCAGTTGCCAGAAGAGGAATGGTTAGCTGCTAATTTGTTGTGTTAGTTCACTGTTGTTTAGGCCAAACGAGAGCGAGAGCGAAATCGATACGAAATCGAAAATGGAAATGCAACCCAAACCAAACTGAAACCGAACCGATAACCAAACAGAATATCCAAGTAGCTAAAAATATATATAAAGATATGGTAACATATAGAGAGAGGACAACTCCCCTACACAAGTAAAATATATTGAAAACAATCAAAGTATGCCATCGAATGATATTAATTGATATTAGCTAATCGAGCATAGCCGTAATAAAGTAGATATTATCGCCTAATCATATAAGCCAATAAACACACTTGCAGCCCAGCCAGAGACAGTTTAACAAATTACGAGTGTATCCAGGAGGCAGTGAGAGAAAGGACCCCAGCAGACACAGACACAATACCTAAGAGCAAGCATTAATCAACTTTGAGGCGACACACACTCACACAGGATCGAGGACACTCGATGACGAGGACACAGACGGCCGAATTTCGCCAGGCAGTACATTAATGTGAAACACAAAAATAGTCGTATGGAGAATAAAACTAAAAGTGTAGAGTATATATAAATGTATAGTGGTAAAGCATAGACATAGCGATGGTTGATAAGTACATAGAGTATACAGCGTATGCATTAAACGAACATGCTTATATAACACATGACGATGATAGCAAACCCCCACACTCACACCCCCTCAGAGACACTCAGCAAGGAGAAAAACTAATGGGAGCATCGTATGGTAAATAATATTAATTGTATATTGTGTTGTCTGCGTTCGATGATAAATCACAACTAGATGTTCAAAATGGAAACCAATTAGGGCGATGGCAACAACAAGCTAACAGGCAAAAATCCCAAGTAATTGAAATAGCAATACTCATACGTAATCGCCATAATTAAGCTACAAAGGACGAGTGCTTGATTTGCATTTGACACGCCCCAATCCCCGGCGACTGGCAGGCAGCGTGGTATTTGTTATGTCATTTTTTTAGTGGAATTTTTCGCAAGCGCAGCAAACGGAGCCAAGCATTTAAACACCCGTAAATGTCTATCAATAATACCCACACACTGTGTTAGTTTGTAGAATGCGCTCACTCAGTATGATCACCCAATTTTAGCCAGGATCAGCGGATCACAGGACACGTACACACATTTGCGAGAACCGTAGTCAGTAGGGGCAGTCGTACTGTATATTTAAATGTTTTTAGCACTAGAACTTAGAGGAACTACGAGGCGCGAGGCAAGCGACTTAGATGTAGATGTGATTTTAAAGAGGGTGGGATTGGGTCGTCATCATGATGCAATTGAAGCTGACAAATGCATTTTGTGTTGTTATTTTATTTTCTAGAAATTTTGTTGAGAGCAAAAAGGGCGAGAACAAAAATTTGAAATGTTGTTGACCAAACCAAACCGAAAAACAAGGAAAATAATAAAACCAAAAGGTAATCAACCAAAACAGTTTTGCAGAAAACAAAATTTTGGCTAGGAAAAAAAAAAACGAAAGAAAAGAGGAGAGAAGAAAGTTTATAAGAGAACAGTTTATAGTTAAGGTAAAGGAAAAAGGAAAATGAAAAAGAAAACAAAAAAATATTATCGGTTTGTTTGTTAATGTTTGCGCTACATATCAGTAAAGAGTTAAAATGGGTAGATGGCACGTAGAAATAGCGAAGAGTTGGAAACTAACAAGAATTAACAAGCTGACAAAGACGACGAAGTAAATAATATTAAATAATATAAAGAATATATGATTAACAGCTGTAACTGTATGTATTTATGTTGTGTAACTAAACAAAATGTGCTAAGTCATTTATATACGTCTATATATATATATATACAAAGTATTTATACACAAGGAAACCCACGTCACAGAAACAGAAACAGCCGAGGAGCTAGCAATCCTGGTAGAGGCATTCGGTCTAAGAACTACGACGAGAGATCTGTAGCTGCACTATACATGGCCCGATGATTATTATTATGATTACTACTCATCAACTCAGGTTCTGTTCCGATCAAGCCAGTTAGAAGCCATTTCAGCCATTAGTCAAACATAATTCAATTCCGCGCCGTTCGCTTTGAGTTACTAATTCGGTTAGAGTTCAAAGCCAGCCACCACCTCCACCACTCCACACACTGAAGCGATTGCAGTTATTAACCATAAACTACAATTACCAATTAGTCAATTCGAAGTGTAATTAACTGAAATGCTGATACAGGAGCAGTTAGCTAAATTTTACCACACGCAACGCGGCAAAAGGTGGCACTTAGCATAAATTAAAGCGGAAGCGGAAAGCGAAACCGGAATGAGCGGAAACAAATTTTAACGAGATCAAGTCGCAGCAAGGCGTAACCGAAAATCAATCAAATAAAGTATTATCTAAGCTACAAACAAGTACACAGATTATATATTCTATACCGTACATATTTACATGCAGGCAGACCGACCCGACCCCTCTAGGTAAATGGCAGTGCATACTATTTATCTGAATTCTGAATTCTGAGCGGGTTCCCAACTAAGCCAGAGCGAAGTGAGTTTAATTTTCAGTGGGAAACGCAATATTATTTGTAAAATAAATTGAGCAGAGCAAGATATTGAAATTAAAGTGAAATCAGAATAAACTAGCCACGAGAACCGTTGGAACCAAGCTAAATCCATTTAATCCAGACGACAGGCAACCCCCGGGATATTTTTGGGCAATAAACCAGACGGATTGCAGGAGGCGAGGGCATGTTATGCAATTAAAATTACACTAAGATTGTAAACAAATCAAATGCAAATGTAGAAAAAATCAAACGATGAGCAAACAACCAAAAGCTGCTAACAAAACAAACATCAAAGGAAAAACAAAAGCTAAAACCAGAAAAGTTTTGGTAGGCATTCGACACGAGGACAGGACAACACGCAGACACTGACATACAGGACACAGAGAAAACACACACATACACATTGCATAAAACAGATATCGATATATATATACAGACGTAAAATATGATAAGTAAATAGCAAATAACTAAAGTAAACAAAGTATAGATATCGACTGCAGTATTGCAAATATTTTGTAGAAATTTAAGCATGTTTGAGTGTGTTTTAGGACAAGGACTAGAAAACACAAAGACGAAAGGCAAACAGAATGAAAAAATCGAAAACATTGTAGCGGAATATGAGGGCCGAACAACATAAACAAACAACCAAACAAACAAACAAACAAAACCAAACCAGAAAAACAGCAAGAACAGAGCCGAAAATTGGAAACCTAATGCATAAGCTAAGTATTAAATATACACTATATATATACATATATATATATATATATATACAACTTAAATACGGCATCAGAAATCACACAAGACATACACCCAAACAAACGGCATTTGCATAAGAAAACACACAAGTGAAACAACGTAACGAATATTAAAAGAGTTAATCAAATTAAGCATAACAAAAAATTCAAAAGGAAATTATTTATAGTTGAGAAACAATGAAATAAAAGCGGGAAGAACTCGGTTGCGTATTTGTATACCAACGCGCCAGAGAACTCCAACAAAAAATACAAAAAAAAAAACCAAAAACCAGCTAGCTGCGAAATGCAAGCGAAATATTATACAACAATGTCAGCGGAGCAGGGTGGCCAGGACCTCCTCATCGGGATGATCTCAAGCGAGGAGGACTAGAGGTGCGGATGCCACAATAAGTAGGAAAGGTTTTAGAGCTAGACGCTGGGTTGCCCCACTGTTGAGAGAGGCGAAATGCATAGAGAAATTATACTTAGGTGACAGCAGAAGAAACCCAAATAAAAATAAAAAACAAAACAAAAAACACAAAAATAATACAAAGACAAGAGTGTAATAACAAACAAGAGAGGAGACAAGCTAGATGGAAAAACAAAGAACAACTGCAACACAGAAATGATGAAAATAAGTAAATATACCGAATAAACAACAAAAATTATATTATGTATACATAAATATATTGAAAGAAAACAAATAAAAACGAAAAAAAAAATTTTGTAAAAATAAAACCTATTGAAATGTGTTTTCTTTTTTGTTGTGGCATTTTTTAAGGTAACTTCTACGAATTGCCCTTGGTTAGTAATATTAATATTCTTTTATTTAACCATTTTTCTGCCTAGTGTAAGTATATTTTACCATATAATTCCTCAATTTCGATTTCACGTTATGCTACATTTTTGCTTTATGATCCTCTGCATATGGCAGCTCTCCTGGCTGGTACCTTATTTCCCTTGGGGCTCCTGGCCATCGCTATCTGTTGTTGTTTTTCATCTCGCTTCCCTTTTAAGCGCGCAGCTTTCCATTTACTCAGGTGACATCAAGAAGACGTTCCGCTCCTTATGCGTATGCCCCACAGGTGAGTTCGTTAAAAACATTTATGCCCCGGATGGGGCACACACAAAAAAATAACATCTGTATAAGGAGAGTCACGGGCCACCTGCCTCGCAGATGGGCCGCCAAGGATGGATTGTCATAACAAAGGCAAAAGACAACACGTGCAACAATAACAAATCAAAAATTTACAAAAACAGAACAACGACAAAATGCTGAAGGGAACGCGCCGGCTACCGCCAACGACTGCCGGCAACGGAAAAGAATGGAAAAAAATGCAAAGCGGAGAAAAATGTTTAAAACATATTTTTTGCCAATTCTTTTTGTGATTTTTTGTTGTTGCGACTTACTTGTGTCCCTTTTTATTACCTCGCTGGGTATGAGGGTATATTGTATTCGAGGGAAAGCAGTAGAAATTAAGGATGATGGAGCTTCGAGGAGGTGTGATATTTTTTAGAACCAAATATATTCTTAGGGGGAATTTTCCTTTACTTTTTTGGGAAGAAAGCCCGTACCTTGATTTTTACAGACTGAAGGCTAAGTATTTAGTGTTCGTGACACTCGACTATAGGCCACGACTGCCTTGTTTTTTTTCGCGTCCTGTTCCGCATTCTGCCGCAGGTTAAAACCAGCAGACTCACACACAGATCCGAGCCCCCATTTATATTTATTGTATGTGTGTGCGAGTGTATCTATTATCACAAGGATTTCGGGAAAAGGCACACACACTCGTACACAAACCCGGGTATATGTGACTCCATGATGGCTGCATTTTTAAGCAACATATGCGTCGAGGTTTCACTTTCACTTTCGCTTTCCCTTACAGGGGAAGGCAGTGTGCGTGTGAGCAAAATAATGGCGCTATGTTTGATTTGCATTGCAAATCGGAGTAATTTTGCAAAATGTCTTCCTATAAGAGAAACAATATGTTTTATTTACTTACATTTGACTTTGATTTCACTGTGTCACTCGCAACCCTCGTCTGCCTCTCGGAGGCGTGCACATGCTGGCTTGAGGTTCCCTCGCCCTAAAAAAATACGAAAGCATAAAAAGTGAAATCCAAGCCATTGCTTTTTTCAACTTTGCCCGGGCAATAGATGGGGCTGTGGGGAAAAAATAGATTGTTTGACTTGGAAATGCTGTGTACACACGGCTAAGTACATTTCGCAAGAAAAGTTTCTTCTCGGATATATTTAGAGTTGTACGAAAAATCTCAGCTGTATTTTCTCACTGATTGGCTTATTTAGTGTCTTGTACTTATTGCTAATATAGCATGAAGATTTTTGATCTACTGAATCAAAGGAACATTATATTCAGGAGGTATTATTTAAGGATAAAATAGAACATAATACTTAAGGTAAAATTTGTGGGTTAATATTGGTTGGTTATTGCTTGAAAACAAGAAATAACTATATTCAGGCATTTAGAAGCTTGAGATGCCACAGCGAACACTACGGCGACTCCTGACGGCATGTTTAGTTAATAATTCCCATGGCTGAAGGCCTGTCGCCTCCACTAAGACGACACGGGAGTAAGAAGCATTTTCTGCATAACAGGATATTTGCAGAGTATAAAGAATGTATCAGCAGCAGCTACTGCAGCAGGATGCCAGCAGTGTGGTGGCAGGGGGCCACAGGACGTGCAGCTGTGCGACGGAAACCGGAAATGCGCAAATAGCAGGGCATTGAAGATTTTTACGCTCAGCACGACCGCATGCAGAGCCGAGTGGCTCCGTCGGCACACCACATATCCCTGCGATATCCTCCTGCCAGCAGATTAGACACTCAACAGGACGAGGAGGACGACAATGCCACTCGGCAGCAGATATGCATTTGAGATTTGTGCGCTACATAACGTCTAATTGGGTCGAACGGTATGCAAAATCCTCCAATACTCGGGGATACATTAACATACAAAGCACCTTGAAATTTATGGCCTTGGATCTCGTCTGATAGTGTTTTTTCTCTCTTTTTTTTGGCATATTACCGGACGCTTATGACTGCTAACTAATACAGATGCCACCCCAAGGAAAACACGTGCTTTCGTCCCCGTCCTGGTACTCGTCCTCGGACAACCACAACTCGGGACATAATGAAGCAAACAATTTTCGCAGACAAACATCGGCAGGAGCGGCAGGCGGGACAGTGTCCTGCATCGTTACAAGTAGCCGAATATTCTCGGCTCATAACACAAAACAGAACAAATGTCCTCTGCTGATAAAGCCTCATAATAAATGTCGACCTTTCGTTTTTCCATTTATATTATCAACTCAGGGGGAACACCGGAACGGAACGGGGACCTTCGGACAGCCACGAGGATAAAAAGCAGCCGCAGCTGTAGCCTCTGCTTCCCTTCTTTTTGGCCAAAGGGGCGTGGTCTCATTGCGGCTGCTGCTGGTGCTGCCGTGTTACCTGCAATATATATATATATACTTAGTATATTAAAATTTATAACAAACAATGCGACCGACACAAAAAAACGCAAACAACACCAGGTGAACTCGGAAGCATTGTGTCGAAACTTTTGGATACTCTGATATTAAAAAGAATGCATTTACTTAGCGAAGTCGTTCGAGTGTACCTAAATAGAGAATAAATATTACTTAAGAAATGTTTTTTAACTTTGGATGATAGAGAGAATCTAAAAATTCATAAATAAATATTTAACCCAGTAATGAGATTTTTATTTTCTATTTGTCTATTACAAACTAACTTTAAGTAAAATATTATAAATAAAGGGCATCGGGCAAACAACACATTTTTATTCTGTTTAAGGGCTGCTCTTAAAATCAAAGCAAAGGACACGGACACAGCTCGGCGGCAAGGGCGCCGGAATTTATGTTATTTTCCTGTTTGCCGCCGTATCAGATGAGCTAATAAAAAATATTATAATTACATATATCTGGCGGGACGGCGGCGACAGAACCTGAGTGGACCGTGCGGCGGTTGGTCCGCAGCGCCTTGGGCTCGCCGCAGCTGGAGCGAAGTAAGCCATAAGGACAATTTAGACTTTGAAGTGCCATTGCCATGCGAACTTATTTTAATTAGACGCGCACACATAAATGCTTAACGCCCCGGCCGCAGAGCGTTCCACCTGAAAGACAATGCGGCCGCAACATAAAAACAGGTGGACAGCCTTCGGCTGCCATCTGAAGGGTGTGCGAGGTGTGTGTGTGTGTGGTGTGGTGTGGTGTGTATGCCATGTCGTGTAACTCACATTAACCGATGCCATGCAATGCAGCCATAATAAGAGGCGGGCACAAGTTTAATTAGTGCAGCCAGCGAGGCCAAAGGAAAGCGGAAGCCTGTGGCCTGTGGCCACCGTTGCGTATGAGCAATGTGTGTTCGTGTGATAAAACGACCGTGCCGCATCAAGGTCCCGTGTCTGTGCGCACTTTTATTGCTGTCATCTATCTGAGGAGTAAAACTCTTATGGTCATAAAACTCTAGAACGCACGGGACGTAGCGCGCAAAAACAAAGCCAAACCCAAATCCAACCGAAAACCAAAAGCCAAAAAAAACCCAAAAAAAGCAAGACCGGTGCCACCGCTACCGCAAAAAATGCCAGAGTGCTGAACTAATAATGGCACCTGTCAAAATTCGTTAGCCCCTGGGTGTTGGGGGTGGCGGGGAGATTGAGAGGAAACAACTCTGGTCCGAATGACGAAACTCAAGCGACATTCATAGTGATTTGGTTTGGCAGTTTTGTGTCATTTGTTGAATCCAACCGATGGCACACATGGCTGAAGCTACACAGGCGAAACTATGGCAAATCTCGAATTAGGGAAATAGTTTATTTAAATTAATTTAATTATAAAGGGGACAAAGATGTAATAACTAAGCAGAATATTAAGGAAAGAATTTCAGATTAACAGCTCTTAAGTGGATTTGTGGTTTATTGGTGCAGAGAATGACTTAATATTATAAACATTATTAAAAACTACAACTTAGAACCCAAATGGCTGAAATTATTAAGGAATTACTTGAAGTCCGTCTTGGTTCAGTCCTTCAGCTGATATATATATATATGCCACATTATTTGCTACCACAAGAAATCAATCTAGTTTTGATTTTCTCCGTGTATGGATGATTTTGGTCCTGGCTGCATTGCCGATGCGAAGGCCCTCAAGTCGCTCACTCGGATAGCTCCTGCTGATATGGCTCGAAGGACGTAGATGAATGAGAAAAAAAAGGCAGAGATCACACAGCAGCAGCAGGAGCTGGGACAGCGGCAGCAGCGAAGACAATGAAATTTATCACCCAACCGCAAAGCCACAAAACTACAAATACAACAACTAAAACGTGACGTCTAATAAAGGCCAAGAAGATATGGAAAAAGGGGGTGTCCGGGGAACGAGCCATTGTGCACCTATGAATGTGAAGTCTAAGACTGCGCTTTAGTTATGCACTTTATGAGGGACCTTGCAGCTTTTTGATGGCCCTCGGTGGCCGTGTCCTGTGGCCCGGGGATTATGGCCGTAATGCGTGGCATAAAAGCCAGCCCGGCGCGGCACGGGTGCATCGTATATCCCTAATGATGATGATCATCGGGCTTGTTCGGTTCCACGAAAAACTTTAATCGCTTTTAGCATCTCCCGGCACTAGCCATCCGTCGTTGACGTTAATGTCGTGGGGGAGATATGTCGCTGTTGTCCGACAAAGCCGCAAACACTTCATGAAACTCAACAACATGCAGCTTGGAACAGCAGCAGGAGCAGGACCAGGACCAGGACATGGACCCACAGCTGATGGAGGACCAGCAGCAGGAGCAGCCTTTGGAGCTGGACACGACATGTGTGGCATGTGCCACACGCATGCGTTGCATGCCAATGCTGTCTGCCATATAAACAGAATAAGAAACTGCATAGAATTTGCAATGGCAATGAGAAGAGTAGAGCAGGATAGCAGGGGAGTGGGTGCACTGTGAGAAATTAGATAATTGAGGCATATTTTGCTTTATATTATAATAGACAATTTTTCCAGCTTTTTAATCAAGTGTGTAAAGAGTTTCTCTCGGTGTTGAAAAGCCAAGCGGCAGCTGGCCAAAGTCGAAGGAAGTTGGTTGGCTGCCATGTCAACGGCTAAATGACACTGCCACTGGAATGGGAATGGTCCTGGGACTGTCCACACTGTGTGTGTGTTAGTATATGTGTTTGTGCTCGGTGCGGTTGTGTGCCACTTCCGGTGACAATGTGCAACCGTGGCAAAAGGAATGAATACGACGACGTGCAAGTGAACGAGCCGGATGAATGGTCAGTGGCAATGCACAAAGGCCGGCGACTCGATTTGGGATTGCAACAGGAATTGGAATACGAATGTGAATGCGAATAGGGATATGGCCGGGAATAGGAACAGGAATGGGCCAGGGACTCAGGCTGGGACTCCGGCTCGGACTCGGTCTCTGCCTGTTTGAGTTGGCATTTGTGTTTGTCGGCGCATCCAAAACACTTGCTATGCGGCCAATATCAGAAATACATGTGAATATTCCCTGGCTTCATCTTCCTTCTCCGACCAAACTCATATCATTCCCGGTTGTCCGGCTGTCCGGCTGTTTAGCTGTCTGTCGCTGCATTATGATTTATGAGGATGGGACATGTGTAATTTAAAGCTCATAAATTCGTCGCAGAACTGTGAAAAGAAGTGACAGCCACTGTCCAACTTGGTTTCTATTTCTACTCTTGATAAAATCCAGTTCAGGAGACTGGGTTTTTAATGCTTCCATTGTTTAAAATAAATTTATAATTATGTTGCACTTTAAAAGAAATAAATAAACGAGAAATAGAAACTATAAATATTTTGGTATGCTTCCCACAAGTGTTTCCTAATACGGTTTGAGTTTAAGGATTTCATGAAATTGCAACTACACTGTTGTTTGTATTTTCCTTCAGTTCTTTGACTGTTTCCACATCTATATAGGACTGGGCTTAAGTTTAGGGCCACTAAATGCAACAATAAATTCAATTAATTGCATTTTATTTCGATTATCCTTGCCTCGCCACACATAAATGTCAATGGCGGTCATTGAATACTTGAGTGGTGGTCGCCGGATTGCGCTGGGTATCTACCCTGCCCATCTAATGTCTAATTTTTGCTCATCAATTCCATTCAACATTTTTATGCATTGTCATAAAATTCGTTTTATGAGCAGACGCCCCTCGATGTTTGCGCTCCTTGCCTAATTAGATTAGTTAGTTGCGCATTCCTCTGCAGGGGAAAAGTATCGGCTTACCATGCGGATTGGAATCCATGAAATGATTCAGTTACTCCTTCGTCGCCGCACACTGACTTTGGTCCCAACGATAGGCACTAATTGGTCCTTTTTTGTAGGCTTTATTTGCCAAAGCTTCCTCGTTTAATTGGTGCATTTTTCGAGATGCATTTCGTGCATTTCCATCGATACATTCTCGGTACATTCTTAATTAATTAAATGGCAACAGAGCCTGATGTTTGTGCTCTGCTCGGAGGCAGGCTCGTTAAAAATGACGCAGGTGGTGATATCGTTGCATGGCAGCTGGGACCAGGGAAACTTGTTAATCCACACCTGTGCATCTGACATCGAGCCAGGACCGGCATCGGCATCTGCAACGGCAGAGACCAAGATATTTTTACTCTCGACCTTTGTTCTGCTCGAAACTCAAGGCGAAAGCAGCTGGAAAGCAGAAATGGGCTAGAATGGTACGTTATCAGTGCGTATACTTGATTTTTATACGCACACTTAAGCAAATAACTGCAGGCATTATTTCAAAATTCGAAAATTAAAAGCAAACAACAGAGGGAGAGAGAGAGAGCGATGGCAATGGCCATAAGAAAAATACACAGGCAGGAGGCGGAGGAGGGAGGCAAACTTTTAATATAAAGTGATGCGAAATGTTTTCCTTTCGAATTTACCTTCAATTTATGCATTTATGAATATGTAAGCACATTCGAGGGAATGTTCTGTGTGTGTGAGTGCAGTCAAGTGGCAAGTGAGCTCACTATGTATGTCTGTATGATTAATAAAACGCAGTTGGCTAAGACGTTTTGTGCTCCGTCGAAGGGCATTATTCCCATTGCTCAGCCCCGGGACATTTCGTCATGTGAAAAGAGCCAGCATGAAATATTTATGGATTAATGTTTTATTTAGCCCCCACTAGCAGCGAAGGAGCCGGAGCCGGAGCCAGAAAAACATACAACTAATATTGCCTGGCCATGTGCGAAATTACGTATTTTGAAATTTCCATTCTGACCCCAAGTGTTGGGCCGGATTTAACTTGGGCTTTTTTCGTAAACAGACTGTTGACTTGTTTACCATGTATTTACATGCGGATAACTATGCGGATGCGGCAGCGGCAGCGGCAGCGCCAGCGGTTTCGGCATGCATGTGAACTTTGGCCAGTCGAAAACAATTTCAAATCAAAGTTAATCAATTACGGGCCCAGTCACAAAGTGTCATGAATTTAACATGACAGCCGGCACGAAACACGCTCCCCATTTTGGTTGCCATTGCATAAACTCCCCCACATCGAAAACAATCAATTCCACTATAAAAAGGGCCCCGAGCCACGCCCACATGTTCCACAATTAGCGTGACAATTTGAAAAGCCCAAAAAAGCCACCTTCGTTGAGCGTCAATCATTCCTTTCTTGCTTCCAATATTTGCGGCTATTAAATTGCGTATACGCCACATAGGCGCGCCAAGCACCCATCGATTTTGGGGCGGCTAAAGGGGGGCTTGATAACCCTTTTATGGCCCAACGTCACTTGCTCATTACGTAAATGGCTTCGGAGAAATTCAGAGCGTATTGTATGTCGGTTTTCGTGACTGTAAAACGCTGCCTCGACTTCCCCCCGCCAGCGTAAAACAAATAAACTTTCTCGTTGACATTTCTTTACGACAATCAATTTATGACATTTATGATAGGCAAATGGCACGCGCTAATCAATGCGTCGTCGACTTCCTGCTCCTCGGTGCCCTTTTGGTAAATGACAAACTTCCGTTACGCATTGTTTGCCCAAGACAATGGGCCACTCGTTACATCGCCTAATAGTCATTTACCACGATATGGAAAGCCAGTGGAGTCGCGTCGTGTTGAAAAAAAATTAAACGGGCATTGGTAGACAATTGCCAAACAAGTGGAAAAAAGTTTATGGACAATTTTACGACCGGCACAGCCCTCGACCCAAGGATCAGTCAACTTTTTATTGAGTGAAAGAAGTAATCAATTTGCGGAGACTGTAAGCTGATGGCGCTGGTGCTGGGCGGATGCCACGCATCCATTAAACTTAAATAGTTTATGAAATCATGTCTATTTATGTCTTTGGCATGGACGGTTTGGCAGGCGAAAATATGCCAGCAAAATTTACTTTACTTTAATTTTATTCAAAGTCCATCAAACTCGGTGAAACTTGTTGGTTTTATTGCTCGCCTATTGCCATGCAAATTACTTGTCAAAATAGTTTATGGCCTTTACGCTGCAGAAAGGTCTATTATTAGCTATTACATGAATTGGGTTTTGTATCAGCTATTAGCTGACTTTTATTTGCCTTTTATTTGATTTTAAATAAATTTCTAGCAAGAAATTAAATAAAAGTAAACAAAAAAGAGAAATGATCATACAAATTTTATATTGAAAATATAGAGGAGCGCTTAATATATAAGGAAATCACTTTCTTCGCTTATCATAACTACTAGATACTAATTTGTTGCCATAAAAAGTACAGTATCATGACCAGGAAAAGCCTTATTTTCTGATTGCTGATTTTGCATAATTCCACACGACTCTAACTCGAGGTTCCTGTGAGAAGCCCACGGACAATAACCCAATGGCAGCCAGGAGAATGACTGTTACACGCACTTCAGCTGCATTCGCAGGAAGGACAAGGGGAAGGCCTGCGGGGACTCCTGCATGTGCGTATTCCATAAATAAATTAGAAAGTGGCAAAAGCGAGAAACGTCGAAATGTCAGCGGAGTCGACGGAATTTTTATTCTCGTTTTTAGCTCGTTTTCACACTGACACGGCTAGGAGGGCAACAGCGATGCCGACGCACTGCGACATAATGGCGTCCACTTTGCGTTTTTATGCTTAATTTACTTAAAAGGACGGCCTGCAACGCGGCCAAAGTGCACTGATACATGGCAGCGAAAGGGTCGCGCCCCTAACTGTGGAGTGGCCTGCCTGCCTTAGGCGTATCAGGGGCACCGAGAGCCAGCTAGAGCCCTGCTGGAACACGCAATGCAATGTGTCCATGTCCGGGTCCGGTCCGGTTGCTGGGTGTATTTTACATTTCACGCACAATTTTCCATGGCACGCAATTTGCCGCTTATGGCACCAGCGAGCCGCGCGGAGTGGCGTTTGCTATTTTAAAACGTTCCCCATATCGCCCAGCCCGGCTTTGTAGGGGCGGCACAGTGGCTCCTCATATCACATGCACGGCGGCACATGCAGGCGACAGCTTAGCGAACGCTAAGCAAGTCCTCGTCATAGTCGCATATTACATATTACATCACTCGCCGAGTGACTGAACCCAATCCAGTTCATCCCACTTGCCCTTTTCTTCAGCCATGTCACGTTGTTGTTAGCATTCCCGATGTGCGCGGGGAGGAGGGGGGAGAGTGCACTGGGCAAAATTATATAAGTTTTATTAAGCAAATGAGTTACTTTAAGTCCTTGTAGAATTTTCAGGAACAGAAGATGAAGCTTACCTCATATATTGACCATGTTTCGGGCAATTGATTTAAGATTTCGTTCTATAAACATATTTATTTTCTTGGTTTCATAAAGAAGGTAGACAATAATTAATATATAATTTATTAACTAATAAAAATTTAAATTCTGACAGATATTCTTAACGTTTTAGATCGCCCTTTAATAGAGGAATTAATTGAATTTAGAATTCTTTAGCATTAAATATTTTCTCCGTGCAGGTCTCTAGAGGGGGGGCTAGCTTCGAGGACATGTGCGTGGCAAAATAGTTGAAATAGTTGATGCGCACTTTTCAGCGGTTTCGAATTGGGCTTGGCCTTTGAATCCCAACCCGGAGCCATTCCCCTTCCCACTGAGATGGCCCGTTGAATTGTTAATAACATTTTGGGACTCACGCATTTAAATGAGGCTCACGTACGCGGACGATTTGTCACAAAATAATTTTTACGACTTTGCGACTTCATTGCCAGTGACCAAGCGGATCCATTTTCCATCCCTTCCAGCTGGGAAAACCCACCCCGCTTTTCCCGCCAGATAATTGTTGTCTTCGGCGACTGCCAACTGCGACAATCGTTGAATCGTTCGATTCCCGCTGAAAGTGTCGCATACTTTCCTTCGCCACGGGCGGTGTCCTCAAGGTTGGCGTGTCGTCCTCACTTAAACCCTTAACGCCCTTTCAGTCGGCATTAGGTGGCAACTGTAGATCATTATATATCCACACACTCTCTCCAGCGCGAGAAGTTGTTTGCGAGCTTACGCCTGATTGCATTTATTCTGACGGCTCGGAGCTCTCGGCCTTGTCAGCGTCTCAATAACAACTGCAAATGGAACGGGCCAACTTTGGCCCAGTCGGTTCAAATCAAGCGGGCTCCGTCTCCGACTCTGGCTTCGGCTTTTCCCCTTCAGCTGATTCTGCGGTTGCCAAGCAGCGAGTGCCGCAAATGAAATTAAACGCATTGCCACCGCCGCAGCTGTCGATAAGACATCCGCGACCGCGAGTACAGTGGGTAGTCACAAAGTGATAAAATTATTTCATTTATAATCTGAAATTTTGGTATCTTTGCTGGGTAAAAAACTCCTAAATTTGTCAAGTAAGATCCGTACTCTTCTACCAACCCAGTGCCTACTGTACTGCGATACCCTGACTATGTCGAATTTAAATGACGTGCTAAACAAGAATTTAATTTTCTACTTGCGCTGGCAACATGGCGACCCCCCTCAGAAACCCCAACCGGCCTCCCCTCGAAACCAAAGCCAGGCCGCCAATGTCAGGCTGTTCCGCTCGCTATTCAATTTTTATTTGCTTCCCGTTCTAGTAGTTGGTCTCGGCTCTCTGCTTTTTCCGGCCCGACTCGGGCGGCTCCTAGCCTCCGCGTCCTCGTCGATGTCGTTGGTCGTCGGTTGCTAACTCACATCGCTAGACGTTTGGCAAAATGACAAATTTGCAGCGCATGTTGTCTCCCTGCGAGAGGCGTAGGCCGTGGAGGGTAAGGACGGAACATCGGTACATCAGCCAATGGCTCGGCAGTTGGTTTTAGTTTCAGGGACCCTCCGCCGTCGCTGCTTGTGTGCCAAAATGCGTTGCCTACTTTCGGGTTGGCATAATGAAATTCCAACTTTTGACTTATTGACGACGACAGGGCGAGGACGAAAGCGGAACGAGGACCAGCGGCCTGGCTTGCTCAGCCTGCTCCGCTTGTTGTGGTTACCGCTGCCGGCGGGGCGTCACAGCGACGCTTGCGCCATGTCCTATCCCCGGAAACTATGGCAACATTTTCCCCAATCACGTCAAGTCGCAGGCCCAGTTCTCAGCCAACTCACCTCAAAGTAGTGAGAAATTGGACATCCATTCAGGGCTTTCGATATTGAGTATAATGCATCCATGATTTAAGGTACTTGGTTACAAAGGTTGCAAGTAATAGAGGTGGATTTTAAATAAAAAAATATATAAAGTAAGCGGGCAGTTGAAAATTCCATGACACTCTCGAGGGCCGCCCTCGAAGTTTTAATTACATTTGGCGAGCAAACGGAAAAAGCTTATTAGTTAACATAATGCTATCGTTTGCACAAAAGGCAACTGGAGCCTCGAGATGAAAATTCCATCGATACTTGTCAGATTCAACTGAGCCGGGAACAAAAGTGGCAGCGACGCAGCTGGGCGCTCTCGCCTTTCAAACGTAACTCAAAGCCGAGTCTCCATGATCCGGTTGCATGTTAATTAAGTACATTTTTCCGGAGCAAGGCATTGGCATGGAGGGACAGGCAAAGGGTTGACACAACAGCCAGATGAAGCAGGGCAGAACCGAGCTGATAATTAAGGCCCGAAGAAGTCCCTTTTGTCTACGCCAAATTAGTTGCATTTACAAATAACTTTAAATTGGCCAGGGCCAAAAAGCGAACTCTGGCCATGTTCTGTTGTGCCGTTTGCTGTGTGCTGCAGACTCGTTTCGTTTCCGCTTCTGGCTTAGTCGGTCTGAGCGGCTCGGCACTGCAGTAATAACTGGCTGTGCAACTAATTTAGTTGCTATTCCCCAATGTGCTGGCCAGGACTCGACTTTTAATGAATGTGCCAGCCAGAAGAAGGAGAGAACAACCGAGTGCGAGTGCGGGTATTGTGCATAAATTCTGGTTGCCTATCTGCAGGCGCCGGAAATTGCGCAATTTTCTAGATGTTTTCACCCAGAAATTTTTCCGAATTTTCCTTTGCATCTCTCTCGGCTTTTCGCCTTTGTCTTGCAGTCCACTGGCTGCAGGATTCACGCCTCAGCGGCGCTCACCTTCGCCTCGTTTGGCATTCAATGAAAATTAATTTTAATTGACTTTCGCTGAGCGCGGAGGTGGTGGCGGTGGACCAGGCTCTGGGGCATGTCAATATTTACATGCCACGCATAAATTATCTACACATTTAGGCAACACGCATTAGCCACCACAATGGCCAATTTCCGAGGCGAGCTGCCGACTGACCCGCGGCCCAGAGCTCCATATATATAGTTGGTCCAGCTTATTAACAGGCCAACACGCACGCACATTCGGAGCTGGCCAAAAGCGCAGGCAATCAAAATTATCCTGGCCCCCGGCCACGCCCCCTTGGTCGGCCAAAGCCATCGAACTTTTACGCATTGTTTATGTTAACAAAATGTAAATAAATGAGCCGTACAAACGACAACGACGAAAGCGACAACAAAGGGCAATTAAATTCCGGGCCACGCAGGACGATGTCGCTGAGGAGGACTAAGGACAACAACAGGTGTGCAGGTTTACAGGGCTGGCTTAGCCAACAAAGGAACCAAAACAAAAATACCTAACAAACGGAAAAAGAAGCAAAGAAAAAAAGGAAAGCAAAACCAAATAAATCAAACTGGGGGCAGACAGGCGCACACGCACTCCCCATCCCGCCCGGATTATTCCCTGAATTTTGTGCCAGTAAAAGCAGGACTTGACCGGCGGCAGGACATTGTGTATCGAACGTTTTATCGTTTATGCAGCCACTTGGTCGTCGCCGTCGCCGTCACCGTCACCGTCATCGTCCTCGTCGCTGTTTGCTCAAGTGGCTCGCGTGTTAATTGTCGGGGAATGTGCATAACACGGCGATAACAATGAACTGCCAACTCCTCGGCTCCCGGGCACCTCGAGTTCCTTGAGCTGCCTTCGAGTCGCGGCTAACGTGCTCGGTGACAATTCAAAATTAACTGTCCAAGTGGCGGCGGCGCTGGAAAAGCAGCGCATAATGAAATGGAGCAGGGAACGCATAAATAAGGCCGAAAAGCCGCAAGGAAAGCGAGGCAGCGGAAGTGCGACTTTGCCACGCAGCTCTTGGCTGCGAGTGAAGAAAAGTCTGGGGC
This sequence comes from Drosophila triauraria, assembly GCA_014170255.2. NCBI lineage: Eukaryota > Metazoa > Arthropoda > Insecta > Diptera > Drosophilidae > Drosophila > Drosophila triauraria. Next base: position 23,978,259 of record CM024337.1, read on the forward strand.
GAAAACGTTGCACTTGCTCCGTTAACAAAGATCGATGGCCTGGGTTTTAATTGCTGGCACCACACTTTCTTTATTAAAGCTAAGATCGATTTGTATACCTTTCCAGGGTATCATAATACATATATTGTATAGGTGTATATATATCATAGGAACACTTGCAAACTTCAAGGGTATATAAGCTTTGGCCTCCCGAAGTTAGCTTCCTTTCTTGTTGTATATAAATAAAAAGTGTATTAAATGCAAGGCATTTTCTTTTAAATTAAAGTAATTATCAACAGCTCTTATCTTTATTTTACTTGCAAAGGTGAGCTAGAAGCCATCTCTGAAGCTAAATGAATTTTCTACATATTTTATGGTTTATCTTAAAGGCACCTGGTATCTTACAAGCACGTCCACTAAATGCCCTCCTCCATTAAAGTCACTTCCGTTTATTTTTATCGCTTTTAATTGCGTTTATTTTGGGGTGTCGCTCCTTGGGCCATTGTCTATTTTCCGTTTTCCTTCTTGCTGCTTGTCGCCTCGCGGTTTGCTCATTTGTCGCCGTGTGTTCGCTCGTTTATTTTATTTAGCAATTTATTTCACACATTGCCATTTCCCTAGCGGTCGCTTCGTCTTCTGGCGGTTACTGTTTTTAATTTTTGGCCATTATGAGCGGACGGCCGTACGGAGATCGAGAGCCAGTGCCCCCGTTTCCGGGATTCTGGGATCCCAGTCCCAGTCCCAGGCAGGCCAAAATTATGGCCACACATATAAATTGTCAAGCGACCATTCATCTTGCAGAATAAATGTTGCAATTTGTTGGCTTTTGCTTGGCGCGGCGGACCCGAAAGAAGATGGCTACCGCTAGATAGCCCCCCACCCCACACACATACACACACACACACAGACAAGCACTGGCACACCATCCCTTTCGCACGCACAAAAGTATGCTACGTTTTTTATTCGGCGTGCCCATCCGTTTGAGTTTATGTGTCGCACCTTTGGTGACCGCGGGTCGTCGGGGTGCCGACCCCAAAACGAGGGCTGTAAATTCTATTGCACTGCCCCCGTATGTGTGTGTGTGTGTGTGTGAGGCGACACAAATAACTCACAGTTTGCAGTAGCCGCGCTAGTGGCGCCCGAGCCGAGGGACCTTTCATTAGACGGAACTGGGAACTGAAACCGACTTTGGCCTGCCTCCGCTGACCATTTGCGGGCATATATTTGCGCACAATTAATTATTATAAATGTCGTGGTCTCCGGGAAACAGCATCCGGATCCGGAGCGAAGGCGAGCGAGCCGAGTCGGACTGCAGGCGAGCGAAATTGTTTATGAAAATTTATGATTACAATATTAGTATGTCGCAGTGAATCTTTCCTGCAACTGGCCACTGGCCCTGGCCTTTGTCTTTTAAATTATGGCCCCCTGCATTTTATTTATTCGTTTCAGGCTTGCCATCACAACTGCAATTGCATTCCACTGGCAGAAGGCCCTGAATATTCAGCAAACACCCCATGGCAGGCAGGTGTACCCTCGCAGGTGGGCACACACACAAATCTGTGTGCTTGTACGGCAAGCTGATTATGATTATCGCCTCTTTATCCGGCACTGTTTGCCGCCAATACACATGTGCCGGGGTGCGAGTGTTTGGATTGGTATTGATACCCTGTTTACAATTGATTTCACACGACTTCATTCACGTTTATTCACAAGAAAAACTTTTTAATGCCTTCGAGAGCAAACAAACCGAGCGATGAAAGCTCACAGATACACGCGCACACCCGAACAACCGCACACACCCGCACAGCCGATGACAGTCACAAAAGGTCGCTCTGATGTTGCCAACATTTCCTTTTTTTCCATTCCGTTTTCCTTTCCCCGATTTCCCCCTCTCTCTGATTTATATTTGCTTAAATGATCTTTTATTTATTTACTTAACGATTTTTGATTTATTTATTCTCCTTCTGCGGCAAGTAGGAGGGATTACTTAATGGGTATTGGCTGGGCTAGCGAGGGCCCTGCTCAGCAGGAACATTATTTCCACATTTATCATCCCAAGCATTTTTCTCTCAAACACTAATTCGGGCACCTCGCCCCTCTGTCAAACTTCATGCAGCTAATTATGCGCTAAGTAGACACCGACACATACACACAGCAAGGGGGCAAGGTGTCCGTAATTTATGGCCGCGATTGCAGCCAAAAATCCTTTGTCGAAAAGTTGCAAATACCTGGAACTTAATGCTGGACTTTGAACTGGCGCGTAGCGTTGCAAAGCAGCGCCCCAAAATATGATAAATGTTGTGCGGAAGCCAGCGGACAAGCGCCCTCTCCAATCCCAGTCCCAGCCACAGTCCGCAAAACCCACCAAGTCCAACAGAGCCAACGGATGGCCAAGGGGCCTTCAATACGCGAATATGCGAGCCATCGCTGAATGGCAACGGAATCCGCAGCCGTTGCAACGGAATCTATGGGCCGGGCTCTGGCATCTCGGCCACCGGCATTGTGCGTGTGCTAATGCAGCAGATAAACACTGCCAAATGCCATGAAAATCTTCGCTTATTTGTCACAGCATGCGGCCCCAGGAGCGCTTTCCCATCTGCAGTTGCAGTTGCAGTTGCAGCCCGCAGTTTACAGTCCTGTGCAGGGGGTGGAAAATTAAAGACGCGCCTGCTGCCTGAGCTGGTCAATGGGCGCGGAAATTGAATCATAATGAGCCCGGCTTGCGGTGGCCCAGCAGACAGTCCTAACTTTGTTTTGGGCCGCTTTTCACACGCTGCCAAAACGTTTCCGCTTCCGCTGGCAGTCTCAACAGCAACTTCGTGTGCGCGTATATATTTTTTGAGCACTTTTTTTTTGGGGAAGCAAAAGTTTCGCACCCGCCAGAAGCGCTGACACTTCAAGGGACTGGCCAAAACAGAAATTTCGCGACTGCCGTAATGCAACTTTCGCTGGCAGTTGAGCCAGCAGCCAGCAGCCAACATCCTGCAGTCGCAGCAAACAAGCCGGAAACGTGGACAGCCCTTTGAACTGCATCGTGAATGGCACTCTAGTAAAAGCGGTTTCCATGTCACACAGTTCGAATATTATAAAGTGCATTAAGTATTTACCCAAAAAGTCACTTATGTAACGAAACGAGTGAAGAACACAGGCAGTAGTTTCATATTAAATATCTGCTTAAATTTTATATATTTATATATTTATTATTCCTGAGTTGGGTTCTCCATTAACTTTTTATAAAATCTTCCTCCTTAGAGAAAGCCCATACCTAGTAATTAAATGTATTGTAAAATAAAAGCAAATGTCACTTTAACTTTTGATTGAGGCCAGCCCACCTTTAATTAAATATTATAATTTGCTAATGCTTCACTACAATTTCTCGCCGCACCTGTCCTAGTCCCTTTTCAAACCCTTGCCCTCAGTCAAAGGGAATGTATTTAATTATATTTAATTGACATTTTTCTTTGGCAGCTTGAAGAAGTATTAAGTTCTTGCTTTGATATCTCAGTCGCTTGGGCTGACACATATTTCGGAATTACATTTTTGTCGGCAGCCACTCCTGCCCACCCACACCAGGACCCCTTTCCATTTGCCGTTGCCACACTCGTATTATCTCGCGGTTGCCGTGGCGCCTAAGTTTGGCAACCGCCTGCAAAATATGCACTCGGCACGAACCTTCCGCGATCCCGTCCCGGCTCACTTAGCCCGGCTCAGGCATTCGTGCTACTCGAACTCGAACTCATTTGGAATTTTTTTCTAATTACTTTAGGGATTAATTTGGAGCAGCCAGCAAAGTGCACACACACACCAGCGCAGATATTTACATGTATTACGTGCAACACGTTTCTTTACTTTTAATTTCAATTACTTTCATTACGCGAGGCAAATGCGTTCAAATGAAGCAAAACAGGCAGCAAAGGCAACAAAACAGCAAAAAAGAAGCAAAAATATAAATATATTCCCGGGAATATTATGGCTACAACACCCGCACTCACCGAGTGTGTGTGTGCCTTTACACATGAGCGTAATAAAAAAGTGTTCTGGGGAAAAGTCGAGCGTAGAAAAAAGTTAACTTATTAATTTTCATAAGAGTAATTTTGTGTATTTTATGTTTGATGTGTGTGTGTGTGTGTGTGTGTGTCGGGAGTCGGGCCAAGACAAACAAACAGAGGTACGTATACGTACACGGACGAGGATCAACCACAGCAACAAATGGTGCAGCGGTGTGAGTGGGCCGGGCGCCGTTAAACGGTTAAGGACATGCAAAAAGGGCGCGCTCTGATGAGTTGATGAAGTGTTCAACGCCTGGCTGGCTCCGCGGGACACCGAATGGGCGGGCGGCAGTGGGTTAAGGGGGCAGCGGCTCGGCTCGGCTCGCTGCGGCATGGGGTTAAGGGTTTCGGGGTTTCGGGGCTTCGGAGCTTCGAGGGGGGACAACCCGCGGCGCAAATAAAAAGTCAGGTTTTTAACTAAATGACTTTTTGTTGTTGTGCACACGCATTGCTACACACAAACGCACTCAGTGCGGCAACAACGTGCATGTTGGGCGTTGTATCGTAATTATTTTGATGGCGGCAGCCTTTTTTACACACACACTCGCAGGCTTTGGTGAACAGCTGCGGCCGAAATATTATTTGGGAGTTCTGTAAGAATCCCTACAAAATTGTAGCCTACAATGAACAAGAAATATTCTATACAATTCGATACAATTTATTATCGGAATAATTAGATCAAACGGTTTAAAAAAGTCGGGATAGTTTTAGTTTAGTTTATTATTTAGGTTTTAGCTATAAACAAGCATTTAATATTCCATTATTTTATATATAGTCATTAAATGTTTAATCTAATGTACTAAAATTAAAGGCATATAAAATCAAATAAAAGATTTACAAAATATTGTCAAAGACTTATAAAGATATTGTTAAAGAAAATGTAATCCAAACCAAGCTAGATGAATTTTTAGGCTTAACCGAAACTAAGCTTCCAAAATCATCGAAAAATATGAACAAAATCGTCTCTTCATTTTTAAAAAATTAATTATTTAATTACCTATATCGTTAGCCCTCTTTGGTTATCCCAAGTCTCCAAACTTCTGGCCTCTACTGTGGCCGAATGTGTGGCGGCGTTAAGTAAAATGGTCAGGACCTTACCTTTCGTTTTGGTGACCCACTGCCCCCTCCGACTCTGAGCTGTCCTGCCACCAGAGTGAGCGAGTGTGTGTGTTTAGGTTGTGTGTGTGTGTGTGAGTAAGTGTGTATTGCGGCTGTCTCGTTGATTATGCGCTGATAACAAATTATTCACTTGGGAGCACACTTCAGCCGACTTTGGCAAACACACACTCGCACTCGCACTCAAACACCCGCACAATCGCACAGGAGACGCGTGGGCTTTGCCTGGATTACATGAGACCATTGGCTTGGGAGGTCCTGGGAGTTGTTCTATGTACACACGCCCTCCTCGCGCCTTCAGAGCCCCCTCGTCAACCCACTCCCCATGAGGCCCGACGCCCCTGCTTCATGACCTGCGTGCCGAAAATTAATGAAAAGCCACCAGAGCCGCCTCCACCGCCGCCGCTGACGCTGCCTATTTGTGTTTGCTTTTTGTATATTCGATTTTGCTTTTTGTTTTGGGGACCGGTGACATTGTGATAACAATCAGCGACTTTTTAGAGGCATTAGGCCCGGCATTATGCATACGCAGCGTGGCCGTTGGGAATATGAAAGGACCTCGGTCTCGTCGAGTGCGTAAGTGGGCGAATACCTTCGTAGATCTCCGGATTGCGCCACAATCAATATATCGACATGTGGGAAAGGGTAACCCTCTAAGAATATAAAAAAGTGTATTAAAAGAGTTGAGCCACAAAAGAAAATTGTATTGCTTAAATTTAAAAAGGTCTAAAATAATTAACTGCGAAGAGAGCTATCTTTCCTGGCTATTTACTTAACTACAGTAAAAACATAATGAGTTTTCAGGTAACAACATAAAACTATCCTTCAGAAAAAGACTGTAGATGAAGAGATCCTTTTGAAAGTACACTGCAATGCCACCATCTCAGCTTTAATCGATTTTGGATCTAGTTTTATTGACCAACGGCGGATCAAAATCATATGCTGGAACTGTTAAATCCTTTTGAGCTTTCGTTTCGAAGAGGCGGAGCTACGGGGGCTGTCTCATAAAAATAACAATTCCGAAATCAAACGCTGGCGGAAATAGACAGCACAACTTCCGGGCCGAGTGCCGCTGATGGGCCAATAAAAAGGACACAACTGGACAAACGCCCCCCAGAGGCCGCTCCCACTGTTCGCCCTGCCCGGGCATCCTCCCACTGTTGTTTTATTATGCGAAACAAGCGAAGAAACAAACAAGAGGAATGCCAGCAAATTCGTGTTTAAAAAATAACAACTACACAGCGTCGTCGGGGGCGGTAGAGGCGGTGCGGTGCGGGCGTGGCAGCTGCGACAGTCGTAGAAGGAGTCGCCATTTATCTTAATCTACCTTTTAACTTATCTCGTTGCCTGGGCTTGAACTTCTTTTCCTCGATCCGGCTCGAATCCGGCCATCCCGCAGAGCCCTGTGTTCTGTTCTTTTCTGCTGGCGGCTATGCTTTGCTTTTGTTGCAACAAAAATCAATTAATTATTTATCACTTAAACTCTCCGCCACTTGTCATTATGTCATTGTTTACTCATTGCCGGGGGGCCACGAGGGAAAATGTAGGAAAAGCGAGAAAACGAGCCCCGGCCTTCCTCGACTTTATCAATACTCAATTGAGATGGAGGATGCTGGAGTAGATGCTGGATGGTGGGCCTTCTGGGTGGGATCGGACCGGGGCATTAGCTGACCCCATTGATGTTTGTGCGCTTAACTTCTTGCCGGCAGTTTGTCTCAGCGGGCCTCTGTCGTGGCTGAGAATCTTCGAGCGCCATTGCCGTTTCTCCTCCTATTTTATTTTACTTAATACTTATGCTGGCGTTTTTTTTTTCTTTTGCTTCCTTCCTCCTTCGAGTCTGCCAATGTCGTCGCTTTGGCCTTTTGCAACAATCGAAATCCCCAATTGACAAAAAGAAAACCAATTTAGCAGACAACGACAACTGTTGTGGTTGTGTTGGCTCCGACTCTGCCTCTGCCTCCGACTCGAGTCCTCATTCCCAGCTGTGATAAATTCATCAGGTGAATGCCGAGGCATGGCGCAAATATGCTGCTCCACTGAGCCCCTATCCTGCTCCATCCCATACCCAGCTCCCTTCTCAAATCACCTCCCTGGCTGCTGCTGCTGGAGGAGGTCCTTGATGTGGCTGACTTCGGTTTGCTGCGGCTTGGCTGTCGCCGCATCAAACGACAATTGAATTTGCCATGTTGAAAACTTGGTCGGCCACCGCCACAATATCGACTCGAGGCTCACAAGGTCCCTCGATCTCCCAGTGCAGGTACACTCTAAAAAAAAGTAAGATAACTTACATTGTATTTTAAGAATCATTCTACGTGAGCATAGTAGTACACAGTATAATATATGTGAAACATTTCCAGTCATTTTTATTCAGGTTATAACAGAGGCTGACTGCATTTTTAAATTTATTTATTTCAAAAAATATATGTAGTAAAAGGTAAGATACTTTTTATTTAATATATATTTTTTATTATTCCTGTTTTCTTAGTGCACATTCTGAAAGCCCAGGCTGGAACGGTAGCCAGGACATGCAGCATTCCACATGCCTTGCCGCACATTCCTTGGCCAGTCGTTGTTATTTATTTAGTTTTGTTAGCCGTTGGCATGCCTTCAATTAATGTCAATTCGTTTTTAAGTAAGATATCGATAGCAGGACGAACAGGCGGCCCTAACAGGATCTCCCGCACTCGACACGGAACGCATCAGGCGAAATGAAAACGTATGGGCCCGGCAATTTGTCTATATTTGGAGCCCTCAGTAATATACCCAATAAGGGCATACGGCGGCCAGCTGGGCCCACGGCCAGGTGATCAGGCTCCATCATCAGGACAGTTGATGTGTAGATATAAACTTAATGCTAATGCCTTGTCCTCGTCATCGTCAGCGCTGGGGACTCGACTACCACTAGCACTCGTCTAATGGAGGGAAGGGTAGCAAAAATATTTTCCATTATGTTTGAATGCAATAAATTACCTGTAAAGGCAACGACAAAAACCACACGCACACACACCTACGGGGGGATATGGGCCACAGGATATGGGCTAAAGGATAAGGGATCGGGGGCCATATGTACGCACATTAATTTACTTTTGTTGTCACTTTGCCAGTGGGCCGCATTCGAAGTGCGCTGCCGGCATGGAAATAAAACAAATACAAATACAAATGACAAAGCGGAGACAGAGCCAGAGCCATGGACAGAGCCTGGGACAGGGACGCAGGATAGAGACGGACAGAGGCTCCTTGGTCTCGACTGGATATGTAAATGTGTAGCGCACACATTTCGGGCCGAGTGTAATGGAATTGTATGACATTACTTTTAATTAAAAGCGCACAACATTTTTGGCCAGCCAGTTGAGTGCCAGGCTTTCAGTCCCTGTCGCTCCCGGTGAAAAGGCTTTCCTCTCTCACTCTCTTTTGGCAGCTAGGTGTGAAGTGTTTTCCATTTGGGACAATGGACAGCGGACAGTGGGACGCAAGGGGTTAAGCCGGCCTAGCACTCATTGTTAGACAGCTGCCAAGTCATAAAGACGCTCGACACTCGGCACACTGGGGCGCAAGCAATGTATTTATCAATCGCATTAAATCTGAGAGCAGCAACGGAAATTGCATGCAATTCAATTGCAATCAAGGAAAATGGTCAAGTTCTGGAAAAGAAACAGAATGAGGTCGCCAAGACCGTACTCTCTGTCCTCCACTTGAACACAATTACAAGTGGAGCGAGCGGATGGCAGATAAATCAGGAGTTTAGCGGATAAAACAGCTCAAGGATGCGGCGAGTGTGTGCCCTATCTCATTTATAAATGGGACAAGTTCCCACTCGCAGAAAATTATGGATTCTACGATTTATAAGTCCTGTCCGTCTTTTAAACAAGATTATGGTATTTATCATGTATTTATTTAATTATGAAAATACCTCAGCTATAACTTAAACTTATTGAAAGACAATCCGCATTATTCCTGACTTTGTTAATATTCTTTCCAGGATCCAATAGTAGAGCATTCCTTTTTTTCGACTGTAATTAAATGGCAAATGCTGGTTGAGAGGACTTTGTCAAGGGTTTAGGGACATTTCATACATTCGTACATAAGTATATAAATTGCTTGGCCAGAGATCACAAACGGTAAGTGCAATAAGACAGAGACTTGCGATTGCCGAAAAACAAGAGTACATTTTGAAGCGAATGGAATCCTTTCATTCCGTCCCATCGAGATCTGCGCCCTCTGATTCTGTGGTTTAAATAAAAACAATATCGAATTGCTGCCCCCGCGCACACACACTTTATGGGGGCCGCGTAAAAACCCAAAATTGCAAATAATGCGAATCACGTGGCTCGCTGTGACCCAACGCACAAAAAACAGTGGGGAGTGTGTATTTTTTGTGGGGCCGAAGGCTTAGGTGGGTTGGGGGAGCCAGAAGTACAAAGAGTGCAAAGAGCAGGGATCCTATCGCACAATCAACCATTACCGAACGCGATTCGAGTTGGGCACGAGAGCATTTCGATTCGCAGGCAAATCATAAAAACGAATGAGTAAAATCAAATGGAAAATCAATGAAGCCAGCCATCAATTGCGTTCTGGGGGTTTTTGGGCCGCGTCACCCGCGGTTTGCATAAATTCCATTCCATTCCACTCCACGCTGCCGCGGGGCCGAAAGGATACAGGATACCCGTGGAGGGGCATGTATAGACCGTAATGCAGCAGCCCCCGGAATTATTATTTTTATTTCGAAACGTTTTCCGAACGCTTTTAATTGGGCTGCATGGGGCATCATCGCATCAGCTTCGGGTATTTTATGCAAAATCAACAATGGCGCTGCCACAATCGCGGCGAGGGGCGGAAAAACATTTCCCCGAAGTGGGTGGCTGGCTCGTTTCCATTCGACCGCTGAACCCAAAATAATTAAAAGTATTTTGGCGTCTGTAAAGTAATTTTTAATTAAGTTGAAGTGCGCCGAAAGTGCGTGGGGGTTGGTGTTTCGGGGGCTGTCGTAGGTTGCTTATTACCGTGCATAAACATAAACAATTTTAGAAATTAAATGATAATTTCGGAATATTTACATAATTTTATGCATTATCTCAGCGGCGGCGGGGGCAGTGGTGGAAATATGGCAACTTTAGTTGACTTGTTTTTGCAGCTTTTCATTTTCACGCCACCAAATAAGGATAGATGTCGGTGGATAGGAATTAAGATGTTGACTTGGCTCCTGGGGTCTCTTTTTGTCAGTTTTCCTCGCTTCCCTTCTTGGCAAATATTTGGCTTATGAAATTCCATTGTTTTTGGCAAGAGCCGAGCACGTTGCTTTAATCTCAATCCAAGCGATTGCTATCATCAGCCACCAAATTGATTTTAGTTTCATTTACGTTTCCGGCCTTCTCCAGGATGCGCTCCGTCCGAGTGTCCGCCGCCGTTGCATTTGGCAGGACTGCCGCATAAATATTTATGACGAGCCGGAGGGGGGCGTGGTGTTTTAGCCTCGTTTTTGGATGCCGGCCAAGTGCAATGAAATTCTATTTGCGACCCTTGCGAAGTGGGTTTTTTCTCCCCTCTTTCCGGTTTCAAGTTTTAATTAAGTGCAATTTCGAGGGCGTACCACTTTTTATTGAGAGGGATCCTGAGAAGTGATGGCAAATTACCAGACATTCGAGAGATATATCTGCTGAAAAATGTAATACCCTGTTCACATTAGGCACCAGCTCCAGCTCCAGCTCCCAGCTCCCAGCTCCCCTTTTCCCCTCGCTCCAAGCGCGAAAACTTAATTAGCAAACATTTTTAATGGCACCAGCAGTAGCAGTAGCAGAAATTTTAATGTTCCCGGCAATTTGGTTATAAATTACAACTATTATTTTAATATTTTCACACATTTTTGTTGGCCAGCGAGAGGCGAGGAGAGAGTGAAAAGTGGGAAAATGGTAAAATGGGAAAAGGGAAAGCGAGTGTCTGGTTGTAAGTAACATTATTTGCACCTCCACGAAACTCACAAGCAGCCGGCAATTATTGAAATAAATTTACGAGCCTGAAACAAATTATGGCGAGGAAATGGAACAATCCCCGACCTCAGAGAAGGCGGCTAATGAGAGCGTCGGCAAAGTGAAATGAAGGAGCTGCGCGAACGAGGAGGAGTTGGGGCCCGGGCCCGAAGAGGTTGCCACATTGTTATGAAACTTTGCATATGAATGATAATAAAAAGGGGTGACTTCGGGGAAAGAATACATTAATATGCTGCATAATTATGCGATAACCCAGCCAGGGTGGCTAGAGCGGGCACGGGATACGCTCTCGTATCCATCTCTGTCTCTGTCTCCTTTCGCTTGGAATATGGCATAACATAACATAACGGTACAACAACGTTAGCGCTAATGATGCCGACACCGAACAGAGGTGTGTGCCAGGTGTGCGTGCCGGTGTGCACGAGAGGGTGTAAGTATTGGGTGTTACATGCTGCCAAGTACTCCCCAAAGTGCCCCTAAATGCAAGAAATGACAGTCATTTCATATTTGTTGTCCTCCAAGGGCCGCACACTCTCTCCCGCTCGCTCCTGCTCTGCGGATCTCGTGTCATAAAATTAAATACTTCACTGGAGAATTAAATGCAGTAAAAAGTGAGCGTGACCCGCTCCCCCGCTGCCGCAGCTCTGGAAACACACCTTCGCCTTCGGCACTCCAGCATTAGATGGGGGTTAAATAGGACACACAACAAGTCCTTGCAAATACCTGGGGCGTTGCTCCGGCTGACAACTGTAAAATAAAGCTAATAATAAGTTAAAAGCTGAAAGTGCTTTCTGTATTACGATTATTACGGATTGCCCTGCTCTCTGACTGGGAATACGATCCCTCCCCCGTCCGAGGATTCGCTGGCCAAGCCGTGGGATGACAGTAATAAATACATAAACTGCAAATGCCGAACAACACAAACGGCAGACAGCCAGCCAGCCAGCTGCAGGCGCATTAAGCCATCCCGCACTCCATTAGATGGCCCGGGATCCCCGCCCCCAGAGGAGTCCAGTCGGGTCGTAAAGAATTTGTACAGGTGTATTAGCCGTTAGGTCGTGCTTTAAGCCATCTTACCTGGGTGAGTTGCCGGCACAAACAGAGAAATCTCACAGCGGGCCAAATGGGATATGCTTCGCTGTGGAATTGAAGTGGATGACCACAGCTCCTTCGTTTTCTTTAACTGTTTGAGATTGAGTTTATATCTTAAATTTAATTTCTTAAGCTATAATGTTATAAATTTATTAATTCCCGGAAACCTACATTATTATGTTTGAATTTCGATGGCGATTTATCGATTAACTTAGCGAGATGCATTTGCCAGCCAAGCGCTGCGTCAGAATTTGGGATTCTTGGCCGCCGTATAATACATTCATGTGGCCTTCCATCCATCCATTCCAAGCATCCATCAGTCCTCGCATCCAATCGTCCATCCGTTCAGTCATTTATCGCTCGAACCGCAGTTGCGGCCGCATTCACATTCTCATTTCCATTCCCATTCCCATTCCCGTTTCGAATCGAATTGCATTTGGCCGGAAATTGCATGAGCCCGATTGCTATAATTAAAACTAAGTAGCGCTGATTTAGCCAAGATGTTCCACTGAGGTCGGCGGTTAAGCCGGATCCCAAGCCGACACCGACTCCGAATCCGCTCGCCAGTCTTTGCCTGACTTCCCTTTACTTGTCTTGTCTTGAGCAGGCGGCGATGCGGTTTTGTTAAAATTACATTTGCTAAAGTTTTATCGCAGCTGCGGCAGTGGCGAAGGCAGTGCCATGATATCAGCGCCGTAATTAATTGCGGCCGCTGCATTTCAGGGTGGCCATGGCAATTGTGGCGTGCAAATTAAAAGCCAGCAGGGCAGGCAAAGGCTTGTTCATGTTCTGCGAAAAAGTTGAGGAAAACAGAGCAAAAACAGAGCCCTGGAAAAAACACAATAAAGCGCTAGCCAATAACAGGCGGGGTAAAGGTTGTCGAGGAGCAGGCAGGGCAAAATAAACAGCAACAGGAGAAATAGGAAAAGGGAAAAGTGGCGGCGACGGCAGCTGTAACCAGATCCAAAACCATCGATGGAAGACGAATAAAAATAGGAGTTCGTATAATAATAAAACGCGGGCGAACCGCGGAATATCCTGTCGGCAATTTACGGTTGGCACAAGCGAAATAAAACAACCAGATCGAACACTTGGGGAAAACGGATTGGGGATCTAAAATATATTTTATATATTTTATAAAATTATTTTAAGCATCATAATAATTCGGTTCGGTTTCGAAATAATTTTTGCAAGGCACTAGTTTCCTGAAAAAAAATCTTTACTACTTGTTCTACATTAAATTTCATATCCAAAGTTAACAAAATAATTCTCACTGTTGTAGGCCGCAGGCTCGGGGAAATGTCTTCGATTTCAAAGTGCTGCTCGCGCTGTGGTTGCTGCAGCCGCTAATGGTGGTGCGGCGTGGGTGGAGCGGTGTGGTGCGGCGGCTGCTGGAGTGTTGCCGCTGACAACAACAATTCGGCAAGAGCCGCGGCAACGGCCGACGGAATACAGAGCTCGAAGGACTGGAACTCGAGAGGACAAAGCAGCCTAAAAGTGTCGCTGCAAATTGAGTGGGAAAGGCAACAAATCACATCAAAAACATATTTGAATATTTGCCGTCACTTAGCTTTCAGTGGGGCCAGGCCAGTGTTAGAGGCAGCTCTGGGTGTGGGTGTCGGCGTGGGTGCGCTGCTGAGTATTTGTGAGTGGAATCCGCGCCTGTGTGAGTGTGCCTTGGGTCGTGTTGCTTGGTGTCGATGTCGCTGCCAGTGTTTGACTAAGCGCCATGGAGGCGCAGTCAATGAAATCGACACTTTTCCAGCCTGCAAGTGTGCCGAAGAAGCTTTCAGTGAGGGCTACACAGGGAGAAAAATAGGTAGAGGTTATTGAAAACCATTTTTGGTTGGAAATTATATTTCTTAATGCAAAACTTTAGTGTTATTTGTTTATTCTAAAAGGGAAACAAATTAAAACCTAACTTAAAATTATCCTATATATTCTTTAATTAACTTATTTTTAGGATAGTAAAATTCCTAAATTTCTCGCCGTGCATTCACCGGCAAGTGCTGACTGATAAAGAGGTTAAATCTGTACAGTTTACTTTCGTCCGTGGATGTCTCTCGTTTTTCGGTAAGCAAAGCTTAACGGTTAGCTGACACTTTGCATACAGAGGCCTGGCAGGGCGCGGTGGATGGGAGTCCAAAAGGGGCTGAAAGAGGGTGGATGAAAGGGGGTACAGAGCCTATCCACCTGCCACGACATAGGTCTCCGCGTCTGTGTGTGTGTGCGTGCGAGTGCGATGTTTACATGTGTATTGTAAGTAAAATGCCTGAGGCTAAAGTGTACATTACGAAGTTTTAAATTACACAAAAATGTACATACAAGCGCACACAATGTACAAAAGGAGAGTGACAGGGAAAGAGCGCCAAGGGAAGGAAAGGGAGAAGGAACCGCAAGGATATGCGGTGGCCTGTGCGCGTCATTCTTCGCTACTTAGATTTGTCCACTGAAATGCACAAAAAACAATAACGCAGCCTTAAGAATATATTGAACAAGGAAGCTGACTTCGGAGAGCCGAAGCTTACATAACCTTGCAGTTTGCTAATTTAGAAAAGGCTATCACTTTCTTTTTGGCTATAAGAGGCTCTCAAGAAGTCCTCAAATTCGAGTATTTATTGATAACGAAAGTAATTCGGAAAATATAATAGCTTTTTTGGACAAACGAGAAAGTAATCTAACTTCGATAAGCCGAAGATTGTATACCTTAGCAGTCTGCAATTGGAATATTGAAAATTGATCCATTTTCATATAAATCAACTGATCGATTCTGTGGCAGCTCTATAATTTACATAGTTGTAATAAAATTAAGCCGTAAAATATTGTTTTCTGTAAAAATAATAATGGTAATTTATACATCATAACAAATTTTGTTCCCAGTGTATGTGTGTACTTACGATCTCAGCTGGTAATGGAATGAAGTGGGTGGCTGTGGGCACAAAAAGGGGCCAAGTGAGTCCTGCGGGTGTTGTATCAATGGCAACTCCGGGATTGGCGGCTGCACGTGTCAAAATTTGCGCAAAGGATATACAAAGTAACTCATGCTAATTTCGCCATTGTTGGCGAGTGATGAGGGGTGGAAATGGGAAAAGCGTTCGGAGGTGGGGGGCGAGGAAAATCCACCGCCATCGATTTGCGTTCGTGTGTGCGAGAGCGCGGCTTTTGTGGAAATTATAAAGCGGTG
Organism: Drosophila triauraria; assembly: GCA_014170255.2. Taxonomy (NCBI): domain Eukaryota; kingdom Metazoa; phylum Arthropoda; class Insecta; order Diptera; family Drosophilidae; genus Drosophila; species Drosophila triauraria. Next base: position 23,993,663 of record CM024337.1, read on the forward strand.
TGAGTCTGGTGTAATGGATAATGGTTAAGTGGAGTGGAATTGTAATTTCTATTAAAACGGAACGAAAAGTTCCTTATCTGGGAACCGATGTGCCGAGAGGTTTTCCATTAAACAGACGACGCTTCCAGGTCTGGCTGGGTGTCAGTCACTATTAGGCAAAAGTGTGCTTTGAAATTCCATTTCGATATTCGTTGTTCCTCTGTCATTACGGGATGTTATCTGTTCGGGGAATAAAGAGGCCAGGATCGACTTCTTCACTCAGCTCTGGGTGGGCCCCCAATGGGTCAGCCGGGCTTCGGCTTAAGCTTTAATTTTAGCTAAGCAAGCACATTGACAACCTAAAATGGTACACACTACAGCCATTTGCCCTTACACTGTAAATATATTATAATAAAAATTGTTTTAAAATAAATGTATATCTGAAGAAAAGTTAGGCACATTTTAAGGGACTGCAAAAGCTATACAAATATGGCCCAAAGTTTTAATAATTATGCATAATTAATTAATTAAACAATATCAAATTCAGTACTCTTTATTTCTTTGGTAAATAAACCCCACAAATTCTTAGCTTAAAAAATGCACAAATTAATCTTTTATTCTCTAGTTTAATTAAAATTGATTGCAGCTTTTTTTCTAGAGTGCAGACTTTGCATATTTACCCGAAAATACGTGAAGCCCTCACTTAGAGATGCACATGCACCCACACACACTCGGCATAGCATGGCAGTTCTCGGAGAAAATTGCAATTTCGGTTTTATTTTATCTTAATTGAGAAGCCGACTTGTAGTTACGGCTCTGAAAGCAAATAGCAGCCAGGCAACTGCTAATTGACTGGCCTATGTCGAGACCTTTGACTTTCGAAGGTTGCCAATCAATCCCCCGAGTTCTCCGCCCCTTTGTCACCTGCTTTGGTAAATACAATTTGCGGTCAAATTATGTAGGCTAGGGCTAACTGGCCTAATTTAACTGCCTTTTTAAATGCCAAATGCCAAATGGCCAAAGACAAATGCGAAATGCCGAGCACAGTTGGAGCTCCTCAAGCTGAAACAGTGTCAGCTAATTGCGCCTGGCAAGCGCTAATATTTCAGCCCGATTGCAGCCCATAATTATTGGGCATCGCATCGGGAGCACGAACATTCCATACGTTGGCATTTGATGGCAATTTCAGCTTTGAGCTTCGAGCACCCCAAGAAATTTCCACTGGCAACAGCTGCTAACGTCTGGCAATTGCAATTGCATCGAAAGCAGCATCCCCGTGACCCCGTTTGGGCAATTCATTTCCATTATCATTATCAAAACTTTTCTGCTTTTCTCTGCTGCCCGAGATGGGATTTTATACCTTCTACTACGGACTCGGAGTGGGGATTTGCACTGGATGCCATCCTAAGTTGGAGATCTGATTGAAAACAATTGTGAAATTTCGTAGAAATAAATTAAAAGATAATTTTAAGGGTTCAATTAAGGAATACAGAATACATTCTACATTGGATTTAATTATGAAATGATATATCCTAGTTAGGTTTATAAATTATTGAGTTCTTTAATATTTTATTTAATTCTTGAGCCGTAGTTCTGTGCAAAACAAGTGGTTCAGAAGTAGCTATCCTCTTTTAATACCTTCTTTAAAATCCCCAAGAAGAAGGTGGACAGGTACTTATCAGTCGATTCTTCGGTTCGAGTTTCCTCATTTGTTTTTTCTTCTTCCCCTTGACGGGCGGGTGTGATTTACGCGACCTTGTGATGGGGGTGGGCTTGAATGCGTGGGTGGGGGTGTGTGTCTGCGAGTGTCTTAGATGGCAGCATCATCATCAGGAGCAGTAGCAACCGCCGCACTTCTTAAAAAAGCAATTACATTAAAAAGGATATGCTTGAGGCAGCCCTTTTTGCTCCTTTCCTTCTCCTGACTGGCTGGCTGCTCACATTACATATACGTAATCGCAATGCCCGCTTACGTGCCGCCGCTGGAGGACGATGTCTCCCGCCCTCGCCCGCGAATCGGGTCCTGGCCTCCGCCGAGCGAGTGTGTCTCTTAAATGTTCATTAAATTGGATTTTTAGTGCGCATCGTAAAAAATTCAAAGCGTCCATTTAATTCGCCCCGCCAACGGCCATAACAACAGCAGCACAGCTCATGGGCGGGCCAAAAAGTTGGGCAGAAGGTGCCTGTTCCGGTGCCGCTTGGTCAGCACTTCAATTCCGGAGGGGTCGTAAAAGCGCTCCAGTCGCAGGTCGTGAGCGGAACCGAGTGCTCGAAGACGTCGATTCAAATTGAAATATTTCGCAATCCTATTGATTTTCCCCCTAATGATCCACTGCATTTTCAATGGTCAATGCAGCACAAGTGCAGGGCATTAAGGAGAGCGGCTTTCCCATTTCCCCATTTCCCTGAAGCCTCAACTCTATTTTCCAACCATACCGCCTGTCATTATGTTGGGGCTCAGACTCTTATATTTTTTTTGCGCTCTGCGAGTGTCGTGGAAAAACCTTTTTACGGCAAATTGTGCTGCATTTTAAGCGGAAATGATGCGCATCCTGCGGCATCACATCCTGGCCACAAAATGGCCACCCCCCCTTTTGTTTTTCTTTCACCGAAAAATATTTGCATATTCATCTCAAAAACAAAACACCAACTTCCAGCCGGGAAAAGACAAACGGCAAACGGCATGAAAAAATAAAATAAACATTTGAAAGAAGAAAGCGGCAGCCGCAGCCGCAGCAGCAGGAAGGAGCAAAGTTTAATGGCCAACATGGCCATGACCAGTGCACTGCACTCTGAGAAAATACAGGTAATTTATAAAGACATTAGAGAGGTACATAAGTCTGCAAGCTCTTTAATAATATCTTTAAAATAAAGTACATAAAACTGGTCAAAACCAAAAACCGAACTATTGTAAGACAAGTAGGTAAGAGTATAAGCCCTTGTTTCTTATTCCGGTTATCATTTAAAAGTATAAAGCTTAAACTATAAACCAAAAATAATATTGAAGTCTATAAGATAGTAGGCTTCACGTAATGGATAACATTACCATAATAGCCTTCTTTCATATAAGGGTAGGGTAATAATTAAATAAATGGTAATTACTCAAGGTACTTTATATTAGTTCGTAACTGGAATGGTTTAATGACATCATTTTCTAGAGTGTAAATCGTTGGTTATGGCTGTTTCAGGCGGTGGGTGCCCGAGATCGGGGGAACGTGCCTGCAAGCCATCTCTGGCCCATTAGGGACTGCCTCCTGCCGCCGCACCGTCACCGAGAACTGCGGCAAAATTGGCAAAAAAATCGAAATAATTGACACCAACAACGGTATAAGACGTGGCTAAGGAGGTGGGGCTTGGGTGATTATCGGCCAGTCGGCCGATGTATTCAATATTTTTAATATGGCCCAAATTTGTGCCTATACGCTTAAGCCTAAAACTATGCTTGACTATGTATTCAATATATTCAATGGGTCGTTGTACCTAGTTTTTTTCGGTGCACCGGCGCCGCGTCAGCGGACGATGTGATGTATTTTCTAATTGCCTTATCGCTTTCAGCGTTGACGGGCGCTCGAGCGCGAGGACTCAAAGTCCTTTGACGATGAGTGGACACTTTTGGGGTCCGGCCATGGGAAAAAAAGGAACAGCACACAGATACGGAGAAGAAGCAGTGTTAATTGCAATTTGCGTTTGTAGTCGTGTTCGGCGGACACTTTGAAAAGTGTTTGCATTGCGAAATGGATTTTGGCCCTGCGTCTGCAGTGGAAATATTTCATAAGCGCTGGCCAAAAGGATCAATTAATGTCAACCGCCATGCGAGAGCGACAAACTGTTTGACATCGAATTTGGTGGATATTGCGCGAACCCGGATTGCAGTTCGCCATTTGCCTAATTGCCAGGACCGAGAGACGATCCAGGTACTTGGCACTTGGGGTTAATTGAAAGCCACGAGCCAGGTGAGAGGCTGGGCAGCAAGAAGTGTGGACAAGTTTTGCGAAAAAGAAAAGGGGACTCACCTCGCATGCAAACTTTCGAGCACTTTGCCGGCTTGAAAGATGAGGCCAAACTTGCGGATATATCCTGCAGGATGTGGAGAGGCAGAGCCCTTGGCTGAGGCAGGACAGCAAATTTATGGCATTGACCACAGAATGTGTTAGTGAGTCCCAACATGTGAGTGCCACTGCTGCTGCTCCTGCTGCTGCTGCAGCTGAAAGTTCACTTTGTAAGTAACTTTTGGGCAAAGTCTGGCAAGTGCGCTACTAAATAAAAATTTATGGGGACAGGGGACAGGGGACAGGGGACTTAGGGGGCCGCAAGGTGGGCCGGACTATTGCCCAGACACTTGACCACTTCCACACTTATGCAATTATGAAATTGCCATAGAAAGTGACACTTTTATTCGTCATCCTGCCGGCATTGTCCTGTGCCTCTGCCTTGGCCGGGGGGAAAATGAAGAAAATTGCGCAACGAAAACTCTTAACAAAGTCATTTGGTCCAGATGCTGCCAGTTAAGTTAGTGAGAGCTCCAGACCAGTTCTCCATCCCCCCTGTTTCCCCGACAAACATCAGCCGATTTCCCGGGGATAGGAGTTTCCCGAGCTGCCTTGGCACAACACATGTGGTTAAGGCCTGCCAAGTGGACTGCGAAGGGTTAAGCAAGCGGCCTGGAATTTCGGCCAAAGTGTGCTACTTAAGGGCGGGCAGATGGATCCACCCCCGCACACACACGCACGCACTCCGGTCACTTACTGTAATTGTCTCTGCCCCAGCGGGAAACTAAGGCGGCGCAAATTAAGTGCAGAAAGCGATTACTGGACAAGGCTTGAACACGCAAAGAAAAACATCATCAGTTATTATAATCATTCTTTAATATTTGTTCAACTTTTTAAAGAGCAGCTTTTGTAAAGTCTGAAATATATTTTTATTTTTTAAAAAGCTATACTTAGTTGTATTTAATGCATTAAAATAAGATCTGATGAACCAAAGGAGTTTCTTTTAGTGCAATATGGAGAGAGTGGAGTTGAAACAGCTCCCAAGTGTCGCAGTCGAATCGTCAGGGTCAAGGCGGAGCGTTTGATGAACTTGTGGGAAGAGTCCTTGACAAGACGGGTGGCTTAGCTCGAGGAGGAGGTGGCTCTATCACCATAACTTTGGCACAATATGCTGCGCAAGTTTCGCAGCTGAACTTCGTCTGAATTTCTCCGAGACATTTACTTATCTGGTCGGACACGTGGCCAGCAATTGTCTTTGGCAATTGTCACAAACGGCGGCAGTAAACTAGTTGAGTTTCAACTCGTTCTCTTTATTTCAGCAAGGCGCAATAAATATTCCGCCATTTGCTTTCAATTTGCTGATTCTGTTTCAGCATTGTCTCCGCAGGAATTTTCATTGCTAGAAGCTCCGTTATATACCCTTGCAGAGGATATTATAATTTTGACCAGATGTTTGCAACGCAGTGAAGGAGGCATCTCCGACCCCAAAAAGTAATAAATGGTCAAAAATTTAACAAATAATATATTTTTTTAAATTTCGTATCTAAATATTCAAATTTATTAGCCTGGTAAAAACTAACACAGAACAGATCTCCAAATTGAAAAAAAATGCAATTTTGGCTTAGTTATACCTTTTCTGAATTAGCAAATTGCAAGGGTATGTAAACTTCGGCTTTCCGTAGTTGGTTCATTGCTTGTTTGCAGTCTATTCATTTTCTGATACATAACTATTCATTTGTTTGATCTTGGAAACATATTCAGAGTTCTGCTTATCAAATGCAGCTGTCTTTTTGGTCGGAAACTTCTTTGAGGTTGGATTGTCCCCTCATGAGCAAATCTTAAGGCGTTTCAGGCATCTCCCTCGTTGCTAGTTTCGCAACGAGAAACTCACTTCAGGAAGCTCACAAATATAAAGGCAACATTTGGCAGTGCATTTCATTGCAACCGGAAAAGTGGCTCCGGTGCTTATGTGCTGGTGGTAATTCTCCTTAAGCACGCAAAAAATTTATTATAAGCGGCCATTAACTTATTTTATAGTGGGCTTAATAAACACATACTAAATTATTTTAATGCTTAAAAAGGTCTTATTTGAGAAAGAGATCTTTATAGTTTATTCATGGGTTAGGCAACTCTTTATAAAAAGCCATATGATATATCTATAATAAATTTTTTTATAATAATACTTAGAATTATATAAATCGTTCTTAATAACATATCCTGTTGATATGTGAATCTGGGTGGTGTACATTTTCTTTTGCAGTGAGTGTGGACAATAAAGCCTCGGGAAAGGAAGCATGCAGGATCTGCTGCTTTAAGGCACCCTGCTGCTGCTCCTTTTGCCGAATACTTAGATGCTGTCGCATCCTGGCAGCTTGGCTCATCTTCAGCTCCGCTGCCATTTGCGTCTTCATTCGGCAATTTCCACTTGCTGCTCTGGCAACTTTCGGGCATCGTCTCCTCTTGGCTGCGTCTTTTATTGTTTCAAATTTTATTGCTGCATCAGTTTGTGGCAGACACACATGCAGACGGAGCAGCAGCACGAACTTCTTCTAGCTCAAAGGGATGTGGGATCTGGGATCAGGGCCCTTTCTCTGGTGCATTTTTATTGATGCCCGTCCAAGTGCTCCACTTTCGCCGCTGGCGGGTCACATTTTATGGCCTGGTCACTTCGCAGTCAGCTGCAAAAGCAGTTTCTAATCTTTTGATTATGTACGACGGACGCAGTCGGGAGTTTTGTGCATATGGCATTTGGAATTCGAACTTCTATTTGCCGCCATTTATTTATGGCTCAATCAATAAAGAATATAAATTACGGTTATTGTTGTTCCTCAACTGCCAGTGCACGGGTGTTAGTGTTGCTGCTGCGTGTTGTGCGGAAAATCAGCCATCGTGCAAAGGTCAGTCAGCAGTTGTTGTTGCTGACGTTGGCGTTCGCGTTCGCAGCTTTATTTGCGCATCTTCTTCTTCCCTGCAATGTCCGGCCATTGGCATTGGTAGTGGTGGTGGTGTTGGTATTGGCATTGGTGTTGGTATCCTTCCATGACCACACGTGCAACCGCCAATGTTTGTTCATGTTGCTGCCGCTGCTGTTGCTGCTGCTGGTGCTGCTGCTGCTGCAACGTTGCTGTTGCAACGGCAGCATCAGGCTCTTGTTGACTCGGTTTCCTGTGTGTTTGCAGCGCTTATGCAGCCCAGCCTTGGCAGCAACAACATTCAGGTCTTCCGTCCATACAAAGCGCTTTATGTTTGCCTTTAATTTGCGTTCGGCGCCTTGGCGAATGCAGCGATTTTTCTGTTTGCCGCGAACAATGCCGGTGGGGCACAAAGAATGCGCTTCCATAACATCAGCTTGCAATGGTCTGAGAAATTGATTGATTTAAGGGGCCTTTAAGGGGCTAAAAATTCACAAAAGCATATTTTAAACCATAAAAAAAATTACAGTAGTTGGAAAGCATATTAATAGGCATTTCCTGCACAAACTCGCATCAAGAATTATTTAAGGAGCAGCAGCAGCCAGTGAAAGTCTGAGTTGATACGTAAATGTAATTAGAGCAAATATGCCATAAGTCCTTATTGGATTACCGATTACTTCAATCTCTTTATCCTTCCACATTTCCCTTTCCGCTCATTTCTGTCTCAAGTTATGCCAGGAATTGATTGAAAATCAAACCAAAACCCTCGAACTTTTTTAAGCGTGTTTGAGTAATCCTGAATGCATTGTACCATAAATATAAACACAAACAGAACACGCACACCAGTAGCACCCACACACAGGCACATCAAAGAAACGGCAATGGGGCGATCCTTTGGAAATTCCAACCATAAAACAGAGCATGAGCAAAATGTTTGCAAAAGAAATGTAAAAGCTGGGAAAAAAACACAAAAAATTGCATATTAATTATGTTTTTTCTGGCACAGTTCCACTACTAGGCGGTAAAGAGTTCGAAGGGGTCCGCAGGGCGGCGAAGGGAGGAATATTTTTTACTTTGAACGTTCCGGGGGCCGTGGCAGATGGTGAACAACAGAAACTAGTTCGGGTTGTGTATTGGGGGCGTGCAAAGTGTTTTGCCAGAGAGTAAGTGTGTAAGGTCCTGTACACCTGGAGAAGAATATAACAAATATACTGAATACTTATTTGACAGACTTGATTTTGCTTTTCTCTGATCCACAGTTTTGCAGAAATAAAAATGTCAAATAAGGGCTTCAGTCTCTTGTAGCATGTATATATTGCCGACACTTGCACCCCTAGGTGATCGAATTAAAAACGAATACAGTAAACAACTAAACAGTTGAATTCTCAGGTTGTTCTTTGATCTCCTTTTGGTAAAACTCCATCAAAGCTTGTGTGTTTAGTTTGGCAATGCGCTTCAGATAGGTAACATAGTCCACATCGCTATCCAGGCCCACGATCTCGCAGTACAGGGAGCCCATCTTCAGGTTTAAACCCTCCAGGGCCTCATAAATCTCGCACTCCTTGCTCTCGGGCTCGTCCAAGTAATCAAGCTTAATCTTTTCGCGTTTAGTCACAAATCGAAGGGTAGCTGCCGGGTCCTTCATGTCAACAGTAAGGGCCAACATGTCCGTCTTGACCTTTTCGAGCGTGGACAACTTGAGCTTCAGCTTCTCGTTCAGGAGCTTGAGTACATTCCGGCACTGCTGAGTCTTAGCACTCAGGCGATCCTTTATGTCCATAATGTCGACATTCTGGTTCTCAGGACTGGACAAAAACTCGCGCACATCCGTGATGCGATCCACCTGGGGAACGGCCAGCTCGGGAGACCGGTTTTTGCAGCTAATAAGCTCTGAGACATTGTCAATACCGTCGCCTTGGCTCATCTTAGCACGGATATTTTTCAAATATTAAAATTTTCACTTGTATAATATCTGTTTAAATATATTTCTGATGTTCTCGGATCGAAGGGGTAAAAGGGTCAGCTGTAGGCAGCAAACTATCCAGTGACTACTGCCTGTGAAATTTTTTTTTCTCAGTGAACCTTTACCTGTGCCTGACTTTTATAAATACACTCACTCACACACTTGCCAGTGCACCCCTTGCATTGAGCCTGCGTGGATCGGTGCGAGTGTGTTAGTCTCTCAAAGGTGTTTGTGTTTAGCCGCATTCTGTTTGCTTACAGTTTTTGCATGGCTTTCAGCACACACACAAGCACAGGGACACCCCGAAAACACACCCCACACGCATACGGCAGCTCATTCTCCTCATGTTTGCCATTATCTTACATGGCGCTGGGCTCTCAGCACTTCTTTTTTTCACCGGCGTTCCGCTTTCCCGGCTTCCCCCTTCCTTGGCAGCGGCTGGCAACTAAAAATGGAAAATTGAACAACAACTTCTGCTCGTTTTGCTGCCCGAGCGAGCGGAAGTCCACAGTGCCGGTGCCAGAGCCTGGGCTTCTGCCTGTTTTCCTCAGCCCACTTTTCCACGCAATGTTTTCCTTTGCCGCACTCACACACACACTCAAGTGCCGTTAATGGCAGTGGCCGGGGGACAGGTGCGCGGGGGACGGCTGCAGGCGACTATCAAACTGCAAGGTTAAGCCATAATGAAAGTAAAATGATGTACAAAATTGCTGCCCCTGCTGGTCCAATGCGAAAAAAAGGAATGGAGATTCAGGGACGAGGAAGCAACATCGTCACACGTTCACAGTACCCTCGAAGGGGTGAGGTGAAGTGGGTGGCGAGGTCACTGCCATCATGAAAAAACCCCAGGCATGCCACGGAGGGTTTTCCCCTTTATTATTGAACATGTTTTGCATAGTACAGTTATGGAGAATTTAAATATAGAACAAACCAGGGAACCTTTACTTACCTCTAAGTATTAAAATGAATTAAAATTGGCAAGTTTTAATAATCTGAATATATTATATAAATAAATAGTATTAATAAATATATTATTACAACTTCAGAGCATATAGTTTTAGTTCTAACAAAGTTAAATTTATTAACTTAAAGAAAAATATGCTGTAATTTCAGTTTTCGTCAAAATAACTTCCTGCTATCAGCGATAATATTTGTTGTTAGCTTTTATATATATTAAAAATTTAATACTTTTAAAATATTTTTGCTGTTACAGGTAGCTGGCATTGCAGTGCACTGATAGGGAAATCATTTACAAACGAACTTCGGTCACTCGCAATCGAGACCCATACCTCCACATCCGTCTGCTTGCAAATTAATTACATAAAAATATGCCGCAACACTTTGGGCTGCCATATTTCGTTTTTAAGCTTTTATTTCACCATTTATTTTGGAGGTAAATGTGCAGGAGGTGCAGCAGGATATGGCAGTCCCATGCGGCTGGCTTCCAAGGATGTTGGCGTTGCAGCGTCAAGAGTGCGGTGTGTGTGCGGCATGAAGCCCGAGTACGCGATACATGTGCGAGCTGTATATGGGCTCCGATCCGTCCGTTGCCTTTATTTGCCTTCATGCGTTTATCGTGGCTCCACCGGCAGCAACAACAACATGGCTGCGGAGACGTGATGGGGAGCCGTTGTTTGTCTTTAATTATGTTTGGACGCGATGCCATTTTTGCGCTGGCCAGGACCTACTTATGTGCGTTCCGAGCCTGCCAAGCAGCCTGGAGTTGGCAACGAAGCGGAGCGGAGCGTTGGCCTCGTTCGGTTCCACTCTTTCCACACTTGGAACATTATTGTGTCTAAACTTTGAATAAACAATCAAAATGTATGCTTATAAAAATATTTAATAAATGCCAGCACCCATTTATTTTGCTGAAATATATACAAACATAAACCGGGAATACTCTGATAGAACTTAATTTGTTTAACTCTTTAAAAATTCCAATCAAAGTGAAACTTCTTATTCCTAATCTTTAAAAATACCTATAAATAATAATATATTTTTGTGTGCTTTCACCTTGCCAGTGTTATGGACACTCAAATAATTTGTTAAAGTGCAACAGCAGTTCCTTTTTGCCCTGCACTCGCCCGCAGTTATTATGCAGCAACGCCTTCGGCGAAAATAAAATTAAACGATAACATTTCCTTTTCATTTGCGCACGCATAAAATTTCAGTGAACCCATGTACCATCTACCACCTACCAGCTGCCAAGACTGACGCCTTTCGGCCCAGACGGGCTAATACGAGCTGCTGGCATCGGCGACAAATGAAGCAAGGAAGTGAAAGGAGTGCAACATTTTCCATTTCGAACGCATGGAATTAATTAAAAGAAGCGATCGGAAATATTGATTGCTCACGCTTCGATACTGGGACTTGTACTGGCACTCCGTAGCTCGTAATTTTAATTGGCAGCCGGGGCAGAGCAGCTGCAGCTCCAACTCCTCCCTTTATTGCAAGCAAATTTACTCCAGATGAGTGCGAGTTCCGGGACAAGTTGGTTCACCAACAGGCCGCGGCTCCAGCCGGACAGCTTCATTTCGCGACACTGCATGTCAAAGTGAAATATTGGCTGGAGACATGTAATAAATTTTAAAATTTTTTATTATGCGCTGCAGCAAAAATGCGGGCAAGCTGGCAGGACAAGCCAACGCATTGCCGCCAAAGTGGTTTGCACGGGTGCCTGCGTGTCTGTCATGCGTGTCCTCACCACAGACACATACGCGCTCACACACACACACGCCCTTCGCACACACACACATGCAGTGTCGGTGTACTGATTCAGCGGCTCCTCACTGTGGCGTGAATCGTAAATCAACGATTTAGGCGCACATGCAGCGACTGAGGCAAATTTTTTAACCATTCTTTTTTGCAGTTGTTTCGTCCTCCATCTCTCTTCTCGCCATTTGACATTTTTGGCCCATCTACTATGGAGGCTATTGCAGTTGGCAATGCCCTGCAATAACTTTATCGCGATACGGGAGGGATTAGCATTACCCTGCACTTGAATATAAATAAAAAAGTTTATTTTCTTTACGAACGAAAGTAAATACACAAAAATCAGTGGACCACTTTCTTTATATATTCACCGCACTAAAATTTCAATTAATTAACTTAAAGAGCACGAAAATTCTCATATTTTCATTTATAATAAAATATCAGATATATTTTAACGAAACTGTATCCGGTGTTATGTTTAATAAAGTGTCGCTAAGGAAGTCCAGCTTATGGTAGCAGTTTTTATTTGCATTTTACAATTACTGTTGAGATTCTTAAGAACTTGTCAAATAATTAGTAGTATTATTTTCGCATCTGGATTAAGGAACATGACTTAACAAATTATATTTAAAAAAAGCTCATTAAGGCGTCAGTGCAAGCCTAAACCATTGCTCATTTGCCCGCGTCCAACGCTGCGTATACGCAATAACGCGTTATTCTGTTACACTCACGTTACACTCACACTTACACTCATAGCGGCCGGGAAAACACCGTCAACACATCAGCATGATACTGTTTCCGTTGCCGCAGCATCACGGGCCATGGAGGCAGCCCTTCTCATGACATATTGATTTGATGCCCCGGCTATGTCGAGAATTTCCATTAAATTCGCCTCCCAAAAGGTCGGCGAGCGAAGACCGATAGAGCAGCAAAAAGATAGGCTGAAAATGGGAAAGCTGTACAGGCATTTGCCATTAGAAGCGCAGCACCAGAGCCGTTCTATCCGGGTTTTTGCAATTGCAAATCGCGCGAAAAATTGCGACGCACATCAATCAGGGGCAAGCGGAATAACAACGATGACGACGACGACGAACGGCGGCTGGGTAAAATATTAAATTGGCTATTGTTGCCTAATTGAAAACATAATTAGCCTTAATTTATTAGCTAGACACGCAGCGCGTCCAACGGGGACGGGTGATGTTGTGCCAGGTCTATCGATTACAGTCCATCGTTGCGTTGCCGCTGGAAAAGCGCGTCAAGAAAATCAGAGCGACACATCGATGGCCGGGCAAAGGGTTTGACGGGGGAAAAGGCTGCTCGACACGGCCGTAATTTAATTAATCCATGCAAGCGTAGCGCTGCAAAAACATGGCTACACTAGGCTACATGGACAACTAGTTGGGAAAATTTCAAGGAATTTATGAGCATTAATCAATTATAATACCAAAACTAGCTCACCCTCAACAATTTGATAGTTTATTTAAGGGAGAAATTAAAAAATTGCCTTATCTTGTAGGTGAGTGGCAATCGGTTAGACTCTGCGGTCTTAAGATTCCAGTTTGGTTAACCAGTGTGCTTGGCTGCCATTGATGTAGCTGCTGCTAATACCTTAACTAAATATATAATGTTGCAGCAGCTCCTGGCCACGATCCTGGGTAAACTTGAGAGCTGAGCTTGCCAGCCGTCCTGCCGTCCTGCCGTCCTGCCGCGATGTCCTTGGCATCCTCGCCGTCGTAGTCGTTGCCTGTCGTTGTTTCGGAGTCGCAGTGTCGCTTGCAGGCGCAGTTAGTTAATGCTGCACATTATTTCGACAAGAACAACAATCTCGGAGACTTTTTCGCCTGTTTTTCGCTTGGCAGTCTCCTTCGGCTCCTGTCGCTGCCAGAAGGACTAACTAGGTTTTTTGACAGGCTCATGCATGTGACTTTGTCGTTTATAACTGCCATCCGCCGTGCACATGTATTGGCATCCTTCGCTGCGCGCTCTGTGTGTGTGTGTGCAATGGCGCTTGTAAATGTCTGCTGGTGCAAAAGTCTTGTATCCTTCTTTCAGCTCCGTGCATTCATTTTAATTTTGAAACTTGTACTTCCCGGCTTTCCTCACACACACACATGCTGGCTGGGAGGCCCTGTCTGCTACTGCTACTGCCACTGTATGTGTGTGCGATCCATATTACTTCCGGTGCACGTTACGTATACGGCAAATGTTCCGCTGCCTGTTTCCTTCTCTTTGCCACACAACTAATTATTTTTCGCTTGACAATGAAAATGTTTAAGTTTAATTAAATGCATCTTGCGCTGCTTTCTTTCTGTCTCCCCGATGTCCTTGTTATTGCTATTGTTGCCGCTGCACCTGATGCTGGCTGCGTGTGTCCCAAACAACAACAAGCACCAACAGCCATGACAACAAATGGAACAACTTTTGCTGCAGTGGCTGGCAGTAAATTTATGCTGCCTTTTCGCCATTCGGAGCGTGTTAAACGTACTCGGGATTGCAGGGAGCCATGTCCCCGGTTGGCCCTTCCTTGTCCTGCGTCCTGCGATAAAGTTGCGACTGGGAGGCGCAAAGTGAAATATGCAGCTAATTGCTGCCCTTTGAATCGAATACAAAATAAATGCATTGAACGTGCAGTATATAGAGTGTATCCTGGGCTGATTTATTTATTTACATTATAAGGATGTACTTGAAAAATATATTACAAATTTGAAATCAAACATATTGCAGAGCCATATCTTGACACTTTAAATATTTATTTATATTTTAAAGCCCTTTTCATGAATTCCTTTTAAGTATTTATCATTCTGTGTTTATGTGATCTTTCCAAGTCATTGACTGAAATAACTGACATGTCCCGACCCCCTGAAATATATGCTTTTTAAGCTCCTCTACGTAGCCACCTGCTGCCGCAAATATGCTTTGACAAACAAAACTATTTGTCTTGGCTTGACTTTCGGCAAGAGTTGCTACCGAACCATTGGGAATCAATGGACGTAAAAATGCCTGAAAAACGATGCGGCGTACAGAGGCATTTTGGCCCAAAGCGAAGGCTGCCTACGCAGCCAAAAAATGGGAGGAAAAAGGAGGGTTGCCCTACTCCCGCACTAGTCATGCCGTTGATAAATTTTTAAGCCGCTCTAAACACTCACTAACACAACTTATGCAGTTTATGCCCGCAACGAGTTCGTGGCGAAGGCTCGTACACATTGGCACACACAATCGCGAACTCACTTTGAAGGCGGCAAAAAATTATTCTAAAATTCTTGCAAACAATTTCGTAGAACTGGCCCAGATCCTCCTTCCCTTTCGCCGTGTTTGTGTGTTTGTTTGGCAACTTGCTGACTCGCTGGGTGACGCTTTTCGGGCATTACATACATTTTGGGCTCTTAGACTGGGAGAAAATGTTCTAATATTCATATTATTATTGAAAGTATTTTAATAGAAAAAGGAGAAGTTGTATGTTCAAGTCCTGGCGTATTTATAAAACCTTTAAATAATAAATTTTATTTGAAGCGTCTTTAAATCTAATATAAATTGTCACTTCCTGAAAAATGTGCCTTAATTATGGTTGATAAGGGAAAGGACTAGCTGAAGCTAGCTCTCTTTTAATTATCAGATATATTGGATTTAATGCTTATACAAATATTTTAAACTTGTATATCCCTTATATATTTAATATTAAATTCCTTGCATTACCTTGATTAATACATTTTTTTTCTCTGTGCTCTCCTCATGTTTGCAAACGTGTTTTGTCGGTGTCGCGTCCATGTCGGCGTGCTAATGTTTATAAATGCTGCGTGGCGGAGAGTCCTTTGAATATTTTAATATGATTTAATATTAAACATCATGGCGGGGAGGGGGAAGTGAGATCAAGATAACAAAGGCTTAGAGGACGCTTTCATTGCGTCGCCAGGCGCCGGGCCCAAGTTGCGAATATTAAGTAAATGTTTTGAATAGTTCTCCGCCAAGTTATTTGGGTTAAGATTTTTTCGCCACACCACCCCCGAAGCGTAAACCGAAAAAGCTGGCTAAAATACATACTATACATATATGGCTGGGTCCAATTGCCGGATTCTGGTGTGTGTAAAGAGCTCAAATAAACGCATTTTAATTCAAAGTTTTTGGCTTGTCTTTTGTGCGGGGAACCCCCATCCGAACCCTTAACCCCACCGCAGCCCGCCCCCGCTTTGGCCCAAGCTCGTGTGTTTGCGTTCGCCATTTTGTGTGCGGTTGAGCGTGTTTGTTAAAAGCTTTGAAAAGATTTGCCATGTAATCGCATGCGGCAGAGGGACACGTCGGCAAAGGCAGGCGGCAGGCGGCAGGACGCAGGACGCAGGACATGGCGCGCCAACATGCTAAATCGCTTTGATGACATTGTTAATTTGACATACTTGGGTTTCTTTCCCGCTTTCGCTCTCGCTTCTGGCCGCTGTATCACTTGACTCCGGCCTGTTTGTATAGGCTTTGATTGCCACATAAAAGGCCCATATAAAATATGAATAAAAACTTTTGTAGTGCGCAGCACAATGAGAGCGATAAGTTGGACGCATGACGGCACCAAAAGCATACCAAATACCGAATACCGAATGGGATATCAGAATGCATAATCACTGTGGCCGGCTTCCCGATCCCGACCCCCAATAAAATGGAAATAGTTTCTTGTCGCCGATCGCCATTCCCATCACAAGTGCCCAAGATTAATGAGATAAAACACTGACAGTAAATACACTCGATAAAATCGCGGAACGCGCTATGTAGTCATAAAATGAAAAGGCTAATAAAAATTGTAAAGTGTACTCTGGCTAAATGTTTTCCGCAATTATAAAAGCGTTTTGATGGTATGAAAATGCCCAAGCTGTAACCTATTAGAGTGAAAGCGTTTCTCCTTGAAGGAAGGCGAGGATAAACCTATTACTGTATTGATTTGAAGAGATTCAGTGTTCCAAAGGAAGTCTTGCAGTCCTTTGAGACCTACCCTTGCCTCAGTTCCATTCAGCTGGCTGCAATCACCACGTAATATGCTAAGTAAGTGGAAAAAGTGTGTGAAATGTATAAATGAGACGCATACGCACCGTTGTCCCGCCACTGTGCAACTGTGTGTGACCGACTGGGTGTGCGCACATGTCAGCTACACATGTCTGAGTACATCCCCGGCAACTGCAAATGCAGCTGCAGACAAGAAGACGAAATGTAGACAAGTTGTCGTCATGTTGGCATGCTTTGCGAGCGGCGACGCCGGCGGCAGGTGACAGCCAACGCCTTGCCGTAGGCACTATCTCGGCATGCCGCTCCAAGGAGCTGGGGGAATCTGCGCCGCCAAGAATCCCAGAATCGCAGGACCCAGAATCCACAATCCAGGATGCAAGTGCAGCTGCCGGCGGCCGGAGGACGAGCAGAAGAAGCAATCACACATGCTTTCACTTGTCGCCCGGCAGGCATTGCGTTCGTTGTCTTGTCTTGTCTTTGGCTATGTCTGCTCATTATGTCTGCCGCAGTGTATGTTCCTACACTTGGAGTTAATAATAAATTTAATATTTAAACAAAAAATATTTAGTTTATTCACCGTTTTATACCTGGTACCCATAGGGTACAAGGGTATTATAAGTTACTGCCAATCGAGAATGTATGTAACAGGCAGAAGGAGGCATCTCCGACCCCATAAAGTATATATATTCTTGATCAGCATCACCAGCCGAGTCGATTTAGCCATGTCCGTCTGTCCGTCTGTCCGTCCGTGTGATACAACAGATCTGCTGCGTACAGCTGCAGAATTAGTCTTTTTTGAACGTTGCTCAATATGTTTTTAGTAACATTTGACTTTATTTGTCAACTTTTTGTTTTTTCCATATCCGTGTGCTATTTAATTTCACGGGCAATACTTTGGGTACCGGGTATCTCACAGTCGGTCACTCGACTGTAGCTTTCTCACTTGTTTTTGATTAAATTAATTTATTATTTTAATAATAGCTTTGTAAATGGTATGAAAGTATGGCCATTTAATCCGAATTTTTTCCCTGTGCACCTGCCAAAGTGTGCGTGTGTGTAATGGCAGCTGCTTATTCGGCAACAAGTTTTATTCGCATTTTTTTTTGGTCGCCCCAGCTAGCCAGAAGCAGCGGCGCTCGTGCGCTGAATTCTTCTTAATGAGCGACATCAAGTGTTGTATTAAATGTCAGTTCTGTGCTTATGTGCAGTATCTCTATCTCGTGGCTGTAGATGTGGGTAGATGTGTGTTAACCTCCCTCCCCAGAATCTCAGGACCGAGGGCCTGCCGCTGGGTGAGTGCCGGGCAAGTATCTGTAATAAAATTTGTAATGAGTTGCAGGCACGGAAAAAGGATTTTTGAGTGCAATTTATTTTATTTCAGCGCTTTTATTTTTATTTCCTCTTTCGCTTTGGTTCGCTTTTCTTTTGGCATATTTTTATGGCACTCGCACAGATACAGATACAGTTACAGTTACTACAGCTACAGATACAGATACAGATACAGAGATGGAGAGCTGCAGCTGCTTTTATGCTCTCGGCTATGGCATGTTTATTTCTGTTTGTATTCCATTTCTTATGATTTTTAATTACGCCCCCCGATCCGAGCCCTCCAACCCCTGCCTTTGTCCCATAAAACGTTGCATACTTTACGACGCTGCAGGGGCCGGCACTGGATCCGGGGACTTTGCAGCCGAATCTGGGAGCTGGGAGCTGCATCCGTTCCGTGGCCGAAACTGAAACAGAAACTGGAACTGAAACTGAAACCAAGCTGAGCTGCACTGCAGCTGGGCAACTTCATAGAGTTGCAAATTTATCGAATGGCCAAAAAGACAATTCATTACATGCTTAGCCATGGCCATCTCCCCTCGGATTCGAGCCAAGCAAAGCATTTGCATTTCAGATAATTGCCGCAGCGTTTTGTATGCATAGCCGTTGGCAGTTACCAGCTCCAGTTTCTGCCAATGGCCCAGCACCGGCCCCGGTCCCAGACCCCTTTCCCGGCCTTTTGGCCGGACAAGTGCGTCACAAGCTGGGCCATAAATTCAGGCCCGCATGTGCAGGGGTCACTGTGTGCCCGCCCCGGCCTTCTCCTGCGCCCTCTCACTCACTCTGGGCCAGTCTGTTTACAGTCATTGCTACAAATTGACAAATTCGCTGTCGCCTGTCACCCGCTTTTTACACCCGCTACTCATAGATCGCAAGGGTATACCATATCCTTGGAGGGGTTTGTAACAGGAAAGGGAAGTCTCTCTCTTTCTATAAAAAAAGTTCCTTATCAACACTGCTCGAGTTCCTTAAAATAAATACTTAATTTCAAAACATTTTAGTTATTAAAATACATAAAACAATCTTAATGCCGACAAGCATTAAAAAATAATTAGATATAACAATATTACCTTAATCTATTCAGTCAGGGATTACCATTTACTTAATGTTCACATTTTCCAATCTAAACTAAAATATTTTCTATTTTCTAGGATGTAGGGTATCTGCAATAGAATACCTCGACTTTATCCTTCCTTCCTTTTGCCTCTGGGGAAGGCAAATGAGATGGACAATCCTGGCCAAGCTGGAAATTCTGGCAATGGGGGTGTGGCACATAAATGATAACAGTCGCAAAGCGCTGATTCATTTACTAAATATTTGCATAGGCGGCCTTGTCAATGCTGCTGGTTCGTACTTTGCCTCTCCAGCGTTTGACCGGACAAAGTGACGCCGCCGGGCACTTTTTCGTATTCGCTTCTTTTTTTTTGTTTTTGGCCATGCGTGCTTGGGATCCTGGATTCAGCCTTAACCCCCCTGGACATCGGGCAGTGGGCAATGGGCACTGGACATTGGACGTTGGGCAAACATTGCTCAGATATGTTGGCCAAGATTTACGATTGGCGCATGTCAAAGGCTTAATGCGTGGCCTCACAGCGCTCCAGTCCGGTTTTTCTGTCTTTCTATTTGCTCAGCTTTATTAAAGGCCGCCCCACTTATGCCCAACCCCCTTTTTGGCCACCCATGATCGCGGCTGAACGGCGGTTTCTTCATTAATTAAATGCGTTGTCCGTCGAGGTTGTTTCGTATGCCGGCGGCTGACAAAAAGCATAAATATTGTAAAGCATAAAAATAAATAATACAGCCACACGCATATACTTGTAAGGGGAAATTTGTTTACACTCAGAGAAAAGAGTTATTTAAGGAAATTTTATTAAAAATAAATAATTAATCAATGAATAAAATGTATTAATAAAAAATTCCTGGGAAATAAACTTCAACTTTTAAATAAAAATTTAATTACAATTAATAAATTTCGACATATTTTTGATTAATATTTATTTAAGGAATCTACTTATCTGCCAAGGAGCTTTACGAGTTTTTCTCAGTGCCTTGTGTGTTTGTATTCCGCATACAAATTGCGGGCTCATGTCACCCATTGCAAAATATATGGGGGAAGCGGCAGAAATTGACTTTCTTGGAGGCTTCTTAAACTTGATTGTATGCAAATTGGGTCCGCTGCTGGAATTTAATTAACATGTTTTCGGCTTGGACAGCGACGTTGCGTGATTGAGCCATTTAATTGCCATCATTTCGTAGAGACCGCCACGAGCGCCTTGAAAAATCCGCCAGTGAATCGCATTGAAAATCACATCCTTTGAGCACACTCTCCTCCTCATTAGAGCTTGGCAAAGTCAGCTGTAACGTTGCTGTAACAGATTTCTGGCGCTTCCCCGGCCCTGCCAAGGACACACGTTCCGAATTTTAGCTCATTAAATACTTCAACCTTTGCTGCACACACAGAAAGCACCCACCCACACACGTAGACGTCAAAGGCCACAAAAAGCGAAGGAGCGGAATAAAAGTGGCAAACATTTTGAGGCAATTTCATTTCCCCCGAAGCATCAACAGAATCCCCACAGTCACTGATCACAGCAACAGCAACAAAGTAACGAAATGTGGAGGAAAAAAAAAGCAAAAGTTAACCACGTTGTCATGTTGCCATGCTTAAATTATAATGAAAAGGACTCGGGCAGCTCCTGGCTGCTCACGCACACACACTCGCGCAGCGTCAGTGTAACCTTATTTCGCCTTTCTCCTTGGTCCTTTCTCCTCCTTAGTGCTTTCGCCGGTCTCTCCCTCGTGCAACGACGAATGCACAAGTCGATTTCGTCCCATTGAAGGTTGTTTCTGTCGCTCTGCGAGTTTTCCGTTCCGCCCATTTTCCTCCAGCTCGGACTCGGACTCCGTCTCCCTCCCCCTTCCGCATTTCTCCACATTTTCTGAGGCGGAGCTGACTGGCATCACTTACCTCTCGGAAATGGGATCATCAGCCTGCCATTTCCTCGGTGCTCTGCATCACTAGACAACAGCCCCAGACATTTGGGGCCAAATGATTGTTTATGTGTACTGGATACACCTCGGAAAAAAATAATGTTCCGCTTAGAGGCAAGTCCTCGATTATGATGATTAGATTCGGTTTATTATTTATTTTTAAGTTATTCAAAAACAGAGTAGAGGAAAAAATATAGACCGAGACCCTTCAAAATAATTATATTTATTTAAGCTTACCTAATGAATCAACGAATCTGTTATAGAAATAATTTCTTAAAGGTGCGTAACTATTTCTTTTGAATTTTTTATCAAATACCACATCATTTTTATCCCTGTGTAACCCATTCTCTCTGTACGTTTGTGTGTGTGCTTGGGGCCATACATATTTAATATTTCATATGTCTGCAATGATTTTCTACGCCTTTCCAGCAGCTCCACAGTCCACATCCACAGTCCCTTGACGCGTCGCTGCGTATTATATTAAGTCCAAAATGAGGCTCCTGATGACGACGAATTGTCCTCGTCTGCCTCTGCTTTATTCCGCGCCCCAGCTCGGTTTGTTTGTTTGCCTCCTGTCACTGTTTATTTGTCACTGCCTGGCCTAATGCCTCCGCCACCCCCGACCCTGTGCCAGATACCAGAAACCATACGGCATACGCCATACACCATATATACATAGAGCATAGCATATAGGCTCTATAGCGGCAGCTCATGAGGATTCCGGAGCGGAGCGCCCATGTGTATTTCATTGCTGGCGTTGCCAGTTCCGGTTGACTTACGCGCCATGTTGACTGCAATTTGTATGGAGCACGGGCCGCGTTTCGCTTGGTTAGACTGCTGCTCGCCGGCCCATTCGGGAGCAGATCGCAGGCGAAGGCCACGCGCGCGCTTCCCTTTAAAAGGCAGAGAGCGCCCAGAGCTTAGAGCTCTGAGCTTTAATGCAATTTTAATTAGGCCAAGACCCGGGGTAGCACAAATTCTCAAATCTCAAACAAATTGACCATTGACTTTGCCCATAAACTCGGCAAGTCGCAAACTTTCGACGCTCTTCGAGGGCGTTTAGTTACCGGCACTTGTGCAAACACGCCGAAGCCGAAGCTTAACGCTTCTAATGTATGCGCATACACATCCTCCGATGGAGGAGCCACCAGAGCCACCTGCACCACCTGATCCTTCGGCCACCTTCCCACACTCACGCCAAATCATAAGAACGAGCCGAGTGGCTAAGAAAAATATGCTGCCTGCCACTGCTCGCCACTTCCCAGGCAGCTGGCTAAAATCACCGGCAAGGTAAAAGCCAACTAAGTAAAGTCAAAGTGTATAACCTGGACACGCCCACCGCCCACATGCAGTGAATGCACGGTGAGAAAGGGTTATACACCTCCGTAGAATTATAAACTTGCTAAGAGTTATCTGTGATAAACAATTATTTAGGACCTTGCCTAAAATAAGAAAGTTTCAATATAAAATCCATTCCAATAAATTAAAATAAGATAATTAATTTAATTAAAAACTAAACACGACTTCAATATGACTTTATTAAGGTACTTCCGATTGCTTTTACTTTTATATTGAACGTAAGATATTTCTACTGTTCCCAGTTTGGGACACCTTTGCTTAAACCTATTAATTCCTAAATTGTATTTACTGATTTGAGTGTAATGTATGTTATTATTAATGAACCCTAAATGTATCTTATTAAACCCTTAATTTCTCTCCATGTATAGGCTGCACTCGGCGCGTTGTCCCAAGTATTTCAGGAAATTTCATTGGTTTCGGCTCTACGCTTTGCACTTCTAACATAAATAGTTGAGCACTCTGACTCGGACTCGAAGCCAAGTGAATGAGTGGGCGTGGCCCGGGGGTGGACGACTCGGCGGAGCTCAGGGGCTGAGGGTGGCAAACATAAAGTTTTCACTGCATAAATAGTTGTCGAAAAATTGCGCATAAGTAGGCGACGATGCTTGGCATGCAAGTGTAAAAGATTCGGCCCGAAACTTTTCCACCCAAATGTGGCTAATGAAAAGTTTGCCCAGCGGGCCAGTCAAGTCCAGAAGTGCAGATTGCCATCCGCTTCAGAAATGCATAAAGGACAAAAATCCAGAAGATTTTTAATTAGTTTTTCGACTTTGGAGACCAGACATATATATGAGTTTATGAGTTGCTAAGATATCCTGCAACATTTTAATCAATTCAAAGTTCTAAGAAACTGTCTTAGGAAACCACAAAAAATGGATTGATAAGATCTTCAAGTGTTTTGATAGGTTGCAAAGTTATTAGAAATATTATTAGAATGAAATGGAAATCCAGGGTCTTTAATTAAGTTTTTATAGATTTTATAAGGGTAAGCTACAATTTTTAAAGCCCTTTTAGACCAGCTTATTAATAAAGGAGTTTTGATCTTAAGCTTTCCCTTTACATCGATCTTGAATCATTTGCATGGCTGACATTAGCAAATAGCACAGGACTCAAAAAAAGGAGAAATAACGCAGTTAAGCCCAATAGTAAAATCCACACTCACATGCACACACACGGGGTACCTCTTTCACAATTATAAGCAGCTTTATCAACTGCAATAGCACTTGTTCTTGCCTGGCAAATAAAATGATTCGGAGATTCATTCGTTTTGATGGAGATGGATTAAAAGCTCGTACGAGTGCGCATAGAAAAATGACCGGTCAGTATTAGGGATTTCCAAGTTTCCCCATATTCCTCGCCACTCTGTGCAATTGCAGTTGCACCTTGCCGAATCCCCTGCCCCCGCCCCGACCTCGCCCAGTACCCAGTGCTGGATGGAATAATCTGAAAGTAAGTATGCCAAGTTTTTGCGATGTTGGTAATGATGATGCCGTTGATGACTGGCTGAAATTTCATTGGCTCCGAGTCGGGGCCGGGCAGGGCATTAAATTTGAGAAATGCACAAATTTAGCTGCCAAGGACCGCTCACGCACTACTCCCACAAGCTGCTGGCATTGAGTGACTTCCGCTGCCAAATCCTGCATCCTTCAGCCTGCTCAGCTACTTCGCTGCACATCTGAACACTAACCGCCTTTGCCGCCTGGCATTTTGACTGCTCTCCGGCTGAATCCTGCTGGGCCACTAAAAAATTCCATTTGTAAACGGCAACCGCATTAAACCAAACTCATCTCCGGTTGTTAATGACTGCTGCCTGCCGCCTGTCGCTGGAAGACAAGACAAGCTGCGTAATATGCTCAGGCATCCAAGGCGACACGGAGACTTTAAAGGCCAATAACTGTGAGAAAAGATGAGCTTTTAACTGGATATATATATATATTTATATTTATATATATTTCTGTAATAAAACATATTCCTATAATTAAAACCAATAATACTGCAAAATTTAATTACCTTGTTGAAAATCAATCACTGCAATGACTAATAAATCTGAATTAGTTTATTGTGTGCAGTCGTACTGCTCATATATCTAGACACATTTATATTAACAATTGCATTGCATTTCATATTCAGTATTGAATTTAAAATTTGAGGCATATTTCTTATATATTTAACTATAAGGATTTTCCAGCATTTTCACTTGAAATGAATTTGTAACCTAACAACGAATTTAAGCAGTCTCCCATTGAGGGAAACGGAGTATATTTTTTCCAATTTTTGTTCTCTGTGAAAAGAGCTGCATACCCGCTCCTTTTTGCCTTGACGTCCTCCAGCCTTAACCAGTTGCAAACAATTGACGCAAATGAAAACTGACGCCCGCTAACTGTGACTCCGCTGCTCCTGCCATTGAGTGATGGGCCAGCAAGCATACGCCGTGTGAGCCGCGACTCGATTCGCGGCGCGTAAATGATACAGGCCAGGTGGGTGTCCTGCCGGGTGCTCATCTGGGTGGCTTTCCGGATGGTTATCACGGTGTCTCGTTGGCAGAAGGGAAGGCCTGCTGCTGAGTGGACAGCTTGTCGCTGCTTGTTGCGACTGTCAGGAGATGTGGCCGCAAATTAGTGCAAAGTGCCACCCGCGTTGCCAGGACACGGCGAGGTTTTCCCAGGCTCCAGCCTTTTGTTTGTTGTGGTAAGATTTGAAAGTTGATTAATGAATACAAAATGCGGATTACGGACTACGGACTACGGACTAAGGAATACGGAATCCGGAATCCGGAATGCATTGGGATGGGCTGGTGGCGAAGGATAGCTGGCCCCGACAGATGGAAAGCATTTGATGTCGGACGGAAATGAATAAAGTGCGAATTTTTGTGTTCTCGATCGCCTTCCGCTCTGTTTGAAGAATGCAATTTTGTGATGAAGAAAAATTGATTGTCGTCGTCCTTTCGTTCTCGTCGCCAAAACGAAAAGCGAGAAATGGAGAACGTACTGCGAAAAGCGAGCAACGACCAACGACCAACGACCAACGGGAAAACTCTGCCGCCACAGTCACAGACGGAGTTTGTAAGGGAAAAGGAAATTCCCAGACTTTGTGGATAGGTTCATGAATACGAAGTCTGCGGAGCGAGGAAAAAAATTAATATTTGCCCAAATTGCGGCAAAGAAAAATCATCGTTCATTCCAGGGTTCAATAGTGCGTGAAATAAATTGTTTCCGCTTTTAATTTGCCAGCAGCGGCAGCACAAGCAGCCGCTTAAAGTCCTGCCAAGTCCTGCCTGGGAGTTGGATAAATTAAAGGGCTGGCTGCGTGCATAAAGCATGAGTATTGATAATCAATTTGTCACTTTGGCCCAGTGCTTTGCATACCAAAACTCAATTACAACGCACACGCATAGATACGGATTCAGTAGTTACACTTGCAGAGATATAATTAAAGTTTACAGTCGCTGCAGCTGCGGCTGCGAAATGCAGAAATCGCCCCATCGCTCTATATATTATACGAACAATATTTTCGCATGAATTATGAATTGTGTAAATTGTGGACACTGCCTACGTGTGCCAGTGTGTGCTCGCATCGGGCCAAAAAACTTGTCGCCAATGCTGCCAAGTGCCCCGACCAAAGAGACCAGGCCAGAACATTACACTAAGAAAACATATAGTTCAAGGGTTGAATGGCTACCTTTGGGTAATATTCTCTGGTTTTCATTATAATTTGATAAAACTTTGACTCTTAAAAAAATACATTTAAATATTTAAAATATTTTTTACCTATATTTAATTACTTATTGGCAATATATTTATATTTTTGTTTAAGAACTCGAGCTGTAGCACATTTTGGGTGACTTCTTGATTCGTCTTTAAAAATTCAGAATATCCTTAAGATTTTTCCTTAAAGTTTTAGATAGAATCAAGGCTCTAGGTATTTGTCCCTGTGCAGCGATCCCTTGCCAGCTGGGCTTGCCAATGGGATAGGTCCTGGAGCGGCAGGATGTTGGTGGGCAGTGGAGAGGAGGCTTTGGAGTGCCCGCAGATACACATAACTTTACAGCCGGAGCCTACAGACGACAAAATTTAAATCACTGCGTGGCCTCGAGTGCTTTTTGTTACAATTTACGCTTTATGGGTGACATTTTACAATTTACTTTGTCGCAGCAGCAGCACTTTGCCAGTGTGTGCGCCTCAAAGCGAAATGGCCAATATAAATTACACAGTTATGTGCAGCCAGTGTAACTCTCTCCTGCAGTTGCTAATGTCCCCGTCGCTCCGCTCCTGCGCCGTTCGAAGTAACGAAATATTACTTAAACAGTAAATTGTGCCAGCGCTGAAACTGAAGCTGAAGCTGCGAGCGCAGACCGAATGAGAGACAGCGACAGAGACAAATCGATGGGACGCGCTTCCGGTTGGAAATGCGCTCAAATGCCATCAAATGGCCAAGGCCAGTTGTAATAGTCCTGAGGCAATTACTGCGAGAGCCATTGAGACCAAATATAGCTTCGATTGAAGTCAATGTTTAGGTAACACAGGAAAATCAAATCCTTTTACTATTTATGGTGACAGTGGTTCGATGAAAGTATCCTTTTTTTTCAATCTTATTTACTATCATTATTCCGAATAAAAGCAACCCAAAACTTAAATACATTTGCATGTTTAAGGACGGATTTATTTATTAATTTCCTTAATACAGAATAGCTACCAGTTTTCTTATTAAATTTCAGAGATCTTTTACATATTTATTTGACCGTGACTTATAGATCACATTTCCCTTTAATGGCCTCACTTACTCAAGTCAAATAAAGTGGAGCTGGAGGGTGCGTAACTCTTTCGGACTGTAAATGTTCGCGCCTTCTCTCTTGATTATTGGCAGTCATAATTTGGCGATGCATAATGGGACAGGCGGAATATATGAACACCACGATTTGCTACAGTTTCACATTTGAATTATTCGAGTTATTTCGCGCTACATTAAGTCGGGCACACTCGCACAAAGCGGAAGAGCGTAGCTACGGGCCGTACTTGGCCGGAGGCCTCGCAGGCCTTATATTTGAATGCGATAATTCATGCGGGCATTTCCCAGCCCGGAGCCAGAGCCAGGACCAGACCCACTGGAGATTTATCTGGCAGACCGCAGACTGACGAGCTGGCAGTCGCTCCAACTCGTTTTAAATTCAACATTTTTTGCTGCACCAAAGTTTCGTGTTGATTTAGTGCTTGCTTATTCTTTATTTCTCTTTATTTCGGTGTGTGAGATTTTATTTGTGTTTCACTCGCTTTTTGCGTACACTTTTAGCACCCGCTCGTGTTTGCCTAACAGGCGAGGCGAGTGGGTTTGTGTTGGCACGGCTAGAGTACATTTTAATTAAAAAATATTAATAATTAACATGGCAGGCGGTCGAGTCGTTCGTTCGGCTGGTCGCCTGTTTGGCCGTTCGGAGGGCGCTCAAAGTGAAGGGTGGGCACACTGCTGGATTCGGTCGCTTTGGTCACATAATTTCATATCTGCGTAAAGTACATTAAAGGAGCATAAAAATTCATTACGCAGCGGAAGCGGCAGCGGCATCGCAGCGGCGATGAAAATACAACAGCGACGGCAGTTGCCAAACAAATTATCGTTAGCCAAGTTGAAAGGCAAATGGCCAAGGCCTACACGCCGTGTCCACATCAGGAGGCACATCAGAAGGCAGGAAAAAAAGAGCCGCCACCACAGTGCAGCCTGAGAGCAGGGAATACAAAAACTGTGACACACCACAGAGGCCCGAAAAGTGTTCCAGCCACCACCAGCCCTGAGCTCGTACTTTTCCCGGGGTGGAGTCCCTGGCCGGGTACTTATTTTCATTATCTGACACACCTATTTAAAAATTTAAATCTCCAAGTGTGACCCCCATTAGGTAGCACCTAAAACCAAGAGGAGGGTCTGCATAAATAATTTACTTATTTGGCTTTTTAGAGACCCGGGTCGTCGGCGTCCTCCTCGTTGTCTTCAGCATGCGAACATGAATTTATTTAGTGGCAGTTTTGGGGCGCCCGAAATTTGCAAATTCCTTGCTGAGCCATCAATGTCCCAAGACCTCCCAGGAGGCGTTTGGAGCTGTCTCGGCCTGCGTCTTCCAGTGCGTGTGTTGGCCAAAAGGTGCTTAGCTGTTCTCGCCTCAAGCATCGCCAGCGGATGCTCCCCATCCAAGTTCTCCACTTCTCCCCCATTCCATGTTGTCTATCCTTTTGTCCTCTAAAAGGTCTGCTGCCGTCGACCTATTTGGCTCCAGCCCAGGCAATTGGTTATGTCAAGAAGTGGCGTGTTTGTTGTGGCTTAGCCTTCCCGGGGTTTGATTTGACTCGAACCCGATTAATTTGCACTTACAACTTTGCTTTTAAATGATAATCTAAAGCTGGGGCGACTTAAGAGGCTTTGTGCTGTCCTCTTAGCAGAGGCACATGTCCCAAAATTAGGTTCTAATTGGTTGAAAAAATTTAAATGGCAAACGGTTGGACATTTTCGTCAATTTAAATAAGCCAGTAAACATTTTTGAATATTAAATCTTTATATAGATTATTTTTTGATTATTTACCTTTTTTATTTTAAATTATTTTAATTATTAATTAATATTTATTAATTATTAAAGAAAGAAATATCAGCAAAAGTTTGGTTTCCTCCTTTCCTAAAAAGTGATGATTTTTAAATAATTTTATAACTTAATGAGTATTTTTGAGCTCCTCTAATATCCAAAATGAAATGATAGAAAAAAGCCGTATGCTTTCCGATTTGCCATTAAAATCTTAATTACTTACAATCAAACATTGAAAAAAGCATTAAAAAAAATGTTTGTAATTTTGTCAAAATTTCTTAAGGGGTTACATTATTAAAATTGTCAAAATTTGACAACAAAAATATTTTTTTAAATTAAAAAACTAAATATGCAGATTAATTAGTCTGATAAAAACTAGCACAGAATA
Source organism: Drosophila triauraria (assembly GCA_014170255.2). NCBI lineage: Eukaryota > Metazoa > Arthropoda > Insecta > Diptera > Drosophilidae > Drosophila > Drosophila triauraria. The sequence goes on from CM024337.1 coordinate 24,022,824, forward strand.
GCTTTCCAAACTGAAATAAATACTATTTTAGCTTAGTTATGTCATTTATAAACTTTGATTTCTCCAAAAAAGTTATCATATTTTTCGAATGATTTTCGTAATCCAAAAATGCGCGTTTTAAGGTTTTCTTGGGAGCCCCTTAAAGGCTTCAAATCTGACACTTGAGTTTTACTAAGAAAATCTCAAGGAATATAAACAAGAAAATAAAAAAAAAACTTTAAATAATAGGAGACCCTTTCTAAACCGTTTTCTTATTTTTCAACAAAATTAGATCCAAAAATAACCATTGCAGTTGCTCTAATTGCACGTAATCTATCTGCACCATGCTTCTCTTTTTATAAAGAAATTGCCTTAGTTTCTGCTAAGCTCCGCTAAAGTTTTCCTGTCAGTTTCGCGCTCTTATCCTTGGCACCTGTCATCTGCCATGAAATATCACGCATACGCCGTGTTGTGTCCACACTCTGTTGCCGCTGCCCCTGCCAGCACGACGGGACTCTCGACTAAATACCCTAATTGGCTTTAACAATGCCTTAATTTTCTGCTCATGTGACTGGCGGCGGGGGGTGAGGGATGAGGAATGAGGGATGAGGGATGAGGGGCTGAAGGGACAACAACAATAGTACCCAATGCGCCATTGTTGTGTCGCCACAGAGAAACAAACAGATGTATGTGTGGATGTACTTGTGCATGGTCACAGGTCATACTCACACAGTCGTGCACTTCATTATAAGCAAATATTTTTAGCCTCATTTCAACTAAAGACGCTTAAGCACGTTATAACTTTCCGCACGATGATATTGTTGTATTCGCCGTTGTTCTCGTTGCTTTTGCTGTTTTTGCTGCAAAGCCCTCACTCCATCGCTCACACACAACACACGAGCTGGCGCTGATTTACCTAACAAGCGCAGCTCGAAGAACAAAAGGCAAAAGGCAGCGCATTGGGGGCGGGGCTCGAAAGGGGAAGCTCCTGTTGTTGTTTTCATTTAAAGTGATTTAAAAAATTCAAAGGGCAATTGTCATGGCACAAACACACTCACATGGGGAGATGCACGGAATCAGAAGGACATAGAGAGACCCCAAGAAAGGAACTCGTCTTTTGCATCGCTCTAAGGGCCGCTTCTTATTGTTTAGTTCACTTTTGTTATTACGCTGAGTTGCAGCCGTTTTTGTTGCTGTTGGAGTTGCCTTTAAGCTCGTGCAATAATATGCAGAGAAAAAAATCCTTGATACATGTATATGATTTCAAGTTTTAGTATTTTATATGTAAATAAAATAAAATAAATCATTCCTTTTCCTACTTTGGTGTCTAAAACATAGAATTTTGTACTTATTTTTGGTATATTTTCCAGTGCACATATGAGTTAGGGAGCAGGGACAAAGGACACTCAGGACTCGTTGTCCGCCACACGAGATATTCCACGGGCACCCCACGTCTGTGCCGTGCCACGTTGATTCTATGCTAAATACGAGCAGAACAATGATAATGTCGCATGCTAAATTACATGCAATTATGTATTTTTCTCTTCTCCCATTTGGTTGTTGGCTTTCCCCACTTACTCCCCACTTCTCGCTCTCTCCTTCGAGCAGTGCTCCTTGCAACATTACCTCAAACACTGTCCCTGTCAGCGCCGTCAACGCGAAAAAGTATGTTAATAACAGAAAAAAAGAGGAATATAAAGAAGGTAGAAGGAGTGCAATAATGGGGAGCTACACCTGAGATTGCATCGTTTTTGTTGTCATGTTTTGGTTGCGTTCGTCGGCTACAATTAAGGCAACAAAATCGCTAGAATATAAGGAGAGTATATCTTGTATGAAGCTATGCAATTCAATATCATGGAATCTTGGAAGAGTCACCCGCAAGCTAATACGAGTCTTTTTCATCTGGCTTAACGCTTTTCATCGGTTTTGTCGTTTGATTGACACAATTGTAGAGTTAAATGATTTGGAATTAAATTATTATTAATTATTATTTCATAACTCTTCGTAAGCAATTATAATAATACTTAGAAGTTAACAGTATTAAGGCTGACCAAGTTCATTGAATTTAATACTAAGCCCTGTGTTGAGCCTGAAAATTCCCATAAATTCTGAATTTACACTAAAGAAAGTAATTTATTTCAGCTATATTTACTATTTAAAAACATTTTAATCTCTTTAATATTTTTTAATATTATCTCAACTTAAAAACATGAAAAGGTCACGTAGTAACTTTTCTTTTGGAAATTCATTTGTATAACAGTTTTGCATGAGATACCATAAAAATACTGGGATTTTCCTTGGCAGGCGGGAATAAAGAAATTTTTTCGAAGTCCTTCTTGTCATCAGTCGCGCCAATAAAATCAATTAGACTTTATTGTATATATCCGCAGTTTTAAGTTGAAATTAATAAAGTAAATTATAAATTTTATTATATTAAAGATTTGTTTTGCTTAATAATAATAATAATAATAAATAAAGAATAAGAAAGTCTTCCAACTAAATTTCAAATGTGTCTGGCGCTTCTTCGAAAAGTCCTGCCCTCTCAGCAGCCAGGATTCTGCGCGATGTTCCGAGCCGAACCGAACGGGCCAAAAAGGACGAGGCAGAGAACGAGCCTGTGAACGGCGCCCGGAGCGCGGAAACGAGGCAGCTGGGACTGGGATTGGGAATCCGAGGCGGAGGCGAAGGCGAAGGCGAGGGCGGGACGGCGAGAGACCCGGACGGAGAGCACGGAGCTACGGCCGGAGACGGCGGCGCGAGTGAGAGCGAGCCATTCGTGAATATTTCATGACCGACGGCAGCGATGGCAGCCTTCGTTTGCCAGGACATCGGAGCTCGGAGAAATGTAGGGAAACGCATCCGCAGGAGCAGCGGCAGTGACAGCGGCAGCGACTGTGGCAGCCGTGGCAGCGGGAAAATCGGCAGCAGGAAAATCGGCAGCCTTTCTGCCGTCGTTGCAGTGGCAGCAGCGCCTCTGAATTTTGGCCAATGCGTGTGCTGCTGGCGTTCAGTAAGAAAAGCGTCGCCCAGCGGTCTAGTACGAACGTATACCGAACGCTTTGTATATCCTGTAAAAATATATCCTGTGTGTGCGATTGATCTCGTCTGCCTGGCCTGGCTCGTGCGTTGTTCGAAACACAGACTCCTAACTCTGATTGCAATAATGGCAAATTGTTCTTTTGGTCTTGGGAAACTCTCATGCTGTTCTATCATTTTTTTTGCTGTTTGTTTGCTTGTAACCAACATGATCACAGATTTGGCCAGAGTTTGTTTGCATCTTCGTCGCTAAACTTTGGCGACTTTCATTAAACTTTGGCCGGTGTCTGCGAACGATTCTCGCACTGCAGTCACTGACTTCTAAAGTTGCCGGCGAATTCGCGCGCGACGCCACCGAAAGCCATCATCAGTGGAAGCTGCCGGCAAAATAATTGCCAACGATTCCGCCGATTTTGGTGTTGTTGCAGCCCAGCTGCTTCTTCAAACTTTACCAGCGACTTTGAGCCGGCTGAGCAGGGCTTCAGTTCTTCACTTTTTGTTTCGACTCTTTTCCATACTTTTTCCCCATTTATTTTTCCGCTGACACTTTACATACCCGACATTGATATTAAAACAGAAGACGTCTGAACCCCTACTCGTACTCGTACTCGTACTCGGGCTCAAACTCGCATGACAGGAATATTTATAATTTCCGCTGCCGGCAGACACAACAGAAAAGAACTGAAAGAATAATTTGCGATTACTGGCAGGCAGAAGGCGAAGGAAATCCCTGAAACGATATCCACACAGCCGAATGTAGCAGCGCAGAAATTACAAGCCAAGTGCGCTTGAGTTCGTGTATTTCCGGTTGAACAAACACATAAGCGAAACATAAAAGAAAGGCGAAAAAATATACACATATACCTATATCCACTATATATACCCACGACAAAAAACCCCAAAAAAAGTAAAAATAATAATAATAATAATAAGAAGAATAAAGAAATCCCCAGCCAGCACGAAAAGTGAAAATACATAGAGGCGAGCATATTTCAAAAGTTTGCACTCCGCACATAACACACATAGAAAACAGAGCCCCGAGCCAGAACCAGAACCATAACCAGAACCAGAGAAAGCTGGCGACAAAGGCGAACGCACGACCTTTGGCACCGAGTTCAGCTCCCGCGGAGGGGTCAGCAAATCAATAGAGCGGCAGAGACAAAGCGGCAGTAGAAAGCACAGACGCCAACGGGCAGCGGGCAGCGGGCAACGTGCAACGTGCAACGTGTAACGTGCAACGGTAGAAAGCGACCAAAATTCATTCGCAAATAATGCTGACCATGTCGACCCTGATGATGCCTGCACCGACCATAGCCATGGGCGCCCCGCAGATCACAATGGGTCCGCACAAGCCGCCGGAAACGAAGCTGCTGGCCATCCATCCCGCAGCAGCTGCTGCGGCCGCCGCCCAGCAGCAGCAGCACTCGCAGCAGCAGCAACAGCAGCAGCAGTCGGTGACAGCTGCCCATTTGCAGCACAATGGCCAGCAGCAGCACTCGCAGCAGCAGCAGCAGCAACAGCAGCAGCAGATGTCGCAGCAGCAGCAGCAGCTAGTTGGCAGCAACTCCAAGCCAGGTGAGTGGATGCCCGAATTTTCACCTCTGCGGGTGAATGTCCTCCGAATTTTGGCGGAATTTCCACCGGCAAAAGGTGTTGCATAAATTGAGAGATGTCGCTGCCATTTTGCCCCTGAGACGTGTCTCGAATGCAGCAGTCAACGAGCTCAGGTTTATTGAGCTTGGCAGCTTTGCATGGTGTAATTTTTCACAACAACTATCTATCTTGCGGGGGAAATGCCCTTTATGAGTATTCGATTTTAAGGCTTACGGGAACTAAGGAAATAAATAACTTAGCATTTGTTATTTTCATTTATTTATTAAATGGAAAACAATTTAAGCCACTTAATCTATAATGAAGAGCATTAGATAGCGGCAATTTGCAGCAATGCTATGTAAAAATATCCATTTGCTTTTAACAAATAAATCAGCAATTAAATGTATTAGAAAAATTTCAGCGTACTCATTTGCAATTCTATACGAACTCTCGTTGGCTCTCAACTAGGATTTAATTGAATGCATTTTATTTCCCAGAATAATTGCATTTAATTTTCAGCCAGGGATTTGTGAAAGCTTAAAAAGTAAGCATTCGGAACATAAGCATGGCTAGAACATAATTTATTATTCAAGTTTAATAATGAAATGAAGCTTGTGTTGGAAAGTGCTTTTTATCTTAACCTCTAAAGATGAGTTAAAAGCTCGAGATAAAAGTTAAACAAAACTATACAATTGGGAAGCAATTTCCGTGTTAATTGAATTACAATAAAATATAAACTCAAAGAAACGTGCTGCTTTCGCTGTTCAGCTTAAAGTAAACCCATTCAAACAATTACTTTTTTATCATCGAAATATTTGCGGAAACACTCTTTCGGTAAAATCCTCACCAAGCTTAAAGCAAGATTATATATAAAACCAGCAGCATTTTAGAAGAGTCTGGAGCTTATGAATTCAAGCCAGTGTCCCAGCAATTATAATTCGAAACAGAAATACCCGGGGCGATCGATATCACAGCACGATAAAGTATTCCGCATTTATATACAACCGACATTTGTATGCGCCTCATGGCCAAATCATCCTGGCAACACATTCAATTAAACGTATCTCAGACTGCCGGAGGAGTGGCAGGTAGATTTCAAAAATTCCAATAAACCACAGTGTGCCGCACAAGTATCGCTTTCTGTTATTTTTGAATGAGTAAAATTCTGAGAGGCCGGAGGAAATGCGAATGCCAAAATTCGCACACGTAATCTGGAAATAACAAAACTCGAACACGCATTTCTGAGATGAATTATTGCGGACACCACCCCCGAAAAGTGCTCACTGACTGGCTAGCTGGCTGGCTAGCTGGCAGGCCGAAATGTCAAGCGTAGGCATTACAAGCATAAATATCAGTTACAATTTTCATATTTTTAACCACAAATGAAAAATTTGATACAGCCCGGCAGCAGGGCAAGGAAATTGCATAGCCGGAGAGATTTACAACTTAAAAACAACTTAAGCCGAAACTTGGAAACAAAGGCAGGACAGGCAGGACAGAGACTGATTCTGGGAATGGGATTGGGAATCTTCTCCAATTTGTAGGCCTTCCCTGGATGTCCCCTTCCCGCACAACCGTTGCTAATGGCAAAAACTATACACAAATAGACACTGGCAGGCATAAAACCGGAAACAACGGCACAGGAAGCTGCATGAAAATGAAACGGGCTCTCGGAAAACGAGGGAAGGCCGGAGAGCTCCGGCTGCTGACTTTGGACTGTAATGAAAAATGGAAAATGTCTACTAAAAATAGTGAAAAGTTGAGTGCGGCTGTGTGGGGCGGGCGGCATCTCGTCGGGCCGCCGAGTAAAAAGCCAGGCAAGAGCAACTTGAAAATGAATTTAATTATGGCAAAAAAGTGAAAATTTCCACACTTGAGTCTGCGAAGTTTGCCTTTCCCTTTGGCCAGCGGAGCGTTGATGAGCACCGCAAAGTGTGAGAAAATTACTAGACAAGACAACACCAACTGGCAGGGTATAAATAGCAGGATCCCGGATCCAGGTTCCGGGGTGAAAGTGAAGAGTCTGCCGGTTCCGAGCATTGTGTAAGTTGGCTTAATGCAGGGTGGCTTACTAGAAAAGCACGAAACCGTTGCGGAAAACCCAGAGAAATGAGTGCGAAAGTGGAGTAAGTGCGTAGTCGTTGGCCAGAACCAGAGAATCCTCGGAAATGACTTTGAATCGAGGACAATTGACTTGAAGATGAGCGGAATTTCGTTACTAATTAGTGGAAGTAAACGAGCATTGATTAGCAGGGAAAATATTACTAACCGGAATGAGAGACTTAGTGGAATATTAATTAATTTAGCCCGTTCAATCTCTACTTTAATTTCGTATAGTTCTGTAGTATCAACTTAATAAAATACCTATCCTCTGAATCCAAAGGCAAATCACTTGCGGGTGGCCAGAGGAATAAAATAAAAGGGAATAGAGAAGTGGGACAATTGACTTGGCGATGAGCCCCACTTAGTTACTAATTAGCAGAGGACTAGAAAAAGTCGACAACCGCACACCGACAAAGCAAACATTGATTACCAGGCCAAATGATTGCAAATTGAAAATTAAGCACGCCGCTGAATCTCCAATTCAAATGCGAGGGAGCCAGGAGCCAGGAGGAGGAGCCAGCCAAACTGCCGGCAAACCGAAAGGAGCAGAGCGTAACAGACACATGCATATAAATTTATATATGCAGGGCACACTCACAGCTGCAGTGGCACACGGTGCATGAACTTTCGAGGAGCACTTACACATACATTGGGCGAAAGGGGGACACTGGGGGGCTGCTGCACCTACACGCCGCTGTTGCAAAAACAAACAGCGACTGCGAGTTTCTCAAGTGTCGCAACTGCAACAGCAGCAGCAGCAGCAGCAGTCGAGCCAACAAGTGCCACAGTAGTTGCTGTTGGTGGAAAGGGAACCACCCACAGCATCACAACAGCAATAACGACATCTATAAGGGCCAACCACAGTGGCATTTACTCCCTGTAAGACCTACCGTAGAAACAACGATCTTATAGCCTTTAATTTGACTCTTCTAGGCGGTTTTCCCTCATTTATGTATTTTTTTAAATTTAATTGGTAGAAAGTTAAGGCAGTTTTAAGTTTATAGATTCGATAAAATAAGAACAGAACCTGGAAAATCCGCTGATATATCAATCTTTATATAAATATTTATTCCTTATTCAAATTTTTTCCCCATATGAATATTTGATAATTCTTAAGATGAACTGCAGTTTAAAACTTATAAATAAACTATAATATATAACTTTAATTTGATTTGAAATTACATAGATAGAGAAGCTCTAAAATGTACACAGATTATAAATAAAAACCTTAGCAAATAGGGAGCTTCAAATATATATTATTAAATCAAGGAAAATGCATTTTTAGCGATCTATACTTTACCTAAATGTATTATATTTTCGCACCTAGTCATTGTCCTATTTCGTCCAACTAATTTCCACTGTATTTCGCACTATTATCTCCATCTGCCTGTGATCCGCCAGCACTTGGCTGTTTTTCTTTTGGCCCAAATGATGCAGCAACAACAGCAGCAGAAGCAGCAACGAGCGCGCTTTACTTTCGCTCAGGCGACGGCGACAGCAAAACTTTTAAATTGGTTGGCAACACTTGCAACACACACAAACACACACCCCCAGCATGACACACTCGTACATACACACTAAATGTTTGTTTTGGAAATGAATTTGGAAATTTTTGTACTGCCAGGGAAAATGGGTAAGAGTGGCAAAGTGAGGCGAGAGACAGCGGGCAACACCTCAAAGTAATTTGCCAGCAAATCATTGGAAGGAGTCAACTTCCAAGGCGGAAAACCGAAGGAGACTGAGCAGCCGAAAAGTATGCAATGCCAAATGAAACACACACACACTCATGGGAGAGCGTGGGTGCTGTGTGTTTTTGGCAGTGTGTGCCTGTGTGGGAAAAAACCACCAAAGTGAAATGCATTTATCGACCGCAAAGCGTTCGAAATGAAATCTGTTTAAAGGATTTTAATACCCCAGCAGGAACGTGGAGTCTGCATCACTATCCTTGGGTGTGTGTCGGCTTGTGTGTGTAAGGAGCTGCTTGTGTGGGTGTACGAGTGCGGGGGCTGCAGGACTCAGGATTCCAGGATGCGGGCGAACACAAAAAGTCAATGAATTCGTTTGGCGAATTGAAAAATTAATTCAGTTGCCGTCGCTGGCATTGATAAGGAAAAGCAGAGCCGGAAAAACTTTTGCCCGCCTCTCTCTCTCTCTCTTCCCTTAGGTGTCTTTATCTTTCCAGTGTATGTGTACTTACACACACATTGACAAGCTTTTCACTTACTAATGATTTCTCATTTCGCTTACGGTATTTCCCTGTTATTTGTGCTTTTTGTCTTACTTTGTGTTTTACAGCTGCACAGCTACAGCTATATATATACACACAGGCCAAATTACTCACTGACGTTGTTGTGGATTTTCCTCATTTTCCGCATCCACCGCCGCCACCGCCGCCGCTCTTTCCTCCAGAAAAACGAAGGAAATTAAGCAAAAAGCGCAAAGATTTATTTCGCTTTGATCAAAATTAAATGAATTGATTTTAATACGCCCCGTGGGCAAGATATTTCCTACGCTCTTGCAAATGAAAACGCATAAAAAAGGTGTTGGTTGGCCTTGTGGGCGTGGACGTTGATGGGCGTGCCCGGCTGTTGCCTTGGGTTTGAGCTTGGGTAGAGCTCGTTGTGAGCTTTATTTTATGCCAGCGGCCATTACAATTGAGTAGCTACAGCCATCGCCATGAACGAGTGTCTGTGTTAGCCATTTGAATTCCCACCAGCACTGGTATTGGTGCGGAGAGCTCGTTCTTAAAGACGCTCAATAAATTCCCATTGAATTGGGTACAAAGTGGAGGATGCGATAAAATGTTTAAGGAAATCGTGTCAATGAATTAATGCGGTTCGGTTGGAAGTAAGCAACTTTAAGGATAAAGAGAGCGAGGAACTGTTTTTAAATTCTACAGAAAGTATACACATCCTAATCCCTCTCTGGGTAAGAATTAAGCATTAGAAAATTGAGAAAACAACTTGAGCTGATGAGGGAAATTGTTATTTTTTGCTTCATTAAATATGAAAGAAGACAAATATGACAGTTATTCTTTTAGCCTTAGGTAAATATTTTAACCCGATTTAACCCACGGTGACCATATGATCACACAAAAGTCGTCGCTACATTAACGTTATTATTTCAAAAGCTACAAAACAGAACCACAAAAAAGTAACTGTATTTTACGCGCGACGCGTGTCGCTTGTGAAGACATGTTCGTTTTTGTCATTCGGAGTTTAGCAAGTGCAGTGACAGCAGGTTAAAGTGAAGCAAAAAAAAAAAAGTGGAAAAAAACGGTTTTTTGTCATGGCACGTCGGTAAGTACACTAAAATAAGACTTATTATTATTCCAATTCTAATAATACACGCACCAATCGAAAGATAATGAATTAAACTATGATATAAACATAAAGTTTTATGCACAAAATAATATTATTTATCATTTATTTGCATTTAAAAATGGCGTTACCATATGGTAACCGTGGCGTCGATAGGGTACAGGTTTTTTACCGTTCAAAGTAATTATTTTTGTGTTTGTTTTGACTTCGCTTTAATTTTTATGTATTTTCAAACGCTTGCTTTTATCACATTAATTGATTTTTATTGCCTTTAATATATCTTCCCATTATCAGGGGTTTATCTTTGCAAGAAATGCTTGATTATATTCAAGAGCTTGATGAAACAGATCAGAATGAAGAAAACGATCACCCCACTACAATTTACATAGAACCTCCTATCGATGGCAACATATCTGGAGAAGATGATGCTGATAATGAGTACGAAGGCATCCCCGACAATGTTTGCCCAGCCCAGCTTAAAAGTGGCTGTGAAGTTGTAATGGCTAGTGGGCAACATTTTCAAAAGTTTATAAATGAAGAAGATGATATCGGAGGTAAGCTTGATGAGGATTATCCTTTTGCATTGAATAAATATTACTTTTTGTAGCTCCAAATATAAAAGATCTGCCCGTTATTTTTGCTGAGAATACATGTGCGGAGGATCCACCATCACCAGAGAAAAACGACTATGCAGAGTGCAGCCGAGGACTTCAAACATTCCTTTACCACCAGGAAACAAAACACAACATTTGAATGGGTAAAGAATGAAGCGCCATCATATATTCCAATTTTCCCAACCGCAAATTACGAAGATTGCCGTGAACTTTCACCTTACCAGCAATTCGAAAAGTTTTTCGATGATACACTTTAAAACACATTTGTGAGCAAAGCGCAGTCTACGCGGTTGGACAAAATAGACCTAACCCAAATATAGTAGTTGGCGAGCTTCGGGCATTTATCGGCATATTGCTCATTACTGGCTACAATTACCACGCCAGTTTCAAAATTTATGGAGTCAAGATGAAGACATTCGTAACAATCTTGTAAGTGACACGATGCGTCGAAATAGATTTCAAGAAATTTTACAAAATCTTCACTTTGAAGACAATTCCAAAGCCTCATCAAAACCGGTGCAAATCCAGACAAAATGTGGAAATTGCGTCCAATCACAGATCATTTAAAAGCAAAATGATAGAAAATTTTCATGCCGAACAAAATCTTTCCTATGATGAAAGTATGATATCCTATTTTGGCAGACACGGCTGCAAGCAGTTTATAAAAGGCAAACCCATACGATTTGGATACAAAGTTTGGTCTCTTTGCACTCCATCAGGCTACATGTTGAACTTTGAAGTATACCAAGGAAAAAATCCTCGCTCAAATGAAGACTATGAAGCAAAGTTTGGAAAATGTGCTGCTCCTTTGGTCAGTATGATTGATGATTTTCCTGACATATTAAAAGGTCTACCATTTTCATTTTATTTTGACAACCTTTTACAAGCTGTCCTCTCGTAGCCTATTTAAAATCGATTCGCGAGAATCGTATTCCAGTAAGCTGCCCACTTGTTCACAAAAAGAATTGAAATCGGAAAATAGAGGCTACTCAGAATCAATTACTATGAAGAGCACTGGTATTCATTTGGTAAAGTGGAAAGACAATAATGTTGTCTGTATGTTATCTTCGAGCTTTGGAGAAAATCCCAAATCAATGGCTCAGCGTTATTCAAGAGAAAAAGAGCTAGAATACAAGTACCTCGACCATGTGCTATTACAGAATACAACAAATATATGTGCGGAGTAGACCGATTTGACCAAAACTTGGCCCACTACCGCATTGCATACAGGGGAAAAAATGGTGGTCTGTCATTTTACCTGGCTTATAGATGCCTGTGTTCAAAATGCTTGGCAGCTTCATAGTAAAGTGCCGGCGATGACATAACTTGAATTTCGACGACAGTTGGCTGTATTTTACTGCAAGCACTACGGCTCAAAAGCCAAGTCAGTTGGTCCGATGCCTAGCCATAGACATGCGCAGCAACCGGGCCGAGTTGATTACGCTCTTCGCTTTGATAAAACTGATCATTTTGTAGTGCCATCTAATCGTAGACGTTGTGCTGGAGAAGGATGTAAAGTAACAGGACGAATGGCGTGTGAAAAATGCAACGTTGGACTTTGTGTCAACTGTTTTGCCAGTTATCATACCAAATAATAATATAATCCTTTGTTTTTCAAAAAATGTGCATCACTATATATGATATTCATAAAAGTATCCTAAAACAACTTTATTAAATACTTTTTATTAAAAAAAAAAGGCCGACCACAGTTGATGTTCTCTTTAAAAACCTGTACCCTACCAGTCCCACGGTGACCATATGGTAACGCTTGTTTTTCGCATTTTCCGGAAAAACTACAATGTGTATCAGAAAACTGACTTCATTTTCGTGCTCATGAGGTCGAATTACATTAATACAGAAATTTTAAAGAAAATCTAAAAAAAAAATAGTTCTGGGTAAATTCGGGTTAAGCAGACTAAAGTACGCAATCTTTAAGGACTTACAAGCTTAATGTCTGCCTAAAAATAGGTCGCTTTCCAGCTAACGAAGTCGTCACCGAGTGAAACGCCGAAATCGTTGCTCGATTTTATGCCCCTGCGCTGGCCTGTTCATTCCGTTTGATTACATTTCATTTGATTGGTAACATTTTTGACCATCCACTCGCCCGGCTCTTGGCCCATTCCTTACACTGCAATTCCTTTTGTGTTCCTTTTTGTTTCCTGCTGGCGGCGGCAAATGAAAAGTTTACATTTCATTGCTCAATTCGACATTTGACATTTGGCAGCGGCACTGGCATAGAAAATGAGGTTCACAGTGCTCGCAGTGCCAGTTTTTGCACTGTCTCCGATTCTCCGTCTGTAAATTCTCTTTTTTCGCTTTTTTCGTTTTCCGAATTCAGACAATTGACAGCGGCGTCATTGTTGTTGCTCTTATTGTTTGTCATCGCATTTGTCGCTCTTTGTCTGTCGCTTTCCGCGCCCGCTTCGTTGGCGCCTCATAATAAAAGTGTCTGCGATCCGCTCGCTTGTTGCACGGTGTAACAAATTGCTGATGCCCGCACCGCATCCGAATGGATCGGATTTGGACGCGGACTCGAATGGCGGATTTACCGGTGTCCGGTGCTTGGCTCCCGGTGTGTGAAGGCCAGGTGTTGCTGCGCTGGTCCCAGTCCCTGGTCAACACTTTGGCGCAATTTAAATTTCATGCATTTTCCATTAACACCAAAATGGAGGCGACCACTCGGCTGTGGCCCTCCATTACCCAGCGACAAGGACATGCACTCTTTTACGGACACACGGGCCAAGAAAGAGAGCAACAGCCGCGGGAAAAAGAAGTAATGGTAGTTTTGGAGAACTTGGAGTTAAATATATATAATTTATGACTATAATAGCCACTAAACAAGCTTAAGCATGGGATGTTAAGTGTAAGGTAACTATATTTATTTTGTTTATTTTATTTGAGTTTCATCTTAAAGAACTATATGCTAAAGGATAACTTTGAAATATATATTAAAGCCACTGGGGAACTCCTCTGATGACCGCAACTGTGGATTAAGAGGCTTGCAAAGAAACAGGGCCAAATGCGAGTTGGCTCATCTTAAATGCCCATCTATTTTACTGCTGCAGTCCCTCCATATATACCAAACACACAGAAGGAACACTTGGGCTCGAGAGCCGAGGTCCATTTACATTTTCGTACTTTCGCCCGGTGCCCAGCGCCCAGCCCGCTGACCCCTGATCCTGGTCCCCTGCCCCTGCCTCCCGTGGTTCGGTTCGTATCGATTTTGAGTGTCGCCTGCCATTCAAATGGTTTTTATTTCGCATTTATGTGCCCGCCCCAGACTTTGTCCCAGCAGCAACTCATCCTCATTTTTTCCTCAGTCACTGGCTGACTTTGGCACGTTTTAATGCATTGGCCACAGTGCCTCCTCTGCCGGCAAGCTGCGACTGAACTTACACGCAGAAAAAGGATAGAAAAAATTTCAGAAATTATTACATACTCATTTATATATTAGATTAATTTATAAGCATACAAATATTAATGTATATTTGATCAAATAGATTGTAAAAAATTAGTAAATATGATGTGAACAATAGAAAATATATGGAATTACAATTTTCAATCACAAAGGAAGGCAAAAATATTCTCATAATTACTTTTCTGTATTTCCAATTTCAATAATTGAATTTTGAGCAAATTTTGCAGTTTTCTGTGTACTGCGTACGTGTGGGTCCTTTTTTTAACCCTTTGCCACCGTGTCCGCATTGTTTTGCTCGTTTGCCATTCCGACTCCACAGCTTTCTTTGCCTTCGTTTTTATGCCTTGGCCAAACTTTTGCATAAAGTCATTTGGGGCGTTGATGGAATTTCTGAGCGGAGCTCACAAAGCGCCGATCTCAGGTCTGTGGAAAAAGCGTTTAGTCTTGAGCTAAATTTTATGAGCTGTGCGTGCGAGCTGCTGTTTGACTTTGGTCTCATTTGCGCTGGCAAATACGGCAATTTATGCAAATAATAATTTATAAAATTGCGCATAGTTTTCCGGGCCGGGCTTAGCCGAAAATAAAAGCAGTTCGGGCTAAATAAAACAAACTCTATGTAAATAAAACATGGACTGCCGAATCCCGGCTGCCGACTGCCCCGGGTTTTCGGCTTGGCCTGGCCATAAAAAGTGCTAAGTAAACACATGTGCCCCACCACCAGCCACCACCCCCCCTTGCCTTTGCAGCCAACCCCCAGTTTCCGCACCCGCAAAGCAAATGCCTGCACATAGTGTAAACACATAAATTTATGCATTTTCAATGGAGAGCTGTTAGCATAAATTTACAGCCCAAAAAACCAAAAAAAAAAAAAGTGAAATAAAATGGGGAAAAATCAACGGTTGGGGGAAAATGGTGTTGGAGGGTCAGCCAGCAACAACAAGCCGTACAAAAGTGCTTAACAAAACAAAACAAAACAAGGCAGAACAGAGCGAAAATAGCGTTAAAGCAACGCAAAGCAAACAGTCGACAGTTGAGTTGCTGCAGAGCTCGAAACAAACAAAAAATGCAAACAGAAAACAAACAAAAAGCACACACAGAAGGCAAAAAGGCAGCTAGCCGGAAAGGCGAAAGGGTCGAGTGGAGGCAGTGGGTTAAGGGACAGGACCCAGCTGGGGTGTCCTGCAAAAAACTTGAAGCAAATAGAGGGACTGCTTTAAAAACCTTAACACATTTCCAATGATTGAATCAATAAACGGCGACAAGTGCCACAGTATTGTTCGGCGTGAGATTTATTTGTGTGTGTGTAGCGACACTGAGAGAAACACACAAAACAAGGCTATAAAAAGCATAGACTTCCTTTTTATAAATTAGTTAATAAGCCCTCAAGAAAACTTTATCTTCTAACAAAAGTACCAACTTTAACGTGAAGTCTAGGTGTGAAATTAGTTCATATTCCACCAGAAAATCCTTTCCCTGAGTGCAGGCGCTAACTACTGTCGATTGCCGATACGGAAAAGAACAACTGCTGCACTTTTTGGCAGGATGCGTGTCTCCCCAAAATTTTTGCATACTTGCAGCTGACGCTGCTAGGCATCAGGTATATTTTTTTTTTGTGTTAAAGGGGGTGCTTTTAACCTGCACCCCTGGCCAGACTTTTTTGGGTTCACACATCCCCAAGGGCAGCGAGGCCCAAAACTTCAATAACGATTGCATATGGCAAGCGGTAAAACCTTGCCCCGTGGCCTGGCAGGAAGAGTCAATTCAGAGCTTAAGCCTCTGCCCAACAAATCCCCAAAAACTTGAATATGATTCAGATACTCATGCGCTTCTGACCAAACCACGCAAAAAGTTGCTCTAATTATAAATATCAGTTGCCATGACCGCTTCACATTCGTTACTCGGCTGAGAGTTAAATGGAAGCCGCAGAAAACAATTTGCAAACTTTGCCGGATCTGCGGTGGCTTTTTCTCATGTCCCTTTCTTCCGCAAAAAGCAAACTTTAAACATTTTCATCGCACTTTTCAGCGCTCAAGTCGGAGCGAGCCAGAGTTAGATATGTCAATAAGCACGCACACCGAACATCCCCGGCAACTTATCAATTTTTCCATGCTCAAACCCACTTAGAGAAGATCCCTGCGGAGAAGTCAGGGGCATTTGCCGAGGAGCGGAGCGGAGCGGAGGGATACGGGGATCGGGATGTAGATGCAGACTGTACAAACATTGGACTCCGGCGACGAGGCAATGGCAAAGTCAAAACGAAGCGGAGATGCAGTCGGAAATGCCATTGAAAATAGTTTAAAGTTGCACCAAAAAGGATATTGAGCTAAGCCAGTTGTAGCTTACAAACGAGGACTAGGGGTCGGGATGTGGGTGTCCCTCTTGCACTAGAAACAAATTGGGAAAGTAAAGTAATAAAATAATTATAATAATTGAGTCAAGAGTTGGGAATATAATCTCAGTATTGGTTTGTATTTATTTGAGAGACACCAGGTCCATGCAAGGGTCCTCATCAGTTGTTTTGTGAGTGATTAGATTATTTATTTTCAGACTTCTATAATTAAATATTTTATTTTTACTTTTGATATTTTTAAAGATTTTCCCCGAGTGCACTGTGTATATTTGCTCATGTGCTAGTGTGCTGGTGGTGTCCTCTGTTGGTTTTCTATTTGCCTTCGACTCGCTGCTCGCTGGCTGCTTATGGAAATCCGCATGATGATTGCATATCCTCCGCCAGAGACGCTGCCATATCCCTAATGCCGCCGAAAGTTTGCGTTCATTTGCCTGCTGCACGCTGCTGCATGCCAGCCGGATTCGTCCTTTTCTTCTCGTTCTTTCTCGTCCTTTCTTCCTGCCATATATTTCGCCCGGCTCTCTTTTTATCCGTGATGCTTTCAGCTGAGAAAACTTTTACTTGGTTTTTCCTATTTTCCTTGTCGGCTGCTGCGGTGGCGGTGGCCAAAGTGTTTCTCTTGCATTTGAAGAGCTTTTTCTTAATGTCACTTATGCATAAGTTCCTATGAGTTTGGCCACACACACACCCAAGCACACCCCAGCTCTGCCGTCATACATATATGCATATCCATGGCCGGGGTGGAAGCTCACCCTTGTTTGCATGTGGATAAAAGTGCAGCGAGTGTGTGCGAGTGTGCGAGTGGGGGCGCGTGGGTGTTTGTGTTTGAGACTAACTTGATGGCACATCCTCCATGGGGATTTACAAGTGCTTAGTTCTGTGTCGCAAAAAAACGCTTTAATATTATTATACTTTCTTCTCTATGTGCACTAGCAATTCTTGCTATTTTTTCATTTGCTTTTAAATTAAATTAAATAGCCCAGGACAGCAGACGAAGGCCCAGATTCCTAAAGTTTTTCGTCCTTCCGCGCAGACCACAAAGTACTTTACTTGCACAAGAGCCGGCAGATATAGAGAAGTTGCTAACTATTATTATAATTTTTAATTCAACTTCTATCTCTTTTGCTACTAAATTAAATAAAATAAAACAGGAAATCAGTATAACTTCTTAAAGCTTTCCTCCAACCACAAAAATCATAAATAAACGTCGACGCCCACGCACACGCACCCGCCCTGATGTATTACATGTGTTGGCATTATTTACTTAACTCGGCTCTGCTCTATTTTAGCCGCTCCAAAAAGTCAAGTCTACTTTTGTGGCGCAGCTATTAGTGCAGCAGCGACGCCAACAGAGGCAGAAGCAGCGCCAAATGGCAACAACAATGCTTTAGCCAGGACACAAGGATGAAGACATTAAGGCCCAGCATGCGCTACACACACACCGACATGGGCGTAAAGAGAAAGAAATATAATGCCAACATAACATTTAATCCAAGGAATTCCATATCGCAGCCAGTGGGGAAGCCAGGCGAAGGCAACGAACATTTGGCACCGTGAAGCAAAGTCGGCTTCTGACGGGTGGGAAATGTAGAAATGTAACCCTAGAAGGGCTTTCAGAACAATCAGTTGGGATATTCACTGAATTAACAGGCAATCACCATTTAATTAGTTGAATTTTTGGCTGAGCTGTTAATCTCAGCAAATAAATGCAAAATTAACAATGTTCGAAGGGGGTAGTCTTCAGAAAATTTCACACTTGGCATAGAAGATATAAGTCTGACATCAATTCTGATTTCTTACCTTCTTGAAATTATTAAGAAAACTATTATTTATATTTCCAAGTTATTTATAACTGACATCAATTTAGTTTTTTTACCTTCTTGAAATTATAAAGAAAAAAGTTAATTCTGCGTCCAATATTCTTTAAATAATATTCTTAATAATATTTCAAGCTTTTCCATTTGACAACTATTTATGCAGTTTAAAATCAATTCACTTTATAAATGCAGTTTTAATTAAATATTTATTTATGGAACAATTACAAATTTTAATTATTTCACTTATTCAATTGCAATTTCCAAGTTCCCAGCTATCCCTCATTATATGTTTCCATCTTCAGCCAAGTAATACCCTCAGCTCAGTTTTCAAATCCGTCTGATGGCTAATGCCAGGACGATCATTGCGTAATCTAAGCAGCTGGAGGCGCTCCGACTTCAAGGGAACTCGTAATGTTTATTTCCACTGTGCTTATCTGGACAGAGTCAGAGGCAGAGATCCTAGCTGTGGCGCACTTAAATGGCGCACGAGGAAAATAGAGGCGAGCGCTGCAGAAATACTTTTAGCAGCTGAACCGAGCTGAGCCAAGTTGGCTGGGAATGAGCCAGCCAGCAACGGAAGGAAGAAATAATCATAAAAATTATTTCAGGACGCACACACACACACACTGGCTACATAATGCACATGTGTGTGTGTGAGTGGTGATCATAATGTTGCAAGGCGTCTGGGGCAACCGCTGGGGAATCTCTTCATTTTCGATGCCTTGGCAGGATTTACACTTTAATGGCAAGGCGTGGGGGCGTGGCTGCCCTTTTTAATTTTTGTGCTTCATATTTTCTATTTAGCAGGATATGTGTGTGTGTGTGGGTGTTAGTGGGTCTCGTGTCTGGGCAAAGTGAACACAAAAATTGATATCCCGCCGTCAGTTTTAATGCCCTATGAATGCGGCTAATGAAACTGTGCGCACTTTTTATTATTACTTCTTAAACAACATTTAATGCTCATCCCTCGCCCGTCTTCTCTGTCTTATTTTCTTTGCAGGTAAGCCAAAAGTCTCGAGTTTCCACCGAAGGAACCTCAAAAAAAATTAAGAAAGGAAGGAGAACTCAATTGGAAGACGGTAATTTTGGGGCAAGGCAACAACGGTGAGTTGCAAAAGCCGCATGCCGGCTGGAAGTCGTGGCAAATTTGATTTATTCGGGCACGTGGATGCACCCGGGGGCGCCTGGAACCAGAAAATAAGTAAGCCGTAGGGCCAACAGGAGCGACAGCATCGTTAACATTTAATTATGCCATTTTCATTTCCGTAATGAAATGAACTTGTTAGCCAGATGGGCAGCTCGCCTTTGTTCTTTTATTCATCGCCCTGGCAAATTATCATTGATTTTGTTGCTTAATCCGGCCGAACGTCGCACTAAGGTGAGCATTAAATCGAATTAATTTCGGGTGCTCTCGGTGACCGCTCTCCGCTTCCCTTTCCCCAGTCCGAGTCCTGAGTCCTGAAGTGGCCATTTGACATTTGTCGACAAAACGTTTACATTAAATGTTTAGCCGTGTGACCATGGCCCGTTTCTGTTTCTATTTCTGTGCTTTTTGTTTCGCATTCACGTTTGTATTATTCCGCCCCCTGGCCAATGTCTTGGCCCTGTCTACGGGTCGACATTCCGGGAATTCTGCACATTGTCCGAACGAAGCGAAAGTGACAGGGACGAGGAGGAGAATGAGAACGAAAACGGGAACGGCAGCTGGACGCTTAGCGCCCAAGTTGAGACATTTGCGTTGACAATTGCTCGGAATTGGAAATAAGATATTTGCGAAAGAGAGACGGCGGGAACTCGGGAGCGAATTTATTTATTGGCAATTCTGGAAATGCCATGACCATACATTAGTCAAACCCGAATGGCAAATGCAATTAAGCACAACACTTTGCCAATCTTCCCTTCAAAAATCACTCAATTTGAAATGTTGTGTCGGGTTTTTCGGGTCGCACACGCTCCATTAAGCGGCAAACAAATGCCGAGTGAAAGGAGCCGCCCGAGGTTTGTACGCAAATTTTTTAATTTATTGCATAAAATGTTTCGGGTTTGCCTACGCTGGCAAGCCACAAAAGCCAAAGAAATTGTTTCAATTTGTCATGACAATTTCTTTGAAATGCCGCAGCTAAAAAATGTCCTTCTCCGCCCCCGACAAGGCAGAGTCCCGGACGGGGGCAATGTCGTCTGCCATCAAAGCACTGAATTCAATTTGGTTTAGGAAGAAGCCCGGCTCATTCCGTTGCCATTTTCCCCGGGTTTCTCGTAGGTCTATGTCGGCTGCTTTATTTGCTCGGCTGTAATTTGCAATTTTCACCTTGCCGCCGAGGGAAAAGTCGCGGGACGGAAATCGTTGAGAGCTAGACCATTATCAGAATTCGGGGGTGGCGTGGGGTCGCCGAGAGTTGACAAATCAGCGGCGCCTTCCAAATGACATTAAAGCCAGCTCAGTTGAGCCGAGCCGAGCCCAGCCGAGGCCGTAATGCTTGGCTGCCGCTGATGATAATGGATGCCGCTCTCGCTTTTGGCTCAGCCATTTGGCAGGCGTCGGCAGTAAATCTGATATTTCCCCTTGGCATAAATAAATAGGCACATGGCGGAGGAGGAGGAGGCCTAAAACCGATCGCTATCTAAAATTGCAGACTGCAAACAGTGGCGTCCAAATGACCCGAATTAATGTTGCAATGTTGCCAGCCTCGGATATCAAATCGGGCCTGAATATCTACTTGGAAAACTTAGCTCGACGTTTGTCATACGAACAATTCACATTTTGTCATTGTTTCACTGAATAAAATAAATATAAAAACAAATAAAATAAAACAAGCAAGGAAGCTAGCTTCGGAAAGCCGAAATATATATACCCTTGCAATTTGCAAATGTAGAAAACGCATTCTAATATTCGAAAATCCATCTAAAGGTAGGACAAGATATTGAATCACAAGTAAAAGAAAACGAGTACTCGAGCTTAGAAATAAGTAATGAAAAATTAAATTTTAAGTTTGTAGAATACTATTTTAATTATTTTAAGTAAATCCCAAAACGAGATTGTGGACCCAACTACCAATTCCTTACTCTGTTGTCCATGTCTTGTGGCTGTCACTCAAATGAAAAGCAACGTGTCCCTTGGCAACGAAGTCCAACGGACCGACCAAACATCTCACGTGGCAAAACCAAACTGAACCTGAACAGGACGATAAATCTTCGGCTGGAAGCGTTGGCATCGATGATGCGCCTTTAAGCTGCTTAGTCTCTGTCCGCATCCTGATTCTGCCCCCCATTTCGCCTCGCCCGCCGCCACTGGGCTTCGCTTGCAATTTCCGCTGCGCCGGCGGGACGCATATTAGCCGGCTGCCAGTGGATTCCGGGTGGACAGGCGACGGAAGCATCACGGCGGAAGCGCAGGAACAAAGTAGCTTGATCCGGACAGCTCTGTGCAGCCGGGGAAAGCTGAAGATGCAGCTGAAGCTGGCGCTGGCGAAGGCGATGGCGCTGGAAATTCTGAAGGAGCCCCAGCTGATGACTGGCAGTCGCGGAAGTAACACTATGATTGGATTATTATTATATTTATTGAATCGGTCTGGGTCTGGGACCGGGCCCGGTTCAAGTGTTGGTTCAAGCTCGGGCGCCAGATAATGAACGGTGGCATCGGCTCCGGCATCTTTCCCTTTTTTTTATTTTTATTTTTCCTCCTATTCTGCTGCTCCAGTTTTTCTTCTAGCACTTTTTTTCGCTGGCCTCAAATGGCAGGCAGACATGCAATCAGCCCGGAATCTTCGCCGGGCGGGCGTTTGTAATTGGGCCCTTTTATCTCGTTCACCGTTCGGGCCAATTAAAGTTAGTTTGCAAAGTAATTAAGACGATTATGTGGCGCTCAAGTATCAATAAGCGCCAATTATCCAAGTATTTCGCATCGATTGTTACTCGTTGCGGCGCTCTTTTCGGTTTTCGCTTGAAATAATTTTGTTAGATAATTTTTTAGCGCCACTTAAGTGATTGCTTTTGCCGGCTGAACCAAGGTTATGTAAATGGAAAACGGGAAAGCGTAATTGCGGACACGAAAAATAATTATTGAAAGAGGTTTGTTCGGGCGGAAGGAGTTGCCGCCAGACATGGATTTAATTGGTTGCTCTGCGGGTGATGGAAGGTGAATTTTTCATTTCTCTTGTGCTTAGAGAAGTTAGTGAGTCTAAAAGGGTAAGAAAATATTATGCCTTGCTTCTGAATATATTTTAGTTACTAACAAAATTAAGGGATATGTTTTCAGCGTAATATGTGATAAAGAATTTGTATAGCATACTCTTTAAAGTGATTTCTACATCAGGTTAAAGTTCCCGAACTATAAACACCCTGGTGGAAATATCTTGTAATATATATAAAACCGAAATGAATGACCTACTTAAGTGAGATTTTTTTTCAGAGTGTGCAAAAATCTTTGCCAAGCCAAAAGCAACTGTCAAGTACAAGCAAAACTCATGCAACTTCAGCAAGCTGAACTGCAGTCAATGCCGGGCGTCAATCAAGCAACTTTTGGCTCTGCTAATGAACTTCAGGGCGCATCCACTCATTTGAAAGTCACTCAGCTTAATTCACAACACTGCCACGCCCTTCGCCCAACACAAACACACACACGCACACCCGAATAGAAGGAACTAATTCCAGAGTCTGTCTTTTCGGGAGTGTCAGAAAGCCAAATTTTAATCTGTGATGTTGCCAAAACTTGATAAAGAAAGTTCAGTCCTGTACGCCGCATGCTCAGATGGATGCCATGCCCCACCCAAGGCATCACTCCGGGCTCTGCCCGCTTTCCTGCACTCTGCAGGCCATAGCTCACTCTGACATCCCAATCCTCCATCTATGGCCATTCATACATCTGCTCTCTGCTCTGGCTGAAAATTCCTTTGCGTCATTGGCAAAAGTTACGCGCATTTCAAAGCCCCACCAGTCCCCGAAAAGCCCTCGGGGAAAAAAATAAATCTTCGACTTTAGTGTGTTTGCTGCAGCGGTGCAGTGGCAAGGCGGGGGCGGTAGTGCTAAAAGGCATTTGTTATCGCCGCAGCAACATAAATTCACTTTTGTAATTATTTCTGGTATTAGTAGCTGAGGTAACAAGCGGAGAAAAGTCAGCCAACGACTGCTGCCGCTAACCGAACTCCATCATGGCAGTAGTTCCTCTAGCCCCATAGATCCCCTCAAGCCCCAGCTCCTTGTACCTACACTCAGCCTAGAAACTTTATGGAAATATTTAAAAAATCAGTGAACCATCAACGGAAACACTCTGTAAGATAAAAATTACATCATTCATGTATATTTATTTAAATATTATTTTTCTGATTGAAGATCGTTGTATGCTGGATATATTTCCCTCTGTGTAGAGTGAGCTGCAACAACTCTAAACGAATGGACGGCAGCAAGATTATTTGTTAAAGCTAGCAACTGAGCAGCAGACTGTGCTTAAAACACACACACACCCGGACCCATACACACCCCTCGTACACACACACGTAGGAGCTTACCCCACCAATACACATACAGCAACAACTTTAAAATTGAATCAATCATTCTCACTTTGATGCACATCAGCAACAGAAGCTGCCGTCGTTGCCCCGACTGCAGTTTTAGCCAAAGAAAATGGTTCATAGGCGAAATGGCCTGGTCACTGGAAAAGCGGGAAAGCGGGAAAATCGGGTATAGGGTAGGTATAGGGGGGAGGGTTGCGTGGCAGCATAAGCTGTAACTATAAACAAGCAGCTTATGTGTGTTTCAGTCGTTCGTTTTCTGCTTTTTGCACTGGGTGTTAATTTTTGTTGGTTCATGAAGTCGTCTGCAGCTCCTAGAGCTTTCTAGCTCCTCGAGCTCCTTTTTCCCTCTTCCTGCACGGGGAAAAATTGTCGAAATTAAGAGAAACTTGGTTGGATTTTTCGAAAACGTATATGTTTTCAGGATTTAAATAATTCGGCTTCAACTCCTAATCATCATAGAATTTCTCTTTATTCCTGGACCCTTTTTTTTTTTAAATATAAGTTTGCTGCCAAAGAACGATTTTAAGTCCGCCTCTTTTGATATTTTCTCGCCGTGTAGCCCTGCTTAAACACTTCTCAACATGGCCTGGCAGCTGTGCGCAGTTCTAACGAGCAAAAACTAATAAATCCCCACGAAAATGGCTGCGGAAACGGAAGCCGTGTGTTGTGTTCAACTCCCTGTTCACAGACCCAATCCGAGTCCCAAAAAAGAAAAGAAAAAAAAACAACAAAAAATAGAGGAGAGTCCCCAACTGGAGCCGAATCCCTGGCAATAGCTTGGCTGTCTGTCTGATGTGTTTTCTTGCTTAATTCTTATTATTATCCCAGCCATTATTATGGCCGTTGTTGCTGTTGGTGTTCTCGGTGTTCTTGGTGTTCTTGGTGTTCTCGGCGTTGCCGGCGTCTTTCACAGATTTCTTAGCCGAAGAGAAGCTTCCTTTATTCATTCATTCTTTAGCACTTGGCTCGATTCGGTTTCCCCTGTTTCGTGTTGCTTATCGCCTCGCTTGCTTGTATTATTATTGCCACTGCCATTGTTCGTTGTTGCCATGCAATAGTTCATTTTAATCTAGCAGCCGGATAATGCAAGAAGGATTCCGTAATTTAGCCTCAGTGTTTTCAGCTCCTTGGGCCGCATTTCTTTGTCTTCCATTTATCGGGCGGCTATATCTGGCCGTTGCCTTGTTTCGCTGCCGTAGCCTCTGCCATTGCTGCCGTTGATTGTTGTGCAAAGTTTGCAGTGGCCAACTCGAGTTATAATAAATTTCATCACTGTTGATTGCTTCACATTCCCCGGGCCAGGGCCAGGGTCAGGACCAAAAAGTTCTGACCCTCCTGCGTTTGAGCCATGGCCATAACATGATTATTTCATCGCCGTTTTTAGTCAACTTTTCACTTGCCGCCACTCCAGCATTCAGAAACCCCTTGAAGTTAAGTGGCCGCAGTTCCAGTTGAAATCAGATGCAGCAGATTTAGCTGAATCCATTTCCGGCTGCTTGGGCAGCAGTTGCAGCAGCAGCAGCGGCTTTAACTTTTTAAACAGTTTGTCACATAAATTAATTGCCGGCTGTGGAAACTGTTGCGACTTAAAATGATAGCAGCAACTTTTCAGTCACGTCTGGCACATGGAACATGCAACTGCCTTTCCGACTGCCAACCGCTTCTGCGTGCCGCAGAGAAGGGAGTGCCCTTTGAAAGTAGGGGAGAGTTTACATAAGGTTACACGGAACGAAATATAAATTCTATTAATGGTAATCAAGCAAATGTTTAATTTATATTGATTTCAAGTTCAGTAATATCCTCTTTAATTTAAAGTTCTTGATGTGGAACTCAGGTGCAGAATTCACCTATCTGCGGTGCCATTTTATTTGACCCATTTTTGGGGCTACCTTTGATCAGGGGAAATTGAGATATCCAGTTGCCATGTGGAACTCTCTCATAAATCTGCCAACCATTTGCCGGCCCTCAATTACACATCAACGCGTTCGGGCAATGACCAACCACAAGCACCAATGAATCGCTTCCCTCGGACCTCCGTGTGACCCCGTTGACCCCCTTGGCAATCCATTGCCGACAAACTGCAGGACAAACTTTACAACGGCCCCAACGAATCCAGCAGCAGAAATGTATTGCTGGCAAAAAACGAGGTCCTGCGAAGTAAGGACAACAAACCGCAAACTTTCGTTTTGCAGTCCAACTAATGAAACATCAGAGTGCGCGCAGAAAATGCTCAATGCAAATGCCAAAACAAAAACTAAATTCAAAAGCAAACAGGACAAAAAATATACAGTTGTGGTCCTTAAAAATTAGGTACTCTGAACTTGGAATTAGGAA
Organism: Drosophila triauraria; assembly: GCA_014170255.2. Taxonomy (NCBI): domain Eukaryota; kingdom Metazoa; phylum Arthropoda; class Insecta; order Diptera; family Drosophilidae; genus Drosophila; species Drosophila triauraria. Next base: position 24,048,898 of record CM024337.1, read on the forward strand.
TATGATATAAGCTATAAGATATACTAGGATCGCCCAGTGGGGGAAAATCCCCCACTCTACCAACTGTCGACGCTTTGTCTAACGGCTCTCCTCTCCCCCCTCCCTGTTAATGTTCGGTGGCGAGGCATAACGCGTTCGAAATTCTAAATTCTTCAATTGAAAACCACAATTAATCGATGTGATAGAATGAAAGACACTCACCGAAACAACCTTTAGACTGACGCTTCTACGATGTGAATAACGAATAACTTGAACAATCGCAATTCTGAAATTATCTTTTCAAAATAACCACGTTCTTTGGATTCACAATTCACTTTTGCCAAACTCACCAATTTTCTCCAGTTTTTTCTGCTTAAATTTGAACAACTTTTGATTTATCGCAATAGAACGGAAAAGATTTCCAATGCTTGCTTCGTTAAATTGTTGTTGTTTCCGTTTCGTATGCTTCATATACGTATTTCTCGTTTACCTGCACTTAACAGGTAACATTGTCAAATTCAATTTTTTTTCATATTCTGCACATCTACAAATTAATACGAATCGAATGGTATATTCCGTTTCAAAATCGGTTAACGGGAAGTAGGGGAAAAAGGGATTACTAAAAAAGGCTTAGCCTATTAATATATAGATTGTACTTATTTGAGCTTTGAGCTACGCACTTATTAATTAAGTTTTAGTAACATATTTATGAGTACGCTTGAAATCCTCCTTAACACTACAAGTGCAGCTTATACATGGTAAGGAATTAAAGTAATTGGAATTTCCCATTTGTATTCTACTCCCAAGGGTTGAACTTTTTTGGGATTATTCAAATTTTTTGTAGTTGGCGCTTTGACTTGTCCATCTATCTATCGCGGTCATGAATTTGAAAAGTTTTGAGTGCGAAATACTCGGCACACACTCGAAACCATTCGGGGCCCAGTCAATCGTTGCCATGGCCAGCGCTGGAGCGTTCTCTCAATGGCCAAAAGTTGGACGGCGCGGCGCTAAAAAGGGAAATAAAAATAAAACGGATCATATTGGAAACTTTAGTCTTGCGCGTGTGTGTTTGTGTGTGGCTCAACAACAACACTCTAATTGCGCACAAAATGAATTGATGTCGTTGCCAAGCGCAAATGAAATGGATGTGAAATCGGGGGATACCCGAGGGGCCTGGGAACGGTCAGACGACGCCGCTCAGCCTCTCGAGTGCTTTATTAAGCGCTTGTATCCAATTTCGCAGCGGGACTCAAGTGGCCAAGAAGAAGGACAGCGCCACTAATTTATGGCGTTCCATTAAAACTTGAGTTCAATTGCCAAAAATTTCATAAAAATTTTATTTTAAAACCAGCAACTACAACAACGAGCCAGCGGAAGAGAAAAAAAAAACACAACATAAGAGAGATGCGCAATCAAGTTTATTACAGCAAACAAAGGGCAGAGAGGCAGGGTTCTGCAGAAAGAAAAAATATAGGGACCTTTTGATAAATTGCATAGCCAAGAGAGACCTTTTACAAATATCTTTATCCCCAAACAGTAATTTCTAAGAAAGTGATATTTAAGGAATAAAGAAAATGTATATCATTATTTTTAAGTACAGATCTTATTAGCTCAGATATAAATTACGTAACCTGAGTTAGATGTTTACAGGTTTTTTTTTTTACAAAAAAAAAAACTATAATTGATAGAAAAGTGCAAACTAAATAGTTTTTCTCTGTGTGCAGTCTGGTAAGCGCAGGGGGCAAAGCGGAGTAATCGTCCTTGTCGCCAGGCTGGCGACATGGCAGCCCCACGTCCGACGACACCCCACCAACCGCCAACTGCCCACCGCCCAGCTCTCCCATCCCCACTCCCCACCAGAAACGGCAAGGCTGCACTTTGGCCATGTCCTGCGCAGTTCATTTGAGGGAAAATGAAATAAATTTAAATATATTTTTAGTGCATTTCGCATAAAACAAAAAGATGCCTCGCTGTGCTGGGCCGGGGCTTGCTCCAGCTCTCTCTTAATGGTGTGGGGTTGAGCGCGGGCAGGGGGTCGTTTGGCGAGGCTTTGGTCGTCGTCCGCTTTTATTTTCCGGCCGTTTGCCGTCTCAGCTTTTTGTGCCTGCCGCCTTTTATTGTTGTAGTTTTGCGTCTCCGCTCTGTTTACTTATTTACTTTTGCGCTTTATTATTCTCCATTAACTTGACAAAATGAACAGAGCGGGGAACCAGGCAGTGCGCGGGACGCCGCTCCAAGGCATGTCCTTCAGCATGAAATTAAAAAACACAGGCAGGAAAACAAAAAAAAAAAATACAGCAAGGGACAGGCTATGTTTCATTTAAGGCGGCAACTCAAAGTTTTTCTCGGCCAAAAGGGATTTTCGGGAGGACCTCGTAAAATCCAGAAGGCTTTTCAGCTGGCATAAATTTTCATATTTTGATAGCAATCAGTGAAAATCTTGCCGGCAAAATTAGATCTCCCAGCTAATCCTTTCATTAGAGGCGTTCCAGCCACTTCAATTCTCCGGTTATTCTTTCTTTTTGTCTTTCACCCAGAGTTGCTTGAGAGGAAATTGTAATTTATGTCGACAAAGTCTGGCTGTTTGCGAAATTGTTGCGACTGCTTAGCGCCTTAAATGAGTTTCTGCTCTGATTGTGTTTAATTTTGACGCTCTTGTGGTTGCTGCTGGCTTTATTGCCAACATGTGTACAAAAGCAAAGGCACAAAATGCTTATGCAAATAGAGCTAACTGGGCGTCTTTGTGTGTGGGTGCACTGAGAAAAAATATTGTCTGGTACGTTAATAAGCTACAATAAGTACAACAGAAATATTCCACAGAAAGCCACAGAGTAAGGGGACCTATTTTATTTTCTATGCCTCCTCTAAAATAAGTTCTTAATTTTTTTCCGTGTGTGCGTGTTTCCGGAAAATGAGAGCACAGGCGACATTTCCATTTCCATCTCCATTCCCATCGAGCATCTGTTAATGCGAGCAGTGGGGACAAGCTCGGAGGAGCAAGGAGCCACACGAGGGAAGGACACCGCCAGAGCCAAGTCTCTGAGCCAATTCGACTTTAGCAACTTTCACAAAAGCCGGCTCTTGTCTTAGTCCAATTCCCAATGCAAATTCCATTCAGAGAAGCACACCCAAGTTGGATATTCAAGTGTGGCCAACTTTTCAGGTTTTAATTAGCCGTCGGCTAGTTAACTTAGCCTCCGCTTTGATTCAACCCCAAAACGGGGGGTGCCCACAATTTGCGCACGCCTCGCATGTTATTTTGCCTGCATGCATCCAATTAAGAGGTCCGTGCCGCCGCCCCTGGCAGCCCCTGGCAGCCCCCGTTCCTGTTCCCGCTTTTGCAGCAGCATTTCGGCCGGACCAGGGGTTCTCTGGCCCTTCTTGCTTTTGCTTTTTTGCCTTGCTGCATTTTAAGTGAAAAATACTCAGCGCTATTTTACTTATTTAGTACGTAACTACAATTTACGCCATGCATCTGCATATAAAATGCATTTTTTGCAGCATTTCTCATTCACTTTTGTTTTGTTTTTTCTTTTGGGTTTCGTTCGTTTTGCCTTGTTTCGAAGGGGCGGCACGCCCACTTTTTGCACACACACTCTGGCTCACAGACTTATTATTTATATCTATCTTCCAAGTACATTGAAAAAAGAAATTGGGAAAATATGTTAAAAAATATTTTTACCAAGGGAGAAGAGCATTCTTAATCAAATGTAAAATATCCCTTTAAATAGGGTTATTAGAATTTAACTATATTATATATTAACTATTCAATGAAAGAGTTAAGAACCTATCCTTATTTAAATATTATTTTAAAAATGCTTTTTCTCAGTGCCCCTCCCATAAATGAGTGTGTGTGTTTGCTTGGACCCTCTCAGCTTTTTATGTACTCGCTGCTATTTGCCTTGCCAAAAAAAAAAAAGAAAAAAACGAAAAAGACAGAAGAGGACGGAACGTAGAGAAAATGCAAATAGAATGAAACACAATGCCGAGGCGCCTCCTTCAAGCTCATCTCGCTATCTCACTCTCTCGGTCTCTCACTCGCTCACCCCCAGCTTGCTTTTTCACTTAGCTTCTCGCTGCGGATTTTTGTGTATTTTAAATGCATTTTCAGCTTGCACAAACACTCTCAAACATACCCCAGTGAACCCCTACTGAAATCCTTGAATTTTTTGGGGCGAGGAAAAAATCTTGCCAAAGTCCCCTCTTTTTTTTTGGGGCTCAGGAGAAAGACCTCTCTTCCTTAACATTTGATTAATGAGTGCAACTCGAGCTGGCAGTTCATTTTTGGCGGCTTCAGGCAGTTGCCCCGAATATTGCGCATACGCAGCGATGCCCGCCATCCATTCAAGTCGACTGCCACTACGAGTATAATGCTGGCATCGATTGGCTTGCAACAAGGCAAATAACAGGGCATTCTGAAGCTTGAGAGATCAAGTTTTTACTAAACCAATTTCGGAATTTGTTTATTAGACGATTTAAATAAATAATTGATTTTCTGGCACAATAATCGAATTCAAGCTGAAACATAAGCTTAATTTAAAGCCTTTAAGGACTTCTTCAGAAAGCCACAGGGCGCCCCACTGCATGTGCAATAATATCCCGGCTTTAAGAGCGGTCAAAGGGCTCCCATTGCAATGCTGCGGGCACAAAAGGCAACCAACGATGTGGCCTCAGCCAAGTCGGTTCAGAAATTGAATTGTAAGTAAGGACAGCCAGCAAAGGAAATGCCTTCGCATAAATACGGCACAAAATAGGGGACCAGCAATGAATGCGGCGGCTGCCGGAGTCTGTGTCGCAATCGAGGAAGCCCCACATCAATTCAGGGATTAAGGACACTGATTTGATTTACTTTTTATTACCATTAAGCGTAAGTTGCCCGAGTGCCGGCTTGCCGGGAACTGCGAATGCGGCAATTTAATGCGGCCCGTGCCGTATTGGGTATTGGAATTTAAAGCTCTCGGAGCGGCAGTACTACATCACCCGGCAGCGGCCATCTCCCGGCTCTCCTCCAGTCATTAGCTGCGCACCATTAGCGCTGGCGACTGTCCTTGCCAGTGCTCCCACCCGGCGTCGTCCCGAAAAATCCAGCAGCCCAACAACATTGTGCCAGGCTGGGGGCGGCCCCGAAATCGTGGCTCGTTATTATGGCTGATAACATTTTTACGATGCCGACAATGACATGACATGATTTTTTGCGCCCGTCCCACCAACTGATGCTTCACTGTCAGGGCACAAAAACGATTTTTTATGCCGCCCAAAATGACGCAGTTTTATTGCGCTCCGGCCGATGGACCCGGATTTCTTTCCGTCCTCCCCTGCCGTCGTCGTTGTCGTCCGCTTTCTTTCGTCGCCGTTTCGTTTTCGTTTTTTTCCGCCCCGCCGAGATTTTCATTTTCATTTTTAAAGCATTAAAAATCGCTCATAAATTTATTGTTAAAGTTGCTGAAGGCGCCAGAAAATGCTGCCATGGCAACGACCGGCAGGCTTTGATGGGTCAGCGAAAGCTGCTGGCATTAGTTCTGCAAACCGAAAAACATATTTTTCACAATGCTTATTTTTGTCGGCATTTACATGCCAAAGGCGTTTTATAGGAGCCTTCTCAATTGTCAATGAGAGGCACCGGAATTTTCCGCGATTATGTCTGCTTAAATAAGATATTTAAAAACATAATAAAATCAAGTGAATATTACGTTTTCCTTAATTTTACTTAAGTATATGAAATTAGTTTACTGTCCCTGCTTACACTTGCGCCATTAATTTTCACTAACAAAGTAGGAACTTCTCGCAGCTTCCGTAAGGAACTTAACTAATAAACATCTCATACATAAATTAGCCACAAAATATTGCAGAAACAACAAAAGCAGCGGCCAGACAATGGGCGAAAGAAACATGTGTATTAAATATTATGTAATTAATTGGCATTAAAAGCCAAACACAAATATCAATGTAGCGGCGGTGGAACAACAAAAAATATCCCTGCCCGACTTCAATATTGAATATGCCATGCGCCGTGGTTACCTCGCCCGCCCTCATATACATCCCATGTTTTATTAATGAATGGGCGTGACGTCTGTGTGTGTTTGTGTGCCCTTGCATAATTAATAATAAAACTAGGCTTTGGTGCTATTATTTTAATTATACTCACATGAGGTGAGAGCGGCAAAGGGCAAGAGCCACTTGCTGAGAAATCAAACGAAAATAAACCGAAACCAAAACGAGGAGAGTTAACCCCGGTGTGGCGAGGTTATTTGGGAAAAATGTTAAGCGGTTGTAATCCCCCAGTAAGCATTGTGTAAGTGTTTAATTGAACTTCAATAAATTCGACGGCGAGGCGGTACTTGGTTACTCCATTTTCATTGGAGGATTTACACTTAAGTTAATTGTAAACAAAATATTCATTAAAAAATATAATATACCAGCAATTAGAGCTACAGAAAAAATGTGTCTGGATTGATCTTGCACAAAACTCCACTTAAATGAACTAAAATACAATTATTTAAGCTTAGATTTTTCCGCGTTGATTAGGAAACCTTTCAAATATATTTGATAATTCTGGCAACAAAAATAGCGCACTCCACACCCCGCCATGTGCAACTGTTTCCATTTAATCTCCTTGCCCCATTTGTCTGTCAAACACACACTCGCTGGCCTGTGTGCCTGCGTGTGCACACCCGTGTGCACTAATACGTTAATGAAATTTCTATTCAATATTGCGGTTGTGCACTCCTAATGGTCGAACACCCCCTATTCCCTGTCACTTCCGCCGCCAACCCCCTGCTCTTTGGCCGGCTGCCCAAGCCCATTCAGCAATTAGTGCATCGAGCACAGCTCTCGGCCTCGGCGCTCGCTCGGGTCACCTAGCAATAATTCGAAATTACCCAAATGATTATTTAATGCAAGCTGGGAACATTATCGGGCAATAAGTAAAATTTGTTTTGGTCCAAATGTCACGTACCCGTCGACAATGTCTTCCACCGGCCATGGATGTGGAGTCCGCATGGTAATTGCCCAAGCGGACCACAAAAACTGGAGCATCTGGGTGACGAGGACCTGGATCGATGTGCCTGACTTTCGGCCACTTAATGCCGTTGCAGTCACAGGACGTTGCACAAGTCGGCCAGGTCAGGAGTTCGCCCTCAAGTGCTGGCAGTCCGTCATTATTATAATTTCTGTATTTGCACAAATGTCGCCCGGACGTCGCCAGACCGCAAATTGCAATTGCCAATGATTATTGAATTAAGTTAAACAGCGTTTGTCGTGGTCGGTCATCCTCGGCCTTCTCCTCCTTCTCCGACTGCCTTCTCCGTCTAATCGCCAGCTGTTGTTGGCCTGTCGCCAGGACATTGCAACCTCCCGAGTCCTTGGTTTGACCCCATCCTTCGACCATCCCTCGTCCCTTGTCGCCGGCTCACTGCAATTGAACTTCCGCTGCGCTTGCGTATCAAAGTCTGTCGGCTCCGTCTGATTGACTTCCGTTGTCCACGTTTGTCAGTTTGGCCATTTTGGTTTCATCCCCACACTGATATAAATGCACAGAGAAAAATGAGTAAGTTAATAAATTTTCAAAGAATTAATATTCTTTAAAATTGTACTCGGAGTAAATTGAGTTTAGATTTGTTCGTAGAATAAGTTGCAGCAAAACTGAATATTCCTTAATACCAATCAGGATTCTGTATATTTTTTCTCTATCTGCTTTTATACACATAGATTTAAGGACACAGAGCGTAGAGAGAAAGAGAGATGGCCAGGGAGGGAGAGTCCTTCACTTATTTGCACTTTAAGTGAATTGTTTGCTTGCGTTTTAACGCAAATGCAATTATGCTCTGCCCGGATTCGTCGACGTCTCTGTTGTGGCCAAATGCAAAATGTAGAGCGTGTTCTGGCTAATGCTCGAACATTACTTTCTGTTGTAATCGTTTCTCTGGTCATTTCTCAACTCCTGCAAGCAGGAGTTTTAGCCGTTGCCCGAACTTTGCGGTAATTAAAGTGCTTGGGACAAGCGGTCGAGTAAGTTAGTTTCACCTGGAAATTGACTTTTCAATACGTTAGGCTTTGATTAACGAGAAGTCAATTCCATAGCAACTTATCTTGCCCCCTCTTGTTATTTAAGAAATAAGTTATTATATTCAAAATACATATTCCATTTTGTTATGCAATTGGTTCTCACTGCAATAACTGCTCACTCTTCTGGTAATCATTTAAATGCTTAAATAATCATTTTGTTATTTAATTTACCATATGTCATCGATGGGAATTGAGTTTTTTAAGCGAATGAAACATTTTAATGATAATTGTGGCCCGTGTGGGGAAATTCAAACGTTTTTTATTGCTCATGTCAACTATAATTAGAGGCGGGAAAGCGTCTGGCAATTGGAGAGGGCGTGGCTCGCGCAGATGGCTGAAGCGAAGCCAACAATTAAACAACAACAACATTGTCGTCTGGCTTTGCAACCTCTGTGAAGGTTCCGTTCCCTCACAGACACAGGCATAGAAAACCGACACTAATAATAATACCGAGCAGACGTATGAATTGTAAATTTAATTTAATCAGACATGAGTGCAACGGCAACTGCGGCGTATTTGTGTGTATGTGAGCATAACGTATACGCCACGTTGCCCCGGCAAATATTGAAATTGTATTAAGCAGACAGTGCAGCCGGGAAATGCGAGGAGCTAAGAGGATGAGTCTCGAGTTGGCTAGACACAGGCGGACTTTCGCTTTGTTGGCGCTCGGCAATAATTGTTAACAATTTATGAAAATGTCTATTGGCAGCGCTCCTCTGCACTGCCAGCGAGTGAGTGTGTGGGTGGATAATTGTTGTTTCAACAACGCACAACAATATATACGCACGCACACATATGCGGACGCCCTAATTATATAGAGCTACTGGAGCACAACAAGAAGGCAGCCTCGCCGGGAAAACAAAGCGAGCGAGCGACCGACGAGGCGTGTAAATTGAAGTTGTCGTTGCAACAATGCCAATGAACGCCGCAAGGCTCGGGGCTAGAGCCGGGTCTCAAATATATACAAAAGTACATATATGCGAATATATATGGGCGAATGCAAACACACACAATTAACACCGATTAAGATGGGGGGCAGTGAGATACGATTATATATGCACGCCACAGTGCTCCTCCAAGGGCTAAAATTAGAGGCTCAGCTCTCGTAAGCTCAAATTGCTAATTTCGGTAATTACTTTAAGAACGAAGTCTTCATGAAATTACGATTTATTCCATTATTTAACAGTAACAAATTTGTATTGATCTTTAAGCAGCTTTTTAAGTCGGCATGCTGATAAAATCATATTATTTGCATGGAAAGTTATATAAAACACTTTCCATTTAGATGGGATATTAAAATATAACATTTAAGCAAAATTATGTGGAATTATTTAATTTCAATTGTTGTTCAAGCCCAAAGCAAGGTGGGAAAGCGTTCATCCCTACATTCCAATAAATAACACACTCTAATATGCATTTAATTAGACAAATTCAAGGGCTTCGAGATGAATATATAATAAAAGTGTCCCCCATTTGGCCGCACTTCAAAGCTTCCGCTTATTGCTTATCAATCAACACAAATTGTGGATATGAAATCAGCAAAAATGGAATAGAAAAGGGAAAATATATTGGCAGGACAAAGGGAAAAGGAAGCAGCAGCTGCTGCTCGAATGGGAAAATATGAATGTTTATGAATAAAAAATGAGGACCCTTTCGGCATCTCCCTTTGCCAATTTGGGCTAATGCCCGAAAGTTGAGCCCGCCAGACTTTGGCTTTGTTAAGCAATCGCATCGATGACCCCGAGGTTGACTTCTCTGCATCAATTTTGTAAGTGGCAAAGTGTGAGTCTGACCTTTTTCCGATAGTGCGAAGCCTCGATTCCTGGTTATGTATGTGTTTGCATCACGTTAAGTTGTATTCTTAGCCCGTAATTACCTGTTTAGCCAAGCGCCATTGTTGTTGTCAGGTTCCGTAAGAGAAAACGAGCAATCAATTAGGTTATTTTTGTGTCGACACTCGTATAAATTGATTTCTATTTTTGTGATTCGGTTCATGGAACCCAGTTAGGTGACTAGACTCTTTAAGAGGGTGAAGTATGACAAAATCGTTATATAAAAACGTTTCCGTATTGTGAAGAAGGTTATAGGCTAAATTTTATGTAGTGGGAATCTCTTTATAGTTCTTATACTCTTATCTTTATTAAAAAAAATAAAAGAGAAAGCACTCGTATATATTACAGACTAACCAGTATGACTTCTCCTTTCTCAGTCATAGTTGTACACACGTAAATACTTATATCCCGAGCTCCTTTCGCCTTTTTTTCAGGGCACGTGTCAAAGTCCTCGTCGACCGCTTATGAAATTTTTATTGTGTTCGCTTCTCGTCTTTTAATATGCAAATCGAAAAGTTTTGCAATAAAATTACATTAAAGTACAATTTGTCTAAGCGCCAGTCGGATGTGGAATCGGGAGCTGGCAGGCGGTAGCTTAAGTGCTCCTGCCGGATGGATGCCCGCCCGTATCCGGAGTCCGTAGTCCGTAGTCCGCACTCCGTAGTCCTGCCGATCCGAGTGAATCAATCAACTGCGGAAATTATGTTAACAGCGGAAAAAGTTTCTTTCCGAAAGAATAAGACAAGTGTGTGGCACTCGAGGGGGCTTCAATTGTAATCGCCCCGAGAGTGTGTATCTGTGTGTAATATATCATCGACTGACCGCAAATGGGACTCGGATGGTTGGCTGAAAAAGAGAAGATAAAAAAATGTCAGTAATATCGGCAAGTGTGTGCCGAGGGCTTCAAGTATTCATCACTGTCATTGCGCAAGGACGCCACCGAAGGGCGGCAACTGGCAACTGGCAGCGAGCTGCGGCTCATGCTAATTATTTTACATTAAATTAAATAATGATTCACTTGGCTTCAGAGGCGACACGAAAGGAGTGCCAAAAGGTAGCTCAAATCCCCTGCCGCTGCCTCTGCCTCTCCCGCCGCCTTCGCTTTGGAAAAGCCAAAGAAATCATCGGGGCACGTGACGCAATTTGCATAAATTTTTCCGAGCGGCCTTCGTCGTCACGGAAGCGAGCGCGTAATTTCAATTGCGGTTAAACAGCAGCCAAGTAGAAAAGTGGCAAAGTGGCAAAGTGGCTGCGGGACAGCAGCCATCAGCCATCAACAGCCATCGAGCAGCCCTATTTGGGGTTGCCGTTGCCAAAACCTAATGCCGACTTTATTGAAAACGAAGCCCCATTTAGATCGATATAATGGTCTACGAATTTATTGAAAAATTATGAAAACCCGTTGGCCAGTTACCTTTTGGGTCAGAAAGTTATTTTGTTCGGGTCCCGGGTCCTAAGCAAACATTTGTCCAACCATACATATCTATATCTATATTTTTCCCTATTTGCTGTGGGATTTCTAATGAATTTGGCTCTGCCTCAACTGCTGGCCGAAGATAACGAAAAGCGCTTGAAGTGTTTACTTGCGACAAATTGATGTGTTTGCATAAGCACGAAATAATAAATTAAGTTTTCTCCCAGTCTGTTGTTCTGTTGTTCTGTTTTCCCAGCCAGTCGGGCTGAGTGTGTTAGATAAGTTCGGCCACAAATAATAAGCTGGCAAATACGAAAGGCTGAGCAGCCGAAAAAGTGCCAGGACTTGCATTCTAATTAATTTGCTTTTTCTCGTTTTCTCTGGTTTCATTGCAGGTAAGCAAGCTCTGCAGCATAACTCTTTCCAGACATTTCCACTTCACCCCAATTTGGGAGCCGGGAACAAAGCCGAATCCCTCCGAATCGAGTGGCGTACGAGGTAAATGTAAACTGAATCTCCGGCTGGGGAGTGGCTGTGGGGAAAATAGTGCCAATATTTTCTAAAAATAAAAGCAGACGCTCTTCGGCCACCAGAGCCCGGCAATATGCGGCGGCTAAACGTTTCCGTGCACGCGAAGAATCCGGCTTAACGGGGTCTAACCCACTCTAAGCCAGCCCTATAAGCCACCCAGCACCATCCCCACTTTGCATTTACTGCAGGCCAGGCCAAGCCAGGCCAGGCCATTTCTTTACACTTTTCGTGTGCATTCATATTTTTTCTTCCTTTCTAACGTTAATGTGGCCACAAATTGAAAAAGAAGCAAGGAGGCGAAATCAAAAGTTGCCCCAAAGAAATCCAGCCAAGTAGTGCACAGGGAAAATAAGAATGTATTCTAACTTTTTAAATATTTTAAAATTAAAATTCGATTCCTTGAATTTAGTAAATGACTTTACAGCAGAATAATGTGATTACTTTTAGTGGAAATGTTACTTAGTTTGATATAAAATAGAAACTGAAGAAACCAAAACGCTTCCTTTAATAAGTTTGCTGTATCTTAGATCTCCCAGAAGGTGGCCTTCTTCGAATCGCAGACATTGAAATAATTTGTTAAGATCCCAAAATTTCTCGGGACTTCGTATATTTTCTTTCCCTGCAGAATGTAGATGTGGCTATAAAGAGAGCCAAAAAGGGAGTTGGGCCACACGGCGCACCTGAACTCAATAAAAGCTTCATTTTAGTTTGCTCAAGCAGCAGAAAAGTAGCAGAGCAGAGTAGCAGAGCGAAGGAGGAAAACAAAAACCAAAAATAAATTATTTAAGAAAAATATGTTTTACATAAAAAGGGAGCTACCGCCGGGCGAAACAAAAGCAAGAAGCACGGCTAAATAAACAGCGCCGCGATGGGGCAAGGGAAAGCTGAAGGCGGAAAGCTGAAAGCTGAAATAAATGGCATGCAGTTGGAGCGTTGAAAATTGCAAAAGTAAACAACCCAAGTGGTTGGGTGGTTGGGTGGGGCAGGGTGCTTTTCGGGGCGACCGCAAAAAATAAAGCATGAAATCCGCGTTAAGGCAGCACACCAGCAGCGAAACAGTTGCATAAAGTTGTAAAAGTATTATGAAATTTCAAATAATAACTACATCTACATAGGGCGCCATAGAACAGGCCGGAGTGCCAGGGAGAGAGTGCGGGCTGATGTGAATAAGTTGCAAATAAAGTAGCACGTTATGTTTTTAACTTGTTGTGTTCTCCGCTCTTCCGCTGCCTGCTGGCCCGTTTTAATAATGCAGAAAAAAAATCCATAAAACGCTATGGCCGCTATAAAAAAATGTTTCGGCCGTAAAAGAGCGTCAGCAATAACGAAAAACAAATAAACCGAAGGTGAGGGTCGATTGCCCACTGCAACTTAAAGCAACACTGTCGCCCTCCCCAGATCAGACCTTTAAGACCCTTAAAGATCTAATAAGATGATCGAAGGGGAACATTGGCTTACAAAATGGCCACAAATGGCTGTGAAAATTGCAATCCATTTATGCGTGCGGTCTCTGGGAAATGGGATACGGGATATGGGAAAAGGGAAAAGGGGGCTTGGCCCCGCCCATGGGTATCAGCAGAGAGCCATAAATGTTGCAAATGTCAGAAATGTCAGGCCACCAACGGCAGCGGTTGGCTTCGCTTTTGGGCCTGGTCGGAACAATGGCGCCGGCAACTGGAAACTGAACTGACCCATTGTCAGTGGCCAGGAGCATGCAAAAATAAATGTCACACATGCAAAATAAATAGATCTGAAAGGGGGCACAGGAAGGCACTGGGGGGCGAGTCCTGCCCGAGAGGATTGGGAGAGGGGACCCCGGCCAAGTGATCGGTTGACTGACAAATGTAAATGCATCCATCGCTGGGAGCACAGCAGATACCCTTGCTGGGAAATGAACTCAAGTGCCAAAGGAAATTACTCCATGTTTCCTGAAGATTCATCAAAGTTAAGTACCTGGCTTTTGAATCTTAAAAAACTGAGTTTTAAAAAATATGATTTTGTATGAAATAGATTAAGATAAAACAGCTGTTCTCTTAAGAAATTTAATTGTTTATTTAATATGCACAAACTAAAAGCAAGCCATTGTTCTTTATGGTTTGTATTCATGTCCTATTTTCCTAAAGAGCAAAGACATCAAATTATGGCTGACATTTTGGGCTCATTGCTCTGTTTCGGGTATCTCGCCATTTCTGTGGGCCTTGACGTTCTCTTCTGGGCTCATTTTGTTTCTGCCGCTGCATAAATTGAATATTTTGACATATGTAAGCGTGGCAGCAGCAAGGACTCTGGGCGGCGGGGCAACAAAAATGAGCACAAATAAATTTCCATGCATGCAGTTTTGGTTAAACTGTCAGACCACAAATCTGAAATACACTAACACCAAGGCGTCTGCGCCATTGTATTTATATGAATAACTACTGACAAAAGTGGTGGCATGGCCATGAGGACGTCCACAGAAAGGAGGCTGGGCGAGATTTATGGATGCGAGATGGCGAGGCTTCCAAGCGATCCTAGTTGACTGTGTGCGGGCGGCTACATGGATGTCATGCACTCCATATTTAATGAATGCCATAATGACTGCAGTGCAACGCATGAAATATTTATAGATGCGCCCGTACAGCGTTCGGGCATCATCCACTCGGCGCTTTAAGTGTTTGCCCGACGCGGCTTTAAGCTCGCTGGCAAACAGCTGCCGGGAATCCGAACGGAATTCACATTCACATTATCCCCAATCGCAGGACCCTTATGGCCGGCGGTGGTGGTGGTGGTCCTGTGGTGCTGGCCGCATTAAAATACGTAATTTCCTTTAATAAAGCCGCACAAATTTAATTAACCAGCCAGCAAATGCATTTACACCTTAATTATTAATTGATTTTAAATACATAAATACGCGCCCAGCCACATCCTCTATATACGTATGTATGTAAAGGCTGCGAGCCATGTACAAAAAAAATAATTCCACCTTTTTCATCGAGGCGAAATATTGCAAAATGTTGCTGGTGGTGTTATTGTCTTTGCCGTTGTTTGCGACCTTTTGTAATTGAATATTTTTTTCGCCATTGCAAGACACAGCAAAAAAAGCATGTAATTGACCAACACAAAGTTTTGTTAGCTCCTGGCTCAATTTCAATGCATTTTTTCACAGTTATTCCCCGGCGTATTTAATTCGTATTTAACTTGAATTCTTGTTAGTTTTATGGTTTCTGCGGTCATGTTCGTTTAACAACGAATATCGAATGGGTCCACGCTGTGCTGGGCCTCTTTTTTTGTATCAAGAAAAGCGTGGCTAGAACGGGATATAATTGTGGAATTTGAAAAAAATCACAATAAATTATTTGATTACAAAAGACTGAGTCCACACAGGTCTGGAGTGTAATTGCATTAAGGCCTTTGCATAAAATTAGTGTTTGCCGTAATAAATTTAAAAATGTTTAAATGCAAAGAGCTTAAATTTGTATAAAACCTTCAAGTAATAATATAATATAAAACCTTTCCCCTTTTAAGACGCTTGCTTAGAAAATACCATTAAACGACTTAAAATATATTTAGAGTATTTTTGAACAAGGTATTCTGTCCATTAATGTTATCCATGCATTTTTGATGTTAAAAAGGATGTTCAGATAGCTTATGTGCGAGAAATGTGTAAAATGAGCATCGATTCACATACGAATACCTATATAGTTTGGAATTTAACTGCATTAATGCACTGCACGCCACTCGGCTCTGGTATTTTCAGCAATCTGACACACGCATTTCAACTCCGGCGATTGTCTTTCGAGGCTTCAGACCAAACGGACATACCGATGAACAGAAGGATACGCTGCTATTTATGAACTCGCATCTGTGGGTGGGCAGTGGGTGGAGTGGGTGGTCCAGGGGGTGGACTTGGACGCTGGAGGCCGGCAAACTGTCAACGGCAACTGCGGCAGGGTAATGAAACCGCGAGGAATGCAGGCTGGAGCTCCGGAGGGAGCTGCGCTGCGCTGTGAACAAACAACGCAAGACACTTGAAATGAAATGGAAGCCAGTCGGTCGGCCGTCAGGAAGCTCGGTTAACGGCTGATGGGCAAGTGGGCAAGTGGGCGTGGCCCTGCGCAAATGTCATTATGTAACGGCGTATAATTAACCAAAAATCGTTTAAATGCGCGCGCAATCCGCCCCGCCGACCGCAATGTGCAAATTAAAAACGCAGCGGTGGCAGCGCGTGGGAAATGGGAATGGGAAAATGGGGAAAATGAAGCGGAATTTCCAGGTGACAGAATGGAACTGCAGTGCACTTAAAAAAAGCAAAGACAAGAAGTTAGAGTTCAGAAACTTTAGGTTTTCGACAGGTTCAACCCATTGAAAATATTTCCCTTTACTTTTACAATATGATTTAATTATATAATATTTAATATTTATTATTAAAGCATATTCTTAACATTTTAAAACCAGAATTGCGCTTTTCATGAGTGTAACCGCCAAGAGCCGTGAGAGCCTGTGACAGCGTGTTTACTTTGACATTAAATAAAGTTGTTTGACTGGACTGATTGTGCCGCCCAAGGAGGGAGCCATCACTTGTCCAACATGGCACGCATAAATAACAAATAAATCATTTATGGTCAGGGCAAAAATATTTATTGAGGCGCTGCCAGGCAAACAGACAACGTCGGCGGGACAAAGCGAATGTTGGGCAAAATAAATTAATTAAAACTTTCTGTTCAACACTGGCGTGGCCTGCAGAGAAATGCCAAACTTTGCCTTGTCCGGGGGCGAGATCCTGGCTAACACACACACACGCACACATACAAGCACACACTCCCCCCCACACCCACACCCACACAGGACGCAGGACGCACACAATTGCCAAGACAAGGAATCGCAGTTGCTTCGATTAAGAAACGCTTGCCTGCGCTCGCATAAATGTCAAATTGAGGACACGAGTCGGGAACTGCAATCAGCAGCCAAGTGCAAATCTTTTCACTCCTTCGCTGATTCCTTCTGCATTTGCAAGTGTTACGTGTGTGCACTGGGAGAAATTCCAGGGGGATTAATTAATAGAGTTTAAGTAAAATTGTGAAAGAAAGTTATTTTAAAAAATTAATCTTTAAGAAGGCTATTTTGATGGCTAAAGTTATGTTAGTTTCTTATAAAAAGCTTTAGTACTTTCCTTTTTTTCCAGGTGTGAACTGACAGTTTGCCGTTTTTAATTTGTCTTAAAATTTTAATTGCAACGCCGTCGATGTTCAGAACGCCGGCAGGCAAGCGGGCAGCCCGCACACACCTTCCCGGCTCTCATTCTCATTTTAATTTCTTATTGACATGTCAATGCACCGCACACACACGGACATAGTGTGCAGCTTAAATATGGCTAAAAGCCAGCGCGAAAAATTCTATGGCATACCTTTAGGCGCTGGAGGGGACGGGGCAGGAAAGAAAATTAATTAAAAATGCGCAACAAACTTGCTGCGAAAAGTTTGCCCTCGTTTATGTTCGGCTTGTTCTCGCTTCTGGCTCCTTGTTCTTGCTCGGCCTGAGTGCAACTTAAATTTTCATCCCACTTATTCTAGGCTGGGCTTGGCTGGGCTGGGCTTCTCCCGCAGTAATTTCAGTGCATTTAAATATTCAAAAGCCAGAAGAACAACAAGTTTCCCACGTCACTCGTTCATTTGTTTGCCGCTTTGCGCTTATTTTAGCATACAAGAATAACTTTTGACGTTTCCTCTATGCCAGATGCTTATCAATAATTTATTTATAAGCTTCACCTCAAAACACATGTTGTCAGTATGCCATGCTGGCCTCCACAAGCTCCGTGTCTTGCCGTTGCCGTTGCTGTTGTGCTTCTCCCGTTTTGTGTTTTATGGCCAGCCGAGTCTCATAGTTGGCTAACAAGTTGCTGCCAACTGGTAAATGGTAACTGGCAACTGCCAACCGGCGAAGTGGCACACATATGTATGGGGAAAATGTTTGCCGGAGCCATGCTGCATAATTTATGCTTTCGAAATGTGTTCATTTAGTTTTGCAAATTGTTGACATGAACAATCATTAGACCGTTGCACAGATTTCAGCATCATTTCACCCGTTAAAAGTTTAGCCAGCAGCCAGCAGCCAGCAGGCAGCCAGTAGTCATGGCTTCAAGTGAAATTCCCAGCATTCCTTGGCAGTGGAATTCAAGTTATTAGACCGGCTAATTTCTGATGCCAAATGCGAGTGACAGGCAGGCAGGCAGGCGGGCAGCAGTCAGCACTCAGCACTCAGCACTCTGCAGTCGTGTGTCTTTTTCGTTGATCCCAGCCCCTGGCCCCTGGCCCCTGGCAGCCAAGTCAAATTTTCTGTATTTGGTTGCTAAACAACTTAAGAACTTGACACTTGCCTGGCAAAATATTTTCATCAAGAACTCAACAAAAATTAGCAAGTGTCAAAGATAAATAAAAGGCGACGACTGACTACCCCGCCCGTGCGCCGAGTAAACTATTTATTTGCCTGTTGGAATAGTGTCAAAGTGAGTGGACTCTTCACATGCGGGAGCGTTGCCGCTGTCTTAGCCCCCCCGACCCCATTTTAGCCATCCCCATTGGGCCAAAGAAAACTTGACTAACTATGCAAATAAGAGAGACATGTGTGTATGGGGTGTACACAGCAAAGAAAATATCAGGATGACAATTAATCCCTCTCTACAAACAATTAATTAAAGAAAATCCATAATATTTCCTAGATCTTCCTAAACACCCTTTCAGGGATACAAAATAGGTCACTTAAGGGTCTGATACTTTCTCCCAGTGTAGGCAGTTGAGGAGCTGCAGTTGGACCTGCCCCTCCGGCGACAGTTGGCGCAGAGTAAGTGCAGTTGGTAGAAATTAAGTAAGTTTTTAGCTGCAATTTTTGCCGAAACTATGTCAAGTTTGGTTTTAGTTGCCAGCAAAGTTTTTGCTTAAGAAAATGCCAAGTATAAGTATATCAAAGGAAGCTGGGAAAGCGCGACTCGGAACTCGGGCCTCGGGACTTGGGACTCTAGACTCCAGTAAGACACTAAGCAGACGTCGGTGGAACCTAATGAATTTCATGCATGACATGCAACTCACGAGTCGGAGTTGCAGTCGCTTAATTAAAACTATTAGGCGTGAGTCAAACTTGGTGGGGGAATAAGATTTGATGGCGTCACGCGCAGTGCAAGGATCTGGCCAGGTCCTGTCTCCTTCAGAGGCTACACCCCCAGCAGCAGCAGCAGCAGCAGCAGCCAATTTACATAGTTTCTTTAATGTTTGCTGCATAATTTTCACATTTTTCAGTGTCAAGCCATGGCTGCATTGTCTCTCTGCCACTCTCTCTCTCTTTAGGCAGCCCAGCCCAGCCCTTGGCAAGCTGCTGGCGAGAAATCTTTTGCATGTTTCGGTCATATTCTAAAAATAATAGCACGCCGCCACCGCCCTGGGAGTCCCCTGAGCCCCCCGGTCAAGTGTCCCACTTAGCCTGACCCTTCGTGTGATTTTTATGACCCACCCAGCCAGCCGCAGATGCAGCGTGTGGATATGGGGGATGCGGGCGCCCCGCTGCACTGCGGGCTTGCTGGCCAAGTGGTGAGAAAAATAGGGGGCGGTGTGCGGGAAATTATAACATTTGCCTGCAACTGAAAGCGAAAGCTTAACAAATTTCAGACCAGAGATTAGACAAAGCCAAGGAAACCCATTCGGATTTATGGCTCAGATAATATCTAGTATAATGCTCTAAGGCGAGTGGAGATGTAAGATCTGTAGATTGTTGAAATCATTTTAAGATATTTAAAAGAAAAAAAATATATATAATTCAGATCACACACGATTACTTGCCGACTATCTGCTGCATTTGGCAAAATAATGAGACCCTCGGAAATGAACTTGTTTCAGTTCGGGACAAAGTTTTCGCTCGAGCGGTTGGACAAGATTGCCAGGCGATGGCGAACTGGCTAAAAGCCCGGCAGTCGCCGTGCCAGCTGAGCTGAGCTATGGCCAGAGCGAAAAAAGTTTAATTCAAAAACTTGTACAAAAATGCACATTTAATGGAAATTTACAACCTGAAGTCGCTTCAGCGACAGCAACAGGAGTTTTCCCAGTACGGAAACCCAAAACAACCGCCACAAAGTTGCCCAGGAGGAGCGGAGTGCACGGGAAGGAGGAGCAGAGAAAAGTGTTAACGGATTGTTTGTGCGCCAAATGGCTGGCAAGGATGAGCAAGGGAACGAGGCTGAAGATGAGGCCGGGGATGTTATCCTGCAGTTGTCTGCCTTTGGCCCTGGTCCTGCGCCACCGGAAACGGAAATTGCGTAGCGCAGCCAAGTGCGTTGCAGTGGTGCAAAAAGGCAGCGAGCCATAACGTGGACACCATGACTCACACTTCCCCCCCCCCTTCCATCCGCTTTCGACCCCTTTTCACTCGGCTTTCACCCCCATCACAACGGCTATGTTGCACAGGTGCTGCCGGGAAGCCATTAACGCGTTTTGCATTTTTAAAGCGGACAGGGGGGAAAATGTCAAGGCTGCGGTTGCTGGGAAATGGAGAGGAAATTATATCTGCGGATGAAATGGATCAGCCTGTGCAGCTTAGAACGGCTAAGGAATCTGATTTGATCCCTCAAAGCATCTACAGATAATAGTGTCATTTTTTATAGATAACTCAAGGCTGCAGGAAGTGCATGGTTATTAAGTTTTGTTGAAGGTTACGGAACCTTATCAACTCGATTTAGAGATCTAAAGATTTAAAGATAATTCCACTTAAGAAAACTAATTAATTAATTCAAAGTGGCTTTTTTTTACCCAAAGCATTATAAGAAGCAGCTGCCTTAAACAGTATTTTGTATTTCAAGTACTTAAAAGAAATTCGCATAATTAGGCGAAACTTTAATTGAATTCGTTTCGCAGCTACCTTCATTAGCATTATTCGCCATTACGACTGCATGGCCATCAGAAGATCATCCAATCAGCTCTTAACTCTCGACTCCTCAACAATGCTAAGCCATTTGCAAAACCAAATCAAAGCCAATGAAAATGCGAAAACTTTTTCATGTGCAATATCCCGCTGCCGCTGGCCAGATGAGCGAGAAGTGGAAAGTGCGGGAGCAAATGAAAATGGAGCACTCCATTTGCTGGCCAGTCGCTGCCACATGGCAATGTGCAATCCCAGTGCCAGTCCCAGTCGCAGTCCCAGTCTCATTCCCATTTCCAATCCCAGTTTCGTCTTTCGCACTGCACCGCAAGAGGCAAACAAATAAGAAATTAGTTGGGGCGAAAGTTGTTGCAGCTGCAGCAGCCGAATGAGAGAAAAATCGCAAACAGCGCTGAGCGGAAAAAAAAAGTTTTCCGCTAATGTCTTAATGTAAAAGTTTGTTAGCTATAAGTGGTGGTGGTGGTGGTGGTGGTGGTGCGGGGGTGTGGCACTACCTGAGTGGGTGGTGCAACTTATGGCAACTTTTTAGCGAGCACGTTTGATTGAAATTTGTGGCAAATTGCTTCCAGCTGCAGCGAGCTGTAATGGAATGATCAAACTGCTATCAGTGAGCGGGGCGCCACTATTGGAAATGAGGCATAAAAGGCGCCGCACTCTTATCAATTCCACCCCAAATGAGTGTAGCAACAACCCATAGCACACACGTATCTGCAGTTTGTGCAATGGCAAAATGGCAACAGCAAGAGCTAGAGCGAGAGCAAGAGCCAAACAAATTGCCAGCCATTACCAGCCAGAAGGGTAATTTTTACTTTTCCAGCTTTTCCAGGCGCTTTATTTGCCAGCCAAATTTGTACGAATTGCTGCAGCACCGCACCATCACCGAGCAGTTGTAAAAACCAACAATGCTGCCGATGCTGTCGATTTGTAATAGGTGATTTGGCAAAGGAAATTGAGACATCAATAAATGTGGCTTGCCTTGGCTCGCTTTAAGTTGCCGAAGAAGCATGGC
The DNA here is from genome assembly GCA_014170255.2 of Drosophila triauraria. Classification (NCBI taxonomy): domain Eukaryota; kingdom Metazoa; phylum Arthropoda; class Insecta; order Diptera; family Drosophilidae; genus Drosophila; species Drosophila triauraria. The sequence continues at coordinate 24,070,625 of CM024337.1, forward strand.
CGGTGATTG